>PVKB01000180.1:103424-703424 GCA_004027205.1 Ctenodactylus gundi | reverse complement strand
GGGGACCGACTGAGGGACTTCCACACTTTCTGGCTGTCCACTGACTTCCCAGGACCGTTTTACCATTGCCCTGCACTCATTAAAGATGCACAAATGAGAACTTACAGGAATATGCCTATTGTTTGCGGTACTCTCCTAGTACGTGGTTTGATAAGAATGTTTGTCAGAAGAAAAAAAAATTCTTGACTGGCTGTCGGGTCTTCGGAGCCCTTGGCAGTCGTGAGCCACCAACTATCAGAGATCTGCGAAAGTCTCTAGCGGCCGTGAATACAATGGACAGAATAACATCTGGGACACAGTATCAGTGTACAGCTCCTTTGCTGCCTGGGGGGCCCATGCTTATAAGCAGTTGGAGGGAGAAGGGTCAGCCAGGGTTGTAAGGCGTGGGTCATTCTTTGATTGGAGGAAGTTTGGGGTCTGAAAGTAATTTGCATGACGGGATTTTTGAAACCTGATCACATGAGTTCTGGCAAAGGTCTTAGGGCAGGGTAAAATTGGGAATTTGAGTAGAGTGAAACCTGAGCTGAGGGCTGTCCTGGGCGTGGGACAGGAGGGAGTGGCCCCACTTCTCCCTGTCTGGAGATGAGATTATGGGGTCAAGGCTGCCTTCTACTTTCTGCTTTCCCTGGCCCAGTTAGGGTTCCACACCTGGCTAATATGGTGACCTGCAAACATGAAATTAGAAGATATCATTTGGATTTTTGTGAGTCAACTCTGCTTAGGAAAAGTTTACTGCTAAGCTTCTCTTGTCTTAGAAAATACCTAAGATTTCTTTCATAGAACTTGAGATGATTTTACTGTCATAAAGTAAAAGTAGATTTAATAATGATTATCTTTGATGTCTTATTATTGCAAAATGATTTCTAGACAATTGAATTAAAACCCAAAGCAACACTTTAAATAGACTTTCTCCATATTTTTATTTGTCAATAATTCCATTTTATAAGTTAACTTGTTAACTGTGGTTATCTGTACATAATCAGTTTAAACTTGTAACATAGGTTTGGTTATATTTTCTAGGCTAAAATAAAATCCTAGCATACACTAAATCAGTGCTATCCAATAGAAATATAACATGAACCATGAACTGTTTATTTAAAACATTTTAGTAGCGACATTAAAAAGTTTTTAAAAAGGAGTTAATTTTAAAAATGTTATGTCACCTAATAGACCCAAAATATTATAACATGCTATCAGAAATTTAATGAAGAGTTACTTTAAATAATTTTTGTACAAATCTTAAGGAACAACCCTAGGAGAAATGCTTCACTAATTTCAATGCAAACAAAAGCTTTACTTCTATTTGTCCTCAAGTTGAGTTCACAGTGGTTACATTACTGAACATGTTGTCCTTTGGTGTTGGCTGGAGGGAGTTAGAGGGAGACGATGAGAGTAGATACTGTAACAGGTATTTTCCTTAAATAAAGATAAACTTCCCAGCTCTATTTGCAGGTAGATATCTTCCTGTGTCAAAGTTATTGGTCTATAATATAAAGGTGTGTGTAACTTTTAACAGTAGCTTCCCTTCATCTTATTAGAATGAGGTCATGATAGCTGGAGAACTGGGCATCGTTAGGTACTATCAAGATATGGATTCCAGTCAAGGGATAGTAGAGTAAGGAGTTAAAGGAAGCTTATTTCCTGGAGTCACCAGACAGACTCTGCACTGCGTGTTTCTAGATTTATTTTGCCTTGGAAAATCATATTTCTATCTTGTTTAAGCCACTCTAATTTTCCTTTGGGAGAAGTTATTCTCCTGTCACCAAATTCTAATCTTAGCTGACACCCAAAAAATATAATTTTTCCTTGAATAATGTGATTTTATAATTAATAGCAGAGCTGAAATTAACACAATGAAAAGAAATACCAACTGCTTTTTAGCCATTTTTCAGTATCATTGGTATATAAATATAGGGACTACCACCATTAATGACTTTAGAGTACAAAGACTTTCAATACCCTCTTAATTCAGCTTTCCAGTGTCTGAATATGAATTTATTCGAGACAACTACTAATTTATCTTCCACTTACAAAAGATTTGTCTTTGAAATGTATCTTTACAATGCAAATTGAAGTATAAATGACAGTAATAGCTACCATTTTTTATTACTCACTATGTACTAAGAAAGAAGCATTATGTTGGATGTTATTCATATATCATGTTTTTAACCCTGTAACTCCTGTACAAAATAAGAATTATTTCCGCATTCTATAGGAGAGAGGCAGAGAAGACAAGAAACTTCTAAACATCACACAGTAACTTAGAGGTAGAACTGCAATTTAACTTTACTTCTGTTTTAATTTTCTATGGTGAATCTTTAACAATTTTCATAACAATCTCATTGCTAAGAGAAAGAACTTGGGATCATTTCCTATATCTTCTCATGGCTAATTTTCTAGATATTCAATGAAAATGTTCGTCTTTTGGAAAGGTAATCAATGGAAAGGTACGTGTATCGAATTTGAACAGGGTTCTCTAAATGATACACTGGATAAAACATCTAAACCAGAAATCATGAGACTTGTTCTCACATGAACAAGGTGCTTAACAGGCTATATGATCCTACCCAAATCAGTCAACTTTCTGTGACCCAGCTTTCTCATCTATAAAAGTAGGAGGAATAGCTAATTGATGTCTGAAATTTCATCTAGTGCCACATTCCACAGTTGTCCGTCTGTTGAAGAAGAAATAAGTAAAAGGCAGAGGGTTAGAAAAAAAAGTACACAATGCCAGTAGTATTTAGAGTGTCTGAGCTTTCATCGCTTGATGTGCAGAATTCAATTTTAAAAATGAGTGAATTGTAGCAGAGAAATGTGGGAAGCTTAGTTTGATTATTGAGATTGCCTACTCCGACTCCAGTGTCACCTCACTCCTTTAAGTGCTACAGTTTCAAAATTATCTTTTAAACAATAATGCTCAGAATAATCTTCCCAGGAACATTAGCAGTTTTGCTAGCATAAAATGGGTTCTTCTATATTTGCTGAACTCTGACATGTTGACCAAACTTTCATATAATAAACTTTTAAGTGGAACATAAGTTTTTTCTTTACTTAAGTGCACATAAATGCTAATACTAAAAATAAATTGAAATGTCAATTTAGTTTAAAGTCATAGTTTGAATGTGTGTAAATTGGAACACATGATGGTTAATGTGTCCAAGATTATATGGTGAGTTAAAGTCCTGTCAGGATATTGGAGACATCTGCTGACCTGAATGATCTGAAATTTTATTCTGATGACAGTCAGAGAGAGCAACAGATGTTTAGCTAAACTTTGGGCCTGTGCAAAATCAAGGAAATATTTTGAATAAATAGAAGAAAAAATGTGTCATGAAGAGACAGATTAGAAGAAAATGATCTATGTCACATTTGGGTCTGTGAATATATTATGACATGCCTCCTCTGAGAAATCATGGTGATCTACTGGGCTTAACATGGATGTGGGATCCAAATGTTTTGCCCCCCCCCCAAAATTGTAACCCAAGATTTTGTTAAAAAATTAATCTTTACACTATTCTTATATTTTAGGCAAGTTCCTGATAGAAGCAAATGTAAATCATCCCAGATAAATATCTTCTTTGCACAGGACTCAGAATGCTAGGCTATTAAAATTCACAATTAACAAAAATAAACAAGAAAACAAATCATATCCAAGAGTGAGAAAAACAACAAACCCTAAATCCAGACTCACAAAAACTTAATATGCTGTTATTAGATATAGTACATAAAATAACCATGGTTAGCATAGTTGAAAGACAAGTAACCCCCAGAAATAAGGATAACGAAGCTAAAAATTTATCGGAACAATGAGAATATCTGACAAAAACTTAAATATTTTGAAAACAAAAAGTAGTGGCTGAAATTGAAAAGTCAATGGAAGAGTGAAACAGAGCAATAGAATTGGACACAGCCGAAGAAGTTGACTGGTATAAAGAAATTATCCATAAAATAACCAAAAATGAAGTAAAGGAAAAGAATAAGGACAAGAAAAAAATATGACATGGAGGCTTGAGTGGGACAATGAAAGGGAATTCCTAAATTGAGGTAATAATGAATGGAGAAAAATCAAGATTCTAAAGGGTAAGGACTGAGCATTACCCATAGTTTACGAAAGATGGTCCATAAGAAAGCACAGCAAATCCTAGGGAAAATAAAACATTAACTCCCACAGTTCTTCACGCACATACATGGTAGCGTGAATGCTTCTGCCGGTCTCCACTCTGAAACATGCACAATGCAGTAATTTTCCCTGCCTCTCACAATGATTTAGTTCATTGTAAAATGAAAAAAAAAATACTTACTTTATCTCATGGGAATTATTACAATAAGAAAAATCTTTTTGGTAAAAAGGATGTGTTACTGAAAATGATTTTGTTACTGGAAATGCAGTAGCAAGGCTCAAGAAAACTCAAGCACACATTTAAAGTCTGTGAGTTCAATCTTATCAGTTTTCTAAGTGAAAAATTCTTGTCCTTACTCTTTACTAAAAGCCAAATCTCTGCCTTTCTATCCCTGGTGCCATTGCCTTCAATGATTCAGAGGAATATGTATGCAAATCGAGTATGTGGAGCAGTCCCCTAGGTATTTGGCACCATCAAAGTCCAATCTGCAATCTTAATTCTATTAGTGACCATGGAGTATGGCCATAAGGCTGAAATGAAGAAAATGAGGCTGAGTATTCAGAAAAAAATTACAACCCTCAGGTAAACTCAGGGTATTTTTATTATGGGAATAATATCCTCAGTTTATTTTGAGAATGACACATGTGCTCTTCTACATATGAAATCATCTGATTTAGGTACACAAATTTGGGACAAGTGACTGACCCATCACTATTTTCTGTTCACTTATTTTGCACAAGGAAATCCCAGATTCTTCCATCTTTCTCAGAAACCTCTACTGCAGAACCCTTCCACCTCCCTCTCCCTTGTCAGAAGTCTGCTGCGACAACGGAGCCAGCTGTGAAGGCTGGCATCCAGTAGGCCTTAAGTGTGACATTAAGGTACGAACACACGTTTCAGGTATATACTTTTCTGGGTCTATTTGTCATTTCAGGGAGCTAAACGTCCAACGAGAAAAATGTCAACTAGCAAGTAAATGCAGAATTTGGAATAAGAGTCTGAGTAAATGAGGACAATGCACTTAACAGGGACACACAAATCTTGCCTGTGTTTTCGATGTTTCCGTCTATCCAAATACCCTCCTTGCTGTACTTTACTTCCAGTATGTGAATAAGCAGGCATCCTAACACCCGGGCTTACATTTTCTTGCTGTACAATTCCAACTTATTTAAATCTCCCTGGTTCAAAAAACAACTTTAAAGCTCTAATGTCTGGAAAGAGTCAGTAGAATTAGCTTCAATTTACAGAGAGGCATCTGCAAGTTTACCTCTCACTTAAAACTTGTCAGATTGTCAAAAGTTCCACTGTATTTTTGCATCGCTGCCTGTTAATGATGGCATAACAGGTGTGGTTTTTCTTTTGTCTCAGAACAAAATATAAAATATGTCTTTTGAAAGCATTAGATATTTAATGTGCTTTAAATCACCTCACAATATATACATATATGCATATATATATATATATATATATATATATATATATATATACACACACAATATTAGAGCCATTAATTGAGCTCTTTTATAAAAATAGATTTTTAAGATCTGAGAATTTTAGGGGGCTCAATTTCTATTTTCACATGAGCCAAAAAAATCCTTGGGGTGACAAACTATGTCTGAGTAGGATGTGTTGCTAGGAAATCATTATAACAGTGTGACTTTTCTATGCCATATCTACCTCCCAAAGATATTTCTGCAGATTTAGACTCACCCAATTAATTTGACTTGAAATTCTCTTTAGAATACTTTCAGTTGCCTTTTTAGTGCCATTAATGAACTTCACTTACTTCAATAATCCAGAGTTAATGGTTTGACCTCACTTTAGTATTAGTGGTATAGCTGCCACATTTCAAGTGGAAGTTTGTTTTATTTAATCAAGTAAATTAGAGTCACCTTAGTTATCTTTCCTAATTTACTGAGCAGAAAAAATTCGCTTTAAAATAAAATTGAGCACAGGCTCTTATACTTTGAGCATCAAATTAAAGATAATTAAGCCTACATATGAATTAGTCATACGCCTTTTGTCCTTTTTATACTAAAAAGCACTGTAACCCTCCCTCCCTCATCATGCTTCAGAGTAGTTGCCTGTATCTGAGCTTCCCTTACAGTCCAGGGAATCAGTATTACTACGATATAATAACACTGTGGCCAAGTAATAAAAAACAGGTTTTTTTTTTTCCTCTTGAGAATTAGCCACTGTTATGAAGGATTATGGGTGTGAGTCCAGAATTGCAAAGAGAAAAGCACTTCACCACTAGGTTCCTAATGTGGTGACATTTGTGATCTCTTTTCTATAGAAGATAGTAAATACTAGTTACCTGATATATAAGTAAACTTCTCCACTCAGTGCCAAGATGGAAAAGGCATATGCATTATGCATTACACAAACCTTCTTTTTCAAAAGGTACGTGTGACCCAGCCATAGCTTAATATAGAGGAAATTATGGTATACACATGAAACAGTTTGAAATGCCTAATAATTTCCCAGAAATCATAGTAAAAGTGATGCAATACATATGCCATACATACAGAATCAAATAACAATCTCGTAATTATTAGGACTTTCAAAAAAGGGGGAAACTAAAGTTTTTAAAGCATATGGCACTTGCATAATCAAGGAAAGTTTCCCTAGCAACCATAATTATATGAGCCTCTTAAAAGTTCCTCCTCTAATTATCTGTTTTATTAGGGAATGCGTATCACTATCCATTAGAGGATAATTTAAAAATAAGACATAATAAAGATATGCACACACACATATGCGCGAGTATGTGTGTACATGTGCGTTTAGGCTTGTGTGTATATGTATCACCATGTAGATAGGTAGATCTTCAAATAATGGAGTTCATATATCTAAGTGTGGGTGTCATTACAATAATAACAAAGCTGTTTATTTATTTTTTGAGACAGGGTCTCATTCTTCAGTTCAGGTTGTTCTAGAACTCAGAATGTAGCCCAGTCTAACCTTCAACTCATGGCAATACTCCTGCCTCAGCCCCTGAGTGCTAGGATTATAAGCATTTGCCACCATGCCCAGCTTATGTGGTGATGGGGGATTGAGTCCAGGGTCTTGCACTTGCTAGGCAAATGCTTTAATGGATGAGCTATGTCCCCACCCCCTGGCAAAACTATTTCAATTAATATTTTCTCAACATAAATATGGAGTTAAGAGACTTTCTGAACTGTATCCATGAATCACGTATAATTAGTGCTAATAGTCCAGAATGCAGAATCAAGAATCATACATTTCAGTGTTGGAAGTCTGAAGGACCCCTGAGCTAATCTGTTTCACAAGCGAGGCAGCTAATACTCAACAAAATGAAGTGAGTTACTCAAAGATACTCTGCTGCAAATACCCATACACAGAAACACCTCACAGTGTCATGTTTCTCATGGTAAACATGCACACATGTCATAGGATGAAATACAAGCAAGTATCTTTATAGCAAAGCCTTCTGACATCTTCAAGAACCGATCCTTTTAGGATGGGGTACATGGCAATAATGGTTTCGACCATCTGTGTTATACAGCAAATAGCGAGTCTGGAACACCTTAGAACCCAATGTTCCATACGCTTGTAGCAGATTAATCCAAGTCTAAGACACACTCTCATAGGAGCAGATGGTGACCAAGAAAGGGCATCCCTCCCATGAAACTGGCTGCTATTCACAAGAAACAATGGAGGGAGTCGCTTGGAGAAAGATTCATCAAAAGAAAAATAGAAAGTTTTAAATTTGAATTTCATGCTCCCCCCAAAGACTATGTGACCAAGAGAAGCCATATTTTTACAGAAGAAATTCTATAGACCCATTTTACAACACCGATCTTAGAAGCCATGGCCAATATCCTTAGAAAAGGCTAAACGTATTACCGAGATTTGACAGGAAGGAGTTATGTTTTAAGGTAACATGATTTGACCTGTGGTATATCCAAATCTAAACCTTGGTATAACAAGCTTCTATTGTATTCCTCTTGAGGTATTTTTTAAAGACTAATGAGTTAACCTTTGTCAAGTATCATGAGACCAACAGGTTAAAGAAGCCCATATCAAGTATCAATTTAGAGCTGCTAACAATACTCAACGTACGTAGAGGAACAGATTGAAAATAATCAGTAAACCATTCACTGCAGTTCCCGTGGCATCAGAGCAGCACAGTTAACATGCTAACAGTTAAGCTTCACGTGCTTAGAGGAAGAAAATGATCAATGGCAAAGAGTATATCCACCTTTGAAATGACATGATCCATTATAAGAATCAGATGTTAAATTGCTTCCTGTACGGAGCAAAGTCAATTAAAAGTCTGCACAGTGAGATCATCTTGATGGTTAAATATGCTCAGTGGGAACAACCTTTATGGAACTAAAAATCACAGAAGGACTATTCCTGCCATGACACTGGAGGTTTGGAAGGCATTTCCTTTCCCTATTTTTCAAATTGGTAATTTTATATTAGGAAGGCTTTCGCCCAAGAGGCAGCTGAGTTTAGGATCACAGCTTTTGTATGCAAGACATGCTTCTAGTGAGCGTTTTCTCGTTTCTATTAGGTCCAGAATGGATGAACATAGTTTTTTGTTCAAGATTTCTGGGCAAAAATGTGATACTCATGCATTTGGTATGTTCTGCCCCTCATCTCCTTTTTTAGTAAGCTGATTTTTTTCATACAAGTTCTCTAACCACCATCTTGTTTTGGTAGGAGCGAGGATGCGGAACTGAAAAGCAGGCTAGACATAGCATGGAATCCGTGACCTGGGTTCTTCTCGTGGGATTGCAACTAGCCAGGTTCATGGCCTTGGGCCAGTTATTTAACCTTTCTGGTTCTCAGCATCCACCACTTTAAAAAACACAAATACTTCTTGTTCATTTTTCACCATGTAACCATCCCTGCCTCCCTTTATACCTACACAATCACCAAGTCAGATTATCAAACATTTTTTCCTTTTCATTTGCACTTAAATTCCTTTATATCAAAATTTCATCACTTTATTTACTATGTTTCTCAAACCATTTCCAGAGTGACTTTTCTAAAATGTACACACGATCATGATACTACTTTCTTTAAACTTCTTTAGTGGCTTTTCCTTTATCGTCCTAATCCAGTCTAAATGCCTAGGCATAACATACACAGAATGTCGCAATTTGTAAGTATTTTTAATGATCATTTTCTAGTTTTTCTGATATTAAAAATTCCTTGCGCGTTGCTTCTTTTTTAGTACTTAATGCATGACACCTTATTTGTTCACATTCATTTCCCTAACTATAGATAATTACATTTCACTCTTCTTTATATACCATTGCTTCAAATGCTGATGGAGACATAATAAGGGCACGACAAATGTTTGGCAAACAAACAATGAAATGAAGATGTTAGACTAATTATTAAGTAGTTCTTACACCTCAAGGTATATTGGCCTCTCTGTACAATGTGTATTAGAGTCCTTAGGGATGTTGATGATGGTATACTAGACACAACGATATCTGAGGAATACTGAGCCATATGTCTTTTTATTTTATGTCAGATATAATGTTATATAGAGCTGTGTTAGTCAGATTTCCATTACTATAACATATCTGAGAACTGCAACTTAAACAGAATAAAAGTTTATTTTGGCTCACAGTTTCAGAGGTTTCAGTTCATGGTTTTGTTGCTTTTGAAACTGAGGCAGGAGTTGAAGGAAACTGATCTCACTGTGGCCAGCAAGCAAAACAGAGAAGAGAAAAACTTCCCATAATCCTCTTCAAAGACATAACTCTAGTGAATGAACTTCCATTCAATAGGCTCTACCTTTTTAAGGTTCTATCTTCTTCCCATAATTCCAGATGGACAACTAAGGCTTTAATATGTGGACCTGTGCTGGACACTGAAGATTCAAAGTAAAGTAGAGTCTGTCATTTTTTCTAATCATTTGATTTTTTTTTTTTTTTTTGCACAGGCAAAGGTTGTCTGGACTGAGGGTGGGGTGGTGGTTAAGATGTTAAATCTGGAAGAGGGAAGGTTTGGATGTGGAGGGACATGTTTAGTTACCCTTATCTGTTACTGTGCATGACTGCTGGTGGGATTGTAAAATGGTACAACTGCTATGCAAAGCAGTATGGAGGTTTCTCAAAAGATTGGAAATAAATGTCCCCTTCGATCCAGTGATACCTCTCCTGGGAATATTCCCAAAAGAGATACATGTACACCCATGTTCACAGAAGCACAACTAACAACAGTTAAAATGTGGAAGACACCAAAATACCCATCAACAGACCAATGGATACACAAACTGTGGCATTTATACACAATGGAATACTACTCATCTTTAAAGACAGATACGTTGGAGGCTTTTGTAGGCAAATGGAGCAACTTGAGACCATCATGCCTAGTAAGGTGAGTCAGAAGCAGAAGATGAAATAGTGAATGGCTTCTCTGATATGAGAAACCCAGATTCCAGATCACAATTATCTCACAGAACTTAAAGTGAAAAATGAAGGGAATGGGGAGCAGGGAGTGGGTTGTGGGAGTGGGTAGGAGTGGATTGGAAGGAAAGTGGGGAAGGTCTTGTTACCTTGACTAGATATGTATGTGCACACAAAATTCCCCAAACCAATGTAAACCTTAAATTTTGCACTTATACATATCAATAAAATGGGGAGAAAAAAGACGGGTACATGATTTTTCATGTTAGACATGTGAGAAAGAAAAGAGAAATTCTTCATATGTTGAATTTAATATTGATTCACAAATATTTGTAATTGATTCACAATTATGCATTTGTTGAGTGGCATAATACCAGGAATTTGACCCAGTGATGAGGAATCAGGAAGAACATATAAAAGATTTGAGTGACCTAAGGGGAAAATTGTATGATATAAAATCAGTACTTAATCAATACATTAATCAACACTCAATACTTAATCAATACTCAGTTATATAAAAAAGGCAAGCTTTTGACTCAGCATTGAGGACCTTATCATGGCATTGAGGAATACCATAGAGTGCTTGCCTAGCAAATGCAACACACCAAGTTCAACTCCACAGGACTACATGAGTGAAGCAGCTGGTATACGTCTGTAATCCCAGCACTTGGAAGGATGAGGCAGAAGGACTGCCATATGTTGAAGGCCAGCCTGGACTACCTAGTGAGTTGAGGACCAGCCCAGGCTACAGTGAGACCTTGTCTCAAAACAAACAAAAAGAACAGAATTGAAATGGAGGGAGAGAGGGTGAAAGAGTTGAAAAGAATGAAGGGAAGGATTTGCAATTTCACCACAAGATGTACATACAGAAGATACTCAAGATCAAGGTAAACATTATGTATTGCATCTATACATATCAATATAATGGGGGGGGGGAACCTTACCGTGGCAAAGACATGTTAGTATTCTCTAGGGCTTGGAATTTATTTTTCATTTTTTTTTTTGCTCTCCCTGGACAATCATGTGCATCTGTAGGCTATGTGCCAAATATCTGTGTCTAGGTCATGATTGCTCTCTAAGTTCCAGTCTTGACTATTAACCCTACGATGGACATATTTATCTGGATATTTTCTGGATACCTCCAACAGCACACTCGCAACTAAGTATCATGTCTTCCCTTGAGCTCCACACTTGCTTTTCTGACTCTCTGGTTTTTGTCTCTCAGTTGGCATAACTTCTGTGTAACCAGTCACCTGACATGGTTACCCTGGTTCTTCTCTCTCACTTGCCATGGTAATTTATCTTCCATCTGTCTTCAGCTCACCATCGCTACAACTAGTCTCAGTTCAGGCCTGTCCTGCCCTCTTGCTGTTGGACTACTCCAATAATCACACGGCACTTCTCAGCTCCTCATCCATCAATGCCCAGTTGGTCTTTTCAGCGCTGGCAGAGCGGTCACTCTTAAATGCAGTCCGCATTTTGTTTCAAACCATGCGATGCTTACCAACTCAATTGTGTGGAAAAGCAAATTCCTCAGTATGGTGTGTGAATAGACTCCCGATGTCCTGCCTCTTGCTCCTCTCATGAGTTTCATCTCTTTCTGCATTCCCAGGCTGCAACTAACCCAAAGGCTCTAAATCTCCAAGTGTATTATGTAGATTCATATCTCAATTTCATTTTTAAGCTACTCCTGCCTGGAATGTTATTTCCTCTCTTGTCAACCTAGTAAACACGCGTCATCTTTCTAGTGTTAATTCAAGTGTGACGACTTCTACAGTGCTCACCTGACCATGACGCCTCTTCTCACGGAAATACAGTCATACCTCAGTACCCATTGGCACCAACGGTCCTTCAAGCCCAGTACTCATCGCATTTTCACCAGAAAAAAATGTTTAAACAATTGGCACTTGATTCAGTCTCACCATAGCTCATGAACAGAGCTGAATTCTCATACAGTTATCATTACTGTCTTGGACTTTTGTGCATTTTAAGTTCTAGTCATGAGTCACAAAATATTGAGAGTGATACCACTAAGCCTAAAAGGATAGTAGCCCAGTAAAAGATTAATATTAACTTAGTAAAATGTGACAACTCTGGGGAACTTTAATGAATTATTTCTAATTACATTATTTCTTATGTGAAACATTAATTTGGTAAGGGAATTAATGATGAGTAGTGAGGTATGATTTAACTGACTTTAACTCAGAAACCTCTTGCAGGCACTGCAGCTCATAGTCCTGGACATGGTACAAAAATGACTCCTATTCATATAATGAATTAGCTGATGATCTCCCATATGACATTACAGCATAGTGATTAAAAATGCCAAAATTATGAAGCCAGAACACCACAGTCCAGATACTGACTCTGACACTCATGATATAAATGACTTTAGGAAAGTTATTTCATCTTTCTGTGCTTTGATTTTCTACCTGTTAGGCAGGAATAATTATACTAATCTCTAAGCAAATTAATAGACCTATAATACTTAGGATAGTGACCAATACATAAAAATTATTATATGTTGGCCATAATAATATTGTTTTACACTTGAAGTCCTGGGCTGTAATATTATGTCTGACACATGAATTGATAAAAGGTGTTCAGTATACATTAATAAACAGGTTACATCCCTGCTATACACAGCCATACTACTCAGTGATTTTGCATTTGTAGCCTTATTCTTACTTGTTTAATACGTTTCTCACAGCAGACTATAAGATCTGCCTGTGCAAGTACCACATCCATCACATAAACTACCATATTTATGACATCAAGCACCATGTCAAGCACATAGCTGGTACATGCATATTTGCTAAACTTACAGAAAATGACTTTAAGATTCACAGATTAGTTATTCCATTACCATTTTGATCATTTTCTTAAAATGCTACCTACCTCCACATTATTTCTATGTGAGGCAACAAAATTTCAGTGAAGTATGGCTGGAATTGCAGTAATGGTATGCTAGAACTTAACAAAGAAATCTTCCTGTTTCTTTCTCTTAGGTTCACAAACTACAAACTTCAGGTTTTTTTTTTTTTTTTTTTTTTTTTTTTTTTTTTTTTTTTTTTTTTTTTTTTTTTTTTTTTTTTTTTTTTTTTTTGAGACAGAGTGTCACTCTATAGTCCTGGCTGGCTCTAAACTCATCATGTACATAAACCAGGCTGGCCTTAAAGTTACAGCAATTCTCCTGCCTCATTCTTCTGGGTGCAAGAATTCAGGAATATGCTACCATACCCAGCTTTTGCAGTGCTAGGGAATCTAACCCAGGACCTTCCACTTGCTAGGCAAGCACTTTAACTGCTAAGCTATATTCCTAGACCAAGACTTCAGTTTATGAGCTAACTTAGTAGTAGCAAAGTCTCATAGCACACTGATTCTGTCTGCTTACCACATGACAGTTTACATCCTCAACAAAATTTATGGGAAGAGAATTTTAGAAGTTATGATTTATCAATTCTACATATGAGCCCACAATGTGAAGATAAAAAAATAAAGAATGGACCATTCTTTTAATGCTTACAGCTCAAGCGGAAAATCAAGCGATGTGCACAAATACCTACATCACAATGTCCTCTTTGCTCTCCTGTTTAGAATGCATTCTAAGGATTTCTACCGATGTGATCAGGAAAGGTTTCATGAAATGACTTAAACTGTAGTTGGTGTTGATGGATGCATTGGTGTTTCTCACGTAGAGAGGTAATAACATTCCATAACGAGGAAAAATCATGGGAAAAAGTGTGAAAATATGAATCTTGGGTAAAGAGAGCATATAGACTACTTGAGCAGGATGTAGAAGTAGACAACAGGCTAAAGACGAGATTTGGAATAGTTTATGTTAATCTTTAGACAACAAGCTAGGATAGTTTACATTGATCTGCAGAAAGAGGGGACTTTGGATGATGAAGGGGAGAAGAAAATGATGGTGCCTAAATAGTTGATCAGCAATGTGACGAAATATAAAGTGGAGTAGAGTTCCCGTGCTAAGATGTGTTTTTATGTGATGGGACATCCAGTGGAAATGCCCTGTTATTCAAGTTGGGGGAAGACAGAGACTTGAAGAAATCTGTCTAGAACTGATTTAAGAGACTTGGGAATTAGTGAAATAACTATAGGAGAATACAAGATGAGGACCAAAGCTCAAATACAGAAACTTACTACAATAAAAATAAGATGAAAATAGCAAACAGGTAAAAGCACGCTGTAGACTAAACTGCAGTAAAATGCAAAGCTAGAGAATATGGGAAGCCATTTAAGTCTTAACGCAGCAGTCTCTAAGAAGCACAGCCATATGGGAAGGAAGGATCACCTTGAAGTTGGGAAGAGACAAGAGGAGAAGGAAGTAACTCCAATGTACCTGTTGAGCAGTCCGGTCCTGTCCACTTTGGATCACAGCTGCATACTCCAGTGTCTAGAAGAAAGGTTCCATGTCCCGAGCACTGCTCTTGACATATTGGAAGGGGAGTTTCACAGTTCACTCCTCCCCAGCCGGTGGAACAGTGGCATTCTCCTTTTACACAGATGCCATGGCTGGAGCACATTGGGTCTAAACAGTCCTCTGAAAGCCCCAAAAGAGAGAGAAGAAAAGTTAATAAGAATAGGTGTGGGATAATGAAACTGAGACACTGACATTGATTTTGTAGCCTTATGTCATTAATGTTGCTTTAATTAGGCAATAAAATGACTCATGCAAACATTCTGCTCAAGCCAAAAGATCATTAACACTTAAAAAATGATTGAGTATCATAAAGGTTGCAGCCTAAATTTAGAGTAAGAAAATCACATATATGCTGTGGGAAAGTGCTGTATGCCCACACAATGGGTAGATAGACTGGTGTGGGCCTTCAGTGGGATTCCTCAGCTTTGCAAGAAAAATAAGTCCAAGAACTTTTGGTAAAACATTTTTATCCTTCCTGAATTTTTAATCAAAGTTTTACTTGATGTATCTAGAGGACTTTACATAAGATTTTTAAGTTTGGATTATCCTAGTTACTGGGTTGAGGTGACTGCTGTTGCATGAAATAATACAATTACAAACAATTTATTATAATCTCTCAGTTCTTTAGCCTGATTTAAAAGTTCTTTAGAGTTTCTCTTGTCAGGGCACTGTGACATAGTTTTCAATATTGTAGACTATCACAGACTGAATTCTATTTGTCTCTAATTCTGAGAATTTTTGTGTACATTCCAACAAATGTATAAACTATTTTAGAAGTAGATTCTTATGTTTGCCTTGGTGGCAAATTCTTTTGTGCTTTTTAATGAGTAAACATTCCATAGAAATGGGAAGGTAGACTTCATAAATAAGATGAGACTAAAGTAACTTACACATTAAGTGAAATAAGCCGGACACGGAAGCACAAATACAAGTTTTCACTCATTTGTAAAAATCCAGAAAGCTAAGTCGTAAAACAACAGAATGGAACAGCATTCTCTAGAGATGGAGAAGGACAGGATGGAGGCAGGCAGAAAGAAATTTAATAAGGGGCACCAAAGACAATCGACACAGTGGGAAAATTACTCGTGTTTCTTTATCACAGTAGGGTAGTTATTGGGCATAACCTTGGGTATTTCTCAAAATCGCTAGAAGAGTACGAAATTCTAAACACATAAAAATGATTAATGGTGAAAGAACTAGAAATGATTATCTTGACTTGCTTAATACACATTATAAACATGTATTGAGATACAAATTTTAAAATTCAATGAACAATAATGTATTTTGAGGATGTGTATTTTGGATTAGTTTTGCAGTAGGAGAACATATCAACTGTGCCTGCATCTGTATGACTGGCCAAATTTTAGGGTGTGGCATGTGGCCATGGAGTAGACTAAGTCTAAGTACTCTCATAATTAGTGTTATTGCCATTATAATTACTCCAAGATTGATTTTAGGGTCATTAGCGCGATACTTTAATACCTGGTTAATTAGCAAATAAATACCCACAGGTACATCTAATTTACTTCATCATTTGGATGGAGAAGGAAAGTCCAAAGCATAGAATACTTTTTAGAAGGAACCCACTTTGTTATGTTCGAAAATATTTGAATTTAATATAACTCACTTTTTAAGAGGCCTACTACATTACATTTCCATAAATATTTACATTATGCAAGTCATACCTAAGTTAGGGGCACAAAGTCTTATGGGTGCCGGGACCAAGCATGGATGAAACGAGCTGGCTGTAAGACAATAGGGTTGATGGGGGCCAGATAAAACCAAGTACATGACGTTAGAGAAGCTGCTGCTCGCTGGCTTCAGCTGACTGCCACCATATATTAATGTAGGCCAGAGGTCATGAGATTTTCTAGTGGACAGGAACAGCCAGATATAGGGATTTTTATGTGACACTTTTCCATTTTTAAATTTTGGCAATTCGATCACATTGAACGGTAACAATGCCATGTAGGTGAGCCAAACAAAGCTCATCTGTAAGGCTGGCTTGGCCTGTGCATTCCTGTTTTGTGATGTCTGACAAAATCATTTTTCTATTGTATTTGAAAAGTTTATACCATTAAATATGGTAGGCATTCTTCTTTGCCATTTTGGTTGTTCTACAAATTTTCTTAGTCACCATAAAGAAGCTACATCCTTTTCAACTGCCTACAAGATTAAAGTAAACAGGTAAAAATTAATTAGGTTAAATTATTTTGATAGCAACTTAGAGGTATCAACAGCTTTAGCTGTTGTAATAAACATTATTTATTAACTGTGTGTGTTCATATATCATCTGAATTTCAACCCAGGTATTAAAGTTATATGTTATATTTAAAATATCATAGTAAAAATAATTTTCAAAAGTAACTTAGGAACCCTGATATCTTGTACAGGCCCAATGTCATTCAGGAGAGCAGATAAGTATCTCCCCACCAAAATTCTACTATTGCTGGTGGGAAGTACAAAGCTGAAGCTCTTGCTTGTTCATAGAGTAGAATGAGACGAAACCCTTTAGAATGCTGCATAACAGTCTTAATGAGCTGTCTTTAAAATGCAACCATAGTGCATTTTTTAGCAGTTTTTCCCTCAACAACAGTTGTGATGAGACCATCTCTCATGGTAATAGTTAATATTATTTCTGAAATCAGTCTTGTTTGAATAATGTGGCATGAAAAAGGTCTGATTAGCAGTAAACTTATTTTCCAATGTGCCTCTTTAAATGATAAAACTATTGCTATTTGAAAATATTGCTTATAAAGACTCCTTTGGGGTAAATGTAATATAAAGGTGTTGCTCTGAAACTTAGTAGTGAGCCTGCTTCTGTAGCATGGAGGTCAAGTTTCAGCATGAGGTATGTAAAAATAAATAATATAAGGCAATAATAATAATGGTAATTACAAATCACCCCCAAAGAAAACATTTGCAAAATGGCTCTAAGTGTGCATATGTCATTATTTTTATTGGACTCTTTAAAGCGAGATGTAGCATAATGCACTGTGTAGTAAAGAAGGCATGCGAAATAACAACTAAAATCATCAATATGTAAATTTCCAAGTTCTAAAATAATACAAATGGGAAGGAAAATAGCATTTTTCATTACTGCTCTGCAGGTGTCATAATGGAGTCTCATACATATTCTAGACTGTCAGATGAGGCATGAATTTCCCTAATTCCTGCTTCCTGCTCTTTGCTCCCTGCTCCATGGACTAAAGACAGAATCAGCATTCATTGTTTGCAAAGTCGTCTTGCATCTCTACTGGAAGGACAGAATGACATCTTGCACGACTCATTGAAAGAAAAGCCTGAAGTGATTGATTAAAATGGGGCCCTGACCTTCCTCGCATATTTCTCCTTTGTATCCTGGTACACAGATGCAGACTCCCATGATGCAGGTGCCGTGGCCAAAGCATGTTGGGTCAATGCATTGCTCTTCTGGAACATCGCACTCTGGTCCCTTCCAGCCATTTCGGCAGACACAGTGTCCTTTCTCGTATTCACCATTCCCGCCACACAGCACAGGGCATGAATCTGAAGGTTAGCAAATGAAGTTGTAATGTTCTCATAATGCTTTCAAAATCTCTACAGAGAAATTATATATTGATTCTTGGATGATATTTGAGGCATAATTTTGTACTATTTCTGTCTTACCCTTTATGAAATAGGCACACGTTCCTGATTATAACCATAGAATTTTCCTCTTACAGGAGTGCAGTAAAGATAAATTATAAATATATTCTGAGTGGAAAATCATTTCAAGCATTTGATTTTGATCCCACCATACTCATGACATCATCATCATATTATTATTAAGCTTGCAGTTTTCACTCTTCAGGGGTTTCTCCCTTTGCTCAAACAGATATATATTACAATTAGAAAACAGAAGTTGAAATTGTAAAAACTAAAAGATAGGAAGGTATTCATATTATAAAATATTCTCTTTAAAAAGCTTTATAATTAAGTTTATATTGGACAGATACCTACTTCTAAAAGATATTGTACTTTATTATAATTTTCTTTGCTTGTCATTGTTTCTCTATTAAAACTACAAGCTTTTTGAGAACACAATCTATATTTTTTCTTACTTTTTCTGGACCAACTATCACCTCCACTTCAATGCCTTACACACCTCAACATCTATCAGAGTTCTGGGAACCTAGCAAGTCCTTCATAATGCTCTACTTTATGAAATTTAATCTGCAAAATCTGAGTGTCTGTGAAAGCTGAACTTAAAGTATTAGTAGATTGAGAGCATTCTGAATACAATGAAATGACCCCAAATCATCTCTAAAATAATAGCTATGAGCCTGTGGGAAAACATGCTATGATTTATCTAAAGCTTTCCCAGAATTAAAGTCTGGGCAAGTCTAAGGAACAGGGAAGTCAGTTGAATTTCTCTTTTGAATTTAGTCTTTACTTTCTAGGCTACTTACTCATGTGGTGATTGCTCAAGTTTTTCCAGGTACATTGGTGCATAAGCACTTATTAATTTTGCCCACTTTAAAAGTCTATCTATCATGAATTAACTGAGAAAATGTAACCAGTGTATAGTGGTCAGGTCAGTCACTGACACATGCCCCAGATGTCATATAACCACAGCTAAGTTACTTACCCTCTTAGAGGTCCTACTTTCTTTGTAAGACAAGGATAATAGTAGATCTATTGCATAGGGCTACTTTAGGAAAAAGGAATCACAACAGATAGTGTAAAGTTTCTAGAAAAGCAGTAGGTAAGTATTCAGCTTTTGTGGCAGCAGGTAAAAGATACTGCTCTTCTTTGTGTACCATACTGATAATGTTACTGTAACTACTAACTCAGAGTTCTCAAGTGATATCAGTTTCCCTAAACCAGTCAGAATTTCAGAGCAATATTACCTCTGGCACAGTCGGGTCCAAGGAATCCTGGGAAACAATGACAATGTCCAGAGATACACTCCCCATTTCCATTGCAATTAGTTGAGCAGTCATCCATTATTTCTATTAATACAAAAAAATGAACAAACATCTTGGTCACAGACCGTAATATTTTTTAAGTTGTAGAAATTCTGGGCATATTAAGAATCTTGCCCTCTACCATCTACAGAGCACTTAACTGCTCAAAATCAGATGCCAACGATTTCTGTAAGATGTGTGTGCAGCAGATAATTAAAAGGGCCCTGGATTTGCTGAACTGACTAAGAGTAGAACTAAAAACCACTTTCATTTCTGAAGTGCATAAAGGGCCTCAATGAATTGTGTTCTTGAGACAATTATTAACAGGCTGAAAATATGAGGAATATAGGACATTTCTCAAGAGCAACATAGGCTTAGAAATGCAACCCAGACAACAGAAACTACTGTTGAGTTTTTAATCTTATGTATCTTATGTTGTAGCAAATAAAATTTCCTTGCTAGCAACTTAGCATACTTAATTTACTATTCTGACAAATTAAATGTGATAATCAGTATTTCAATTTCACTAATAAGTGACAATGTAAAGATTTTAAAGTGTTCATAATAAATTCACCACCACTAAAAGCATTTGAGCCTAAGTATTTTGTTGAGAATGCCTTCTAACTCCAAATGCTTATCAGCTTTCTGCAACTAATTTTCCCTTTATCTGTTCTTAGAGAATACTTCTCAGAAATAGAGAAAGCTTTGAAGGTGTCCATATATAGCTCTGTTACATAGAGATGTGCAGTATAAGAGAATTTTGTAAAAATTTATCATAACTTCTTTGAAAAAGTGTAGCTTAACCCATGAGTGTCTGGCAATGACTTAAAATTGCAGTTTGAAATTATATTTAAGTATAATAAAGTTCACCTTCTAAGTCTACGAAATATGATGGCCCCCCGCCTTTACATCTGCCAGATGTGAATGGGGGTGTATGTGTGTGGGTATGGGTGCATGTGCATGTGTGTTTTATCCTTTTTCCATGACATCCTTCTATAAATGCTTGAAACTTAGCACTCATGGACTCAGAGTCGTATGTTCTGGCCTATTAAACTCGCACTTGTCTTACGTACCAATTTTCAGTTTCTCATTTCAAATTACTTGCTTCACCAAGTTTCACTTGGATAAGCTATTTACAATCAGAAGGATGGAGTCTAGAAAGTATTCCTAAGCATCTATCATTGAATAATGAGAGGTGAGAATTTATAATGAGGATTGAGAAATAGCATTTCTAAAACTATGCTCTGTGAACCACATATATCAATAGGATGATCTGGGACTCTCACAATTCAGATGCCACACCATTGGCATCAGCTGTACTGAATCCGTCGCTGAAGGGTTCAGTCCAGTAGTCTACATTCTCACAAAAACCCTGAGTGAACCTGAAGGTGCCTGCCATGTTAAAGATTTTAGAACTAATGCTTTTGCAATAGTAATGCTCTGTATAGTAATAGCAATAGTACTGCCCCACAGAGAACTGTGTGATCTCTATGTTGGACATCTGCCTTGGGCAGAATGAAAGCGAGAGACAGAAAGTTGCACTCTCCATTTGAGGAATTCTTAGAAAGCTGAGAATGAATCCAGCGACTGTGTGGGTAGACACCCTATTATCAATCAGAGGAGATTAATCTTCTCTAATCCGTATAAATACAACGAATTCCTCTTTGTAAGTTTTTGGTCTGTTCTCTAATTATTGTGTTAGAAAACTGAAACCTGCAGACAAATGACACGTACTATTCACTGCGCTACAACTTCTCTGGCTAATATGCAACATGCAGAAAAGAAGCCAATTCTTGTTAATTTATTAAAAAGAGTAGTGATTTTTAAGAAATATTTATTTAAAAAATAATTATCAAAATATATAGTATTCTTTATTCAGAGGTGGAACTATTATCTCTACTTTCCACGTACCTAGATTTTTATATACCAAATAGTAGTTACAGTTATTAAATCTACATTTAGATTTCCCTGACATAGATAGTTGATAGCAGTCAATAGAAGAAAGTTTCAGAATTAAATATACTGAAATTTAATTTCACATCATTGATAATCTTATTGAAGCAGCCATATTGGAATCTAGCTATTTTGAAAAAAAATTAAAGAAATTTTCTCTCAAAATAAATGAAACCTCCTTTTATAGCCCCATCAAATAATCATCCCGGGGTCCACATTCCTACAGAGAGCTTAACCCCAGCAATGTACATGCGAAGAGAAGACCATGAAGGAGGTTTTTGATGCGGTCACCTTCACTGGGTCTTGGGACAGAGATATTGGGACATCCTACAGTCTTCAAAGGGAAGAAAGTTCTAACAGAAAAATATATAAAACGACCGAGTTACTGATAAAAACAAAGCATTTTTTAAAATTTATGCTCTTCACCCATAAGCTTTGCCTTATATCTTTTCAAACCTATTTCAGAATTCCTTCTCAGACTCTGGGTTCAGTAGAATTAAGAATAATTTTGAGGTATTATGTGCTGTAGTAGAAAGCGCCTTAGAAGTTACAACTGCATTGAGCATAGAGTTTGCTTCTGGCGGTTATTCTCATGGGAGAAATTACAGGTAATAAATAATATTATGGAATGAGTATATTCTAAAGGGCATGGGCTTTGGAATTAGACACACAGGTCTCAGTACTCAATTATACAATATGCTGAGAGAATCTGTTAAATTACTCTTTTGAAACCTCTATTTCTTTATTTGTAGCATAAGTATTACCAAATCTGAGCCATCAAGGCTGTGATGAGAACTCAACAAATTAACTGAATGTAAAATATCTAGCAGTGCATAGGACAGCTTAGTACTCCATAATTGGTGTGTATTTGTAAGTTACAGAGCAATTTTCCTGAGATTAGAGACTACTGACAACTCTGCCTATACTACTACAAAATAACATATTAATACGGGCCATTTAACATTCAATAAATTAATTTTGCCTAATAATGGACCAAATGGAATTCAGACCAAATAATTCTAACATTATGAATTAGATTAATGCACAACATTTGGGACAAATTTACATGAATTTATGCCTTTAAGTGAAATATATTAGCCCCTTCTCACTCTAAGATTATATATATATATATATATATTATATATATATATATATATATATATATATATATATATGATATATATCTTCCTCTTTCTCTGTACACACACACACACACACACACACACACACACACACACACAAACAATTAACGAAAAACAGGGTAACTGATTTACATGACTGATTATTTTGGAAAATTTATTTGAAGTTCTTTTAAATGAAACAGTAGGAAAAATGTTCTGCTTTTTCCAATCTTACAAAAGACATCAGAAAAGCAAAAACAAAATGACTTTAAAAAGCAAAAGGCAACTATGTTGCTGCACGTAAAGCTGAAATTCAACAGCTGGATGACAGAAATTGAGTCTCAAAGTTTAGGCCCTTTTGGGGATGAAACAAGGTACAGAATAAAGGGCTAAACTTACTTCTAGGTCTACTGATTTTTTGACAAATTAATAGCTTAGTGTTTTTTAACTTAAGCTGAAGGGTTAAATTATGAAGAGGAGGGAGAGGAAAATCTTCACAACTATTTTGTATCTTCTACTTTAATTACCTAGGAGGAACCCAACCTCTCATAACTTATTGCCATTTATATCATTAAAATTAAGTATTGATAGAAAAATATGAAAGATATAGCCATTGAACTTCCCATGAGTCTGCACCAGAAGATTAACATAAAATGTTTTGTTTCTAATTGAGTGAATGAATACTTTGTCTTGGAAGATAGGAGATCAGAGCAGTTTTCTCTAGGAAAAAAAAATCATCAGTGGAATTTAATTGCTTTTGTGTTTATAGGAAAATTTTTAAATAATCTTATGGCTAAAATACCATTTCATATACACTCAAGGTCTTCAGCAACAAGTAAAAATAGAATTCAATTGCTACAAAGAGCAGATGGTATATCTATTAACAGTCAACACATCTTCCTAAACATATGGTGAACAGGTTAACTAAAGGATAAAGTGGTGAGAGTTGTGGAGAAAACTGACAGCTGTAAAATATTTTACCTTCTTTTAAAAGACGTGTTTTAGGAAATTTCACACAATACAATACTGAACTATAAGTTGTTTACCCTTAGAACTCTCAAATTGCCAGAGTTCAGCTTTATTCACACAAAGGGTCTTGGGGAATGAATTTACACCAAAATGACAAGAGTCTCTGACTACGGTGACAGTGAATGAGAGTGTGTGCAGGCATTGTACTTAAAATGAACACATTTTCAAAGGCCCCAGCACATTGAAGGAGCCATTGTGATGATTTTTAGACTAAAATTTTTTTCTGAAAGGGCTTTGAGTGACTCAAATTATTATCCTGAATATTCTTTTTAAAATACTCTCATGCTGTATTTCGAAGGCTTAATGCTCCTAGAATCAGTTGTTCTAAAGAATTGTGTTGATGCCAGTTTTTCTATTTTAAAAGGTATTTATATGCTTTTTCTTTTATAATTGAAGTTGAAATAGCGGGCTTATTCCCTTTTTCACAGAAGCTGTTCATCTCTCCAGCCTTGGTAATAATATTATTCATGTTAAAAACATATAAAAAGTGTATAGCAAATGTTCTGAAATAGCAGCAAATAAAGGAGAATTTTAAAAATCTTTACCAGCATTTAAAACACATTAATAACAGTGATGACATAAACCTTTCTCATAATGACCTATCCTGAATAATGAGTTTAAGATAGAATGAGGAATAAGGTTATATGACCTGTATTACTTTCAGTAACTATGTCTCTCTAGAATTATACTCTAAATTCAAAGTAATAGCCAAGGCAGCTTACCGATTGCTGTAGTTAACACAAATACTTGCTCCACTTTTTTTCCATCATTGTAAAATGCCATGTACCAAGGGCCTTGGTCCATATACTCTATGAAACCAGTCTCCTGAAGTGAAGTTAAGATGAGGTTCCGAGGAGAATGCTGGGTGTCATCAGAGCCCTTGGAGTCCTGCTTGACCAGTTGTTTGCCATCCATTAGTTTTACAAAATCAAACTGGAACGTATACAAACACCAACATGAATGACTTTTACAGTGATAAACATCTCTAACTTGATTGACCTATTCCAATTTTTTTTTTTTTTTTTTTTTTTTTGGTTTGGAAGTAGTCAACGTGGAAGAAGAGGCTTAATTCTGAAATATATTTATGTTCAAAAACATTACTAATTATGAAGAAACTCACTCACTGTGATAAGTTCTGAAATATTCTAAACATATGTTTAAATTAAATGAACTAAGAAATAGAAAAACATCTTTAGTATTGTGCGAGAGAATCTTGACAATATATTTCTGATAAAAGATACTTAAAAACACATTGTGTTCACAAATGTTACTGTGACCTTGTAGGCATATTAGAAAGTCTCATAGTATTTAAAACAAATAAATGAACTTAAAATTTGAGAACATTCATATTTTATTACCTTCTTGGTAACACATTTAAAATTTCAAAAGATCCTTCTCCCTTTTCCCCTAATCAGTGGACACACACACAGCATGTACTTTCTTTGGGCATTTTTTAAGTCACATTTCAGTAATGTTCGGATGCTCTGCCTATTCTGAATCAGAAGTTGAAATTTTAACATAGTCATATCTACGGAGTAAAAAGCGAGGCCCAAATGTTTCACTGTTTTCATTACAGGGTTCCAAATGGATGATCATTGGGCTGGAATGAGGGAAAGAAGACAGGAATAATAAGGTGGCTTAGGTTTATGAAAGGACTATGCAAAGTACAGAGGTTTTACATATTTGAGTTATTACTAGAAATAACCAAGAAACATTTCTACCTGTAAGACATAACCGGCCATTTTGATTTATTTTCCAACAACTTTTGGTGGATGTGCATTCCTTCACTGGGACAAGAGCGAAGGATGTTCGGAACTAGTAAAGAGGGTGAAGGCACGAAGGGCACAGGAGGTGGGAGGACTGTGGAGCTTGTGGTTAGTATGGTACAGAAAGCAGAGGTCACATTTAAAGAATATTTTCTTAAATTGTCTTTTCTGACTCTGTTCTGCTAAATGCTATTCCTTGTTCTCCGTGCCATAATCATTAGTTTCACTATGATTATTCTGTTTCTTTGTTAGGAAGATTCTTTTGTTCTCTCCTTTGACTCTTTCCCCCCATTTATTGATATGTATAAGTGCAAAATTTAAGGTTTACAATGAAGTTGAGCATTTTGTGCACATACATATCTTGTCAAGGGGACAAGGACTTTCCCCGCTCTCCTGTTGTCCCTCCCCTACCCTTCTTCACCAGTCATAACCTCTGAACTACACAACACAGTACCTTCTGAAAGGGCTCAAAAAAATGCCTGTAACATCAAATACCTGAGTGTGTGTAGGTGGTATGTTTCTTCTGCCATAAATCCCCAGCAGAGAGTCCTTGGCTAAAGAAATATTAAATTTCAGATATATCGGATGGTGGATAGTAATCTGGAAACGCCAGAATAAGCCAGGAGGAATGGTCTGCATGACCTGGGCACCGATGTCAACTTCTCCAGTGTCAATAGCTCGTCCCTTCTGCAGCACTGGTTAGGAAGCAGAGATAATTACACATCATGTTAATCTTAACTTACAAGGCAATGCATTTGAGCTTTTCAACAATAGGTCTATCAAAACAACTTATACATTTTTTTTTTTATTGTTCCTGACTCCACTTATCTTTCAAGGCCCTTTCCAAGTGAATTATCTCCTAAAGAACTTTCCCTGGCCAACCACTGTATCAGTCTCTCCCTTCTTTTGGGCTCCTATTGTATTTGCTTCAAGAACCTTGACTCTTTAATCATTATTTACTAAGATCTTCGTTAGCAGCTACAAGAGTTACAAAGATGACTAAGATGCAGTCGGTGCTGTCAAGTAGCTTTGAAAATGGCAGAGGAAGTAGGACAAGCACACAAAGGACCACACCGTGAAGGAGGGAGAAGTATTTGGTTAAGGGACGATGCTCATCTCTACCTCTATTGTCCCTACTGTCCTTTCTTTCTCCCTCATCTTCATCCCCATCTAACATCACCTATATTTTGCTTATGTGTGGTTCATTGCTTCTTTTGCCTGAATTGAAGTTCTGTGAGGGCAAAGGCTGTGCCTGCTTTGTCCGTTATCTTTCCCTAGTATCTAGAAGAATGCAGGTAAACAGAGGCAAAGAGTCATCAGCACATGTTTATTCAGTTAGTAAACAAATTATAAAGACGTTATTGTGGAAAATGGCCTTGAATATGAACCTTGGGGAAGGGAGAAGATTTCAATAGAGACGTTGGGAAGAGTGTTATGCATGGAAAGGATCACGTGAGCTGAAGTAAAGAGGAGGGGGACGGTGCGGCTGAGCTGTAAGGGACACACACAGGAGCAGTGGAAAACAGAGCTGGAAAACAAAGGCATCATATTCTATAGGACCTTGTGCGCCATTCAAAAGGGACTTAGCAAAGGATTGAAAGCCACTAAACTTCTTTTCATTTTTTTTTTTTTTTGAGACAGGTCTTGCTCTGTAGCCCAGGCTGGTCCTAAACTCACCGTGTAGCCCAGGCTGGCCTCCAACTCACAGCAATCCTCCTGCCTCAGCCTCCCAAGTGCTGATATTATAGGTGCTCATCATCACACCTGATTTACATGGTGCTGGGGAAGTAAACTCATGGCCTCCGCTTTCTAAACAAGTGCTCTAAATGTTGTGCTATTTCTCCAGCCTGCATTTAAAGATTTATGAGAAGAGAGAAGGCCTGGGATGTGGGTCAGGGTTAGAGGATATGCCTAGCACGCATGAGGTCTTGGGTTTCATTCCCAGAATGACAAAAAAGAAAGGATAAAGAAGGGAAGAAAGAAAGGAAGAAAGGAAGTGAAGGGAGGAAAGAAGGAAAAAAGGAAGAAAAGCAAGAGGTTTGGATGCATTATATAAATTAATCTTGAGGCACAAGGTAGGATGAATTAGAGAGGGAAGATAGAAGAATGAGATAGCCATGATTCAGTGAAATGACAATGAAAGCTTCAATTTAGCGTTAGCTCAAAGAACTCAGCAGAAAGTGTACATTCCAGTGAAAAATAACTTAGTGTGAGTAGAAAGGAGAGGGAAGATGTGAGAAACAATTCAAAGGATAATTCCATAAAAGAACTCCTTAAAGTTTAAGGTATATAAGGGGGTTCTGTTAAAATCTAAAGCCCGATTTTAGAGGCCGGAGGTCAGCCATTTCTTACAAGTTCCCAAGTGACGCTCGTGTTGCATGGGCCACAATCCACTCACTAAGAAGGAACGTTCTAGAGGACACAACTGTGAAGGCTAAGAGGCGGTCAAAACTGCCCCCCTGGTTGTGGATTCAGGCAATTTACACTGCTGCTAGCAAAAGTAAGAAATTCAGAAGGACTTGGCCCGTGAGGGAAGATGTTGACTTAGGACAACCACAACTTTATTATTTTTCATCCTATTTTCTAATTACTTCTGAGATGCTAACTTAATATGTTTCTCTAGAATACTTTGTTATCTGGCAGTGGGAAGGGAAAGAATACAAGATGAGGAAAGAAAATGTGTTTGCCTTGGTTCTAGGCAAGGAGGATTATGCCCCAGGAGGGAAAATTCAATTTGGCCTCATTTCATACTGCCTTTATATTTTTCAGCCATCAACTCGGTCTCCACACCAAACAGTTTAAAACACACACATGGTCTCTGTCCTTTGTGTTCACCCGCTATAAAATTAACAGCCCATTAAGAGACACACCTGCAGTGGCTTTATTCAGAGGGCAATGCCTTGCAGCTTTTAACTTTCCTAAAATACCTCCATTATTGCTTTTTGTGTTAAGGCCAAGAGTAATAACTATTTTAAGAATGTTCACTGTTAACTGTTAATAATAGATTTCAAATGCAATTTTGAACATAATTATGTATTACAGGACACATAATTTTGTGGAATTGACATTTATAATAAAATACGCACTTTGAGATAATAAATGACCAACTGAGGACCTTATTTTTCCCTGAAAGTTACTTTTTTTCCATGTGAGACAGAACAATTTGGCTCCTGAAGGGTTGATTATACATTTAACTCTTAAGGTCCAATAACTGACAAATGTCCTCAGAGAGCAGGCGATTAACAGGCCATGCTTATGTGGACACTTCTGTTCTCAACTTAATGTCAGTTTATTCAGCTGCTATCCTCATTAGAGGTTTTTATTTTAATTGCTTATTCAAATGCATCATTTGGTTGTGTAAACATTATAAATCTAAAACAATAAAAATTTTTCTAGGATCAACAGATACTGTTTTTTAGTGCTAAGAACTGCCTTTAATGAATAAATGCTGTTATTTTTAAAAACCTGGGCAAAACGAGTTGCTAGACATTAGCCTTTATATATAAGCCATGTCACGTCCTCTTTGTACACTTCACAGCATCATAAGATACGCAATTTAGCTGCTTAAATGTTATTCGCTAAATCAAAAGGAACTCACGAATTCGTGTCACTGGAGTTTTCTGTTTGTTAGCATTATTGTAATATCATCTACAATACAGACACATAATTTATGAAAATGATTTTAAAAAGAGGTGTTCGCATTTTGAGAGCTTGTGTTACAGGTTAGAAAAGGCAGATGATGTAGGCTCACAAAATGCTCAACTTCATTGTAAGCCTTAAATGTTGCGCTTATACATATCAATAAAATGGGGGGAAAAAGAAAAAAAAGAAAAGAAAAGGCAGATGAGCAGGGATGGCAACTTGGAATGAGTTTGTGGACTGTATTTTAAATACAAATAGAAAAGCAAGCTAGCTGTGGTGATTTAATATTAGAGAAAAGAAACTCTCACAGTTCGCAGATGGAAGATTTCTCAGCCTTTAATATTTCAAAACTTGGTACATCATAAAGGAAGAGACCTCCCTGTCGGCAATATTTGTCACTAAACAGCTCGCTCTATTTTACCATCTTTCAAGATCAGGGATTATAGTATAGTATGAATTTATTATTTACTTTTCTTACTGTAGCTCAAAGGTGAAAGAAATTAAAAAGAAGGAAGTTATATGCAGAAGGCAATATGATTTTTTGAAGAAATTCTGTACTCATGTGGATGATTGAAATACAGCTGGTCAAACTACACATTGGCTCTGATGCTTTGTCTGCAAATCAGCATCAAAAGCAGAGCACTGAGGTACAGTTTCTGGAGCATTAATGTTTCAACTATCATTTAATCATTTCTTTGCTGAAGCATATCAGAAGACCTGACAAGACCACAGCGTCTAGTCACAGAACACGTTTCCTTGTACAAATTCAGAACAAAATGCACAGAGCCACGAATTGCATCACACTGTGCAGTACTGTAGTTATCACAGTTTCACCAATATCCACCAATTTAGTTTGAGCTAAACACTCTCTTTATGTGTTTCAGCACAGATATCAACCACTGAGCAGGAAAAAACCGACAGCATATGGGCTGTGTTGAAGGATGGCACACTAAGTGATGGTACCTTAGTTTAAAAAGAAAAGGTCAAGCTACCAGGAAGGTTTGAAAAAAAAAAAGGCATGGATATTAGGACAGCCACTGTGTGCAGTGACTGTTTCCCTTAAATCAAGCTTCATGTATCTAGATGAAGACACTTACATTAATAATGACAATATGATTATCAATAACATTGTCTACATAACTTACTAGACATGATGCATTCAATGATTCTAAGCAAAACTCAAATTTTGCTAGAAGACAATGACAAGTGGTCATCAAAGCTCATTATTGGGTCTTTATATGAAAATGACTAGGTTAAAGGCTATAGTTTCACCTACAATATCAACCTGAATAGTTTGTAAAAGACATTTGAAAATACTATGAAAAATATGTAAGCTATATTTTTCAAAGAGAAAATATGTGTTAAAAGCAAAAATATATTCTTTGTTTCATCCTGTAGCACTTTCAAAATCTTGAAAAACCTGTAGTTTTTCACCTAAATATATGTGTCCCGATTTTTTTCTTTTCTCTTTCTTTTCATTTCTTTTCTTTTCTTTTTTGAGCCATGGTCTTGCTCTGTAACCCAGGTTGATCTTGAACTCACTTAGAGCCCAGGCTGGCCTTCTACTCACAGCAATCCGGCCTCAGCCTCCTGAGTGAAGACAGGCACCACCATGCTCAGCTCATGTGGTGCTGGGGAATCAAACTCAGGGCTGTGTGCTTGCCAGGCAAGTGCTTTCATCTCTGTGCTGTTCCTGCAGCCACCATCTTTACAGCTTCTTCAAGCATAATACTCATTTCACAATAGCAATTCTTCCTTGTGATATTTAGAATATCAGTTTTTGACAAAACATTGGGAGGTGAAATTAATTTATATTTGGTGTGATCAAAAGCTAGAAAGGGCTTAAAAGGGAATAGCAAAGCCTTAGTACTTTTATGTACGTAGTCTCATACAATTTGCCTTGTAAAAAAAAAACTGAATATATTTAACTTCCAATCTACCAGATAAAAATCATCCAGATGATCTGAGCGACATTTCATGTATCCATTATATAAACCAAGAACAATCAAAGAAGAATGAACTTGGCATACAGTAGACACCACCTGGTAAATACTGTTTGGATTAATTAGTAAGATATTAATGTTGATAATTCATCTTGTGATAGTAATTTGGGTAGTTTATTCACATTCCATTTCAAGGTTTGGAGGGAGGAAGCACAGAGATTGCATACATATACAGGACTCTGGGAATTCACTGAGAATTAAATATGCTTATAAATAGAGTCTCTCTGTGTTACTGACACTGATAACAGACTAACTAACCTTACACTTAAGAATAGGCTGCTGTGAAAGTGTGAAGTTTGTGCCCTTGTACACTGCTCGTCGGAATGGAAAATGGTGCAGCTGCTTAGGAAAACTGTTCAAAACTCTTCAACAGTTTCTCAGAAAGTTACATAAAAAATTGCCAAATGACTCAGCTATTCCACTAATTTTGTATATATACAACATAAATGAAAAAAGGTGTTCTAACAAAAGTTTGTACATGAATGTCCACAGCAATATTATTCATAATAGCTAAAAACAAAAACTCCACACATGGCTTAACAACTATTACTGATGGGTAAACAAAATGTGAAATATCCATTGAAGTATTGATACATGTGCCAACGTGCAGCAACCTTGACGATATTTAAGGGAAATAAGTCAGACCTCAAATTTTATGTATATAATTTACATGAAATATAGAAATATGCAAATGTACAGAGACAAAAAATAAATTAATGGTTGCCAATGTTTGGTAGAATGCAAGACTATAGAGCAATGAACAATGCCTATAATGTTTCTTTTTGGTATTATGTAAATATTTTACAATTAAATAACAGTAATGGTTATATAATTCTGGGAATATACTGAAAATTAATTATATGCTTTCAAGCAGTGAATTAATTTGTATATCAACAAAACTGTTATAAAATAGTTTAAAAGGTATAAACGGACATGCACATAAACTATAATGTACTGTCACAAGAATTCAAACAATTTTAGAATATTACCTGCTATACTGTATCCTGGCCATTACTCTTGGTGTGTGTGTGTGTGACTGGGAGAACACAGGAAGCACCCCTACTTCGTCTAGTTCATATAATGTTACATGTTGTCATACAGAGATTTGTAACTTATTAAGATTGTATCATTTTGGACTTTGGTGGCTAGAGGGCTAATCACCGCTCAAGTTTTCCAGCTCCCAATTCCTTATCTTATGTGTGTTCAGAGTATATGGCACTCACATAAATACTGATCACCAGTCTTAATTCTTGATATCTACTCATGAATATTTAGTAAAAACAATTATATGATGATATACCTGTGAAATACCTGAAAGTAAAAAGGGAGATGTCTAACATTTTGCACCTGGCCCCCAGATACAGAAGCAGCCGGCACAGGCACCAGGTCTCATAGGTAGCCATATTGCTATAGCTTTCAACAACTGCCTTTCAGAAAACCAGAATGTCCAATAATATCAAATTAAGATTTCTCTAATACAAAATTCATCATAGCGTAATAGATACTAACATTTAATGAATATTTACTATGTCTTTGTTTTGAGCTCTTACCTCTTATTTCTGAATTACACAATGTCTGTTTTATACTCAGCACATCATACAACTCGATTTCCAAGCTCTCTGAGGCTCCGCTTTCTTTCCTCTTTTCTACATCCTCTGGGACTCTGGTTCCTTCCTATTCTCCCCTTTTTGAAATTAGATTCCTCCATCTCTCCCTTTCTATTCGCTTCTTGTTCTTTGTCATCTTATTCATATCATTCCTTTCTTCTTTCAAAAAAGAGAATGAAATAAAATAACACAACTGCCTTTTTCCGATTTATGCTATTTATCTCCTGCTTCTCCTCATTGAACTGTCTCCGTCTGCTAGCTTTGCCTCACTGTGCCCTTGTCACTTGGACTACCACCGTCTGCATTTCCACCTTACTGTTCTAAATATGTACTCCAAGGTCACTAGAATTATTTCTCCTGGTTTCCAATTCTAGTTAAACTAGTTCTACCAAAAGAGCTGCCTTTTTTTTTTTTTGTCTTTTGAAGCCTTTAAATCCCCATCTTATCCCTATTTCTATATAACTGCTGCTATTTTGTGTTGTGTGTATGTTTACACAGCTTTCTTCCATCTCTATTTAATAGAAACCCCCTCTAGGGAAAAATACGACTCTTCCTGGATCTGTTAATTTTCCGCTGTGCTTAAAATAAAAATAAAGTTAACAGGGCAATATAGATTGTGAGTTTCTATGTTTCTGAATATTGAGATTTTAATTTTTTTCTCATGATTATTTTAACGGAGGGCTTTATGTGATTGAAATCATTTCTCGCCAACTTTACTTTTTCCTTCTATTCTACCTTCTCCCTGAACCAAGAAGACAGACAGCATGCTGTGTGGTTCTGGTCAAGACACCCCCTCAGGCCAGAACCCAAACCGGAAAAGGCAACTCAGATAAGTAAGGGGAAAGATGAGCTGCATGAAGAGTACGCAAGTAACAGGGATGTCAGGAAGGGGGAGGCCAAAAAGGGAGATGTGATGATTACAAAAGTTAGAAACGAGGAAAGATGCAGACTTGTGCATTAAATCTTGGGAATCTAGGACTTCATTTTCAAAAGCAATGTTCACATTCTGTAGTTACCTCTGACCTCATAAAAAGCTAGTAAATGTCTGAACTCCCTCCAAAAGTAACACAGGTTGAAAGATATAAATGAATACTCAACTTAATAGAATCAGATACGCAAATGCGGAGTACCTATAATGGACTGGTTTCTACAAAAGTCTAAGAAATTACGAGGATGTTATGGGAAGATCCCCTAGCTTTGGAAAGATTACTAAAGAAGGATACTGTCACTCTATAGGACATAATTCAGTAACCTTGTCAAATGTAGACTACCGGGGATCGAGGGACCATAAGACAGATCACGTGTTCTAACATCAGAGGGCATGTATGTATTAGTTAAAATATGTGAATGAGGATCACAATGAAATAAGAACAAAACATTAAACATAAATGGCCAAGAACATTTGGCATGAATTTTTCATACAACAAACAAGTTTGCCTTTAGCATAGGAAATTCTTTCCATAAATCTGTTTTTAGAAGGCAAGTCTCCAGTATGCTTTAGAAAAGCTTTTGTTAAAAGTGAAGTATATTGATAAAGTGATTTAATATAGTTGAAAACAAGCTGCAGCACTCTAGCCGGGCCCTCAGAAACCTTGTGTTAGAGAAATATCTATATAGCATTATAAGAAGCATTTGCTGTAATCTGCCATCAATCTTTAAAAATAATAATGTTAAGCTCCCAACAATGTTATCTTTGTTAGGGCATTACTACTATTTTATTCATGGGGTTTGTTGTGCTTACATGAATTATTCCCAATTCTACCACAATGTCCAGGGCTCTGATATACTTTAAGCTAAAAATATTGCAACTATGGGTTGACTCAGAGCAGCTGAGTCCATTTTAATGCATACATGTGCTGTGAACCAGCGGGAAACATCACACAATCATACTGCAGGGCTCCCTTCCATATGAATGCACAATATGAATGCGCCTGGGTGGGGCTGGTGCAGTCATCACGTTACTACTACAAAATGAATCTTTACTTACTGATTATGGTCTGTGAAATTAGTGTCTGTGAAACTCTACAGTAAATTTAAAACTTAACCATTTATTCAAGGTCCACAGGTGTCATCGTCTAAGTTGTTCTAATGCACTATGCCTCAGAAAAGCCAAAACAAAACCAAGAAAACCAAAAACAAGACCCTTCCACTAGGTCTAAACTGAGAGGTCGCTGTGCATTTAATTTAATTTTCAAATTCTCAAGGGTACTTCTGTAGCTTTTACTTTGAGAGAGAGGGAAAATGCTCGTAGAACACAGATCTTCGGTTGGAAATTTCAATTTTGCAAAGTATTCTGAAAAAGGGGGTAAAATTTGAACTGTGTGCTTTGAGATTCACAATTAAGATAGCTGTTACTAAACAAGTAGCTTTGAGAAAAAATTTTTTTTTCTTAATAAAGAAGAGAAAAAATCCAAAGAAGTATACCCCTTCTGTAAAGATGGATCCATTTTACTTTAATTGGGTAATTGTTCTCCTTTAACTGTAGAATTTGAATTCACTGACTTATATGAAGCTGGAAGTGACCTGGGGATAAGCATCTCCCCATGTTTATCAAAGCCTTAGTAGCTGCTAGGAGAATGAATGGTCTAAAAAGGATACAGAGAACAGAATGGGAAATCTGGCAAGAAAGAGTTCCCTTCTCTCAGAGGAATATGACTTTATATGCCTTATATTTAAACTTTTATTTTCTAGGTAAGATTTAAAAGATTCCTTGCCTAAGAGTCCTGCTCCTCTGCCTCCAAAATGGTTGAAAGCCAACTTCCTTCCTTTTCAGATGAGACATGGAACCCAGAGAGGTGATGCTACACTCACTATCAGGTCCTGGGTAAAGCATCTTCATGACAGGCTATAAATTGCGTCATATCAATCAACTGAGTGTTTACATGGTCATATATTCCACAGAAACTCACTAGAAAATGTCATTTTTTTTCTTCAACTTTGTGGAGATAGATGTTGTAGGGTGAATTTCAAAGAAATACCATTTTCCCACAAGGTCAGCCTTTTGCAAAACTGGAAAGAAGAGGAAAGATGCCTTTAATATTCTCCCCTTTCTCTTCTCGTGACACTCTATTTTGGCATCCAGCTTGCAGGAATGCAGTATCCTGACTCATCAATAAATTTCATCCTTATAGAGAGCTAGAGAGAATGTTAGACTTTGCCTGTGTGCACATGCACACACACACGCACACACACACTTCACTTTTATATTACTTATTAGACAGAGCTCTCTGTCCATTCTTTCACATAACTACAATAAGGCTCGCCTATAATTCCCTTGTCTATCTGTAACAAGGCCAAAGACCTTTCCCCTATTGATGGAAAATGCTGAAAACCCTTCAGATTTTCCATTCTTTGTCTCGTAATTAGCTGAGATTAAAACTATTTGTTCCCCCTGAAATCAACTAGACGTTGAGATAAACAGACCCTGTATAGCTAACTGAGACCTCTCTATCTGCAGAATAGGCCCTACTGTGCAGCCCCACGTGGAACTGACCTACTCCTCTCTATAAGACAAAAGGCAAAACCTCTTTATTGAAGTAGTCTGAATAAAATCAATTCTTTATGTGTTCTGCTTTGTGTGTGTCTTTGATACTTCCTGATTGGAAACCTCTCCAGCAATTTGTACATTTAGATTGTGTTAAATTATTACATTAACAGATGAAAAACATAAAATGTGAAACGGGGTATCCTCACTTTTCAATTTCTCATCCCAGTTCTCTCGGCCTTGTCCTTTCTGGATATCATTTTCTTTACTTTTCAAGACGAATGTTCCATTTTTGGATTTGACAATCTTTTTTTATTTATTTATTTTTTGAGACGAGTCTTTTTCTGTAGTTTAGGCTGGCCTTGAGCTCACTGGGTACCCCACCATGCTCTAGAACTCATGGCAATCCTCTTGCCTCAGCTTCTAAAGTGCTGAGATGATAGGTGTGTACCATCACGTCCCACTCTTATCTGGTGTGTGCAGGGGTGTGGGAGGGAGTTGAGCCCAGAACTTCTGCTTCGTAGACAAGGGCTCTACTCACTGAGCTACACCTCCAGCCCTGAACTGTAGTTCAGAGAGGTTGTGTCAGCTACCTGAGGTTAGAGAGTAAATACATGACACAGGTAAGTATGCAAAGCCACATCTGTTTGACTCCAGAATCCAAGCTCTTAGCCACCATCCTATAATACCCAATCCTCTAGGAGAATAAAGAAAATAATATGAAAAAAACCCACTAAGTTTCTAGGTTTCATACTTTAGAGCACATGATGTAAACACAAGCATCTAGAACAGTCTTTATAGGATATGCCCTGTCTAGAAAATCACAAAAGGAGTCAGTCGACAATCTGAAAATATCCTTACATCGTGTTATATCATTTATAAGGTCTGATTTAATGTAAACTTGGCATTATGAAAAGGAGCTATGTTTTTAGTCGGTAAGGAATATGCAATAAAGATCTAATGCCTTTTAGGTTAGGCTTTGTTTAGGCTTTCAAGAAAAGTCAGGTTTAAGCTAACAACATGGCATACATAGCATCAAGCCATGATTAATTTTCTTAATAAATTATTAACTTGAAATCAGTTTTCCCTGTTTATTGTTATAATTGAGCAGAAACAAAACACTTTTCATTTGTGAAAGTTGTCACAGCACATTAAAAACAGGTAAACAGAATTTCTCCAAAACCTATCATGAATAAACTCTGGGGTTTTGCTTTCACTGGTAACTTTTTCTAGTCTTCTCATACATTTCATATGTAGATTTCAATATACTGCTTCCCCTTGAACAATACAAAAGTTAAGAGGCACTGTTTCCTACGTAGTTGAAAATACCCATGTATAGTCTGTGACTCCCCTAAAACGTAACTGTGGATAGCCTGCTACTGACTAGAAGATGGCTAATAATGTAAATACTTGATTAGCTCCTACTATGTATGTTAGATATGTTATAAAGAGTGGAAAATACACAAACTTTGAGAGAGGTAGCTTTTTACCTCTGCTATGTAATTTAGTGGAGAATGGGTTCATGTGGAGATAAGCTGTGTCAAAGGCGTTTGAAGGGCCTGCAGCGTGAGCTCACTGTAATGGCTACAGGAGGTGGCTGGGAAGCTACTACACTAGTTCAGCATACACTACAGTTACTTTTATGACTGCATCTTCCAGTTTGTTTACATTCTTCTCAACTACAAATTACACCACTCACTGTTTGCAAATATTTGTATGTGTCAGTTATGACAAATTTCAACTTTTTATGTTAAGTTTGTGTGTGTCTTATGTTAATGATTAAATGGGCTATTATATACACATATTTTCTGAATTCATGACTACCTTTTTGTATATTTTTTATAATTCTAGGCTGCACAGTTCACCTTTTTTTCCCAAATTTTCACAAATTCAAAATAAATCTGCTGGGGCTGGAGGAACGGTTCAGCGGTTAAAATGCTTGAGCAAGTGCTAAGCCAAACGCTAAGTACCAGAGTTCGATTCCCCAGCACCACATAAGCTGGGCGCGGTGGTGCACGCCTGTAATCCCAGCACTCGGGAGGCCGAGACAGGAGGATTGATGTGAGTCCAAGGCCAGCCTGGGCTCTGAAGTGAATTCAGAACCAACCTGGACCACAGAGCGAGACCCTGTCTCAAAAATAAATAAATAAATAAATCTGCATAAGGTGGACCCTCAGTTCAAACTCCTGTGGTTCAAAGGTCAACTGTAGCGTAGAAGTTAAGACATTATGCTTTGAAATCAGTCCACAAGTGTCTAGCTCTGTAACCTCATGAAAATTACCAGACCTCTCTGTGCCTCTGTTTCTCATTTGGAAAACAGGAACTGTAATGTTTCTTTCATCATACAATGCATATAGTGTCTGGAACGATTCTTGAAAAATGGTAATTACTTAATAAATTTTATTCCTACTTTATAGAAATGAATCACAGATCTGAGTAAAAATTAAATATATTCTGTTGACAGTGTGATGTTTACTGTCTCACATTTATCAATGCCTTCAAATATGTATCTCTGATTTTCAATGTGAATAAAAGAAAACTATAGGCAGATGATTCAAATATTGGCTCTTATACTTTCAGATATAAAAGAACCAAACAGTAAGAGACAGGAAATGGGAAAAGCAGGTGGGGAAGGACAGGGAAAAATTTGCCTATATTTAGATGTCTTCTTCAGGAACCTCTGACTCCTCTAAACAGTAGCAAAGAAACTATTATAAAAGGTCAATCTAGGCTAGAAACAAGTATTTTCAAATGAGATGTAAAACAGTGTAGCACAAAACTACTTTCTTGAACACCAAGCATTCTTTTTTTTTTAACTGAAACATGGACCAAAGCAGAATTACTTTCTGCAAAAGCAAACAAAGCAAAACTGAGAAACAATTTCATGAAAATAATTAAAGATACTCTTAAAGAATAAAAACTCAGACAATTATAAAATAACATGATATCTCATTTGCAACTAATGAACCAAAATAAAATTCACATTCTCCCTATAAAACTGTAAAATACTTGTTTGTAGTGTTTGGGTTTTTCCATTTATTTGTTTATTTTTGATCTCCTAAAAATATCTAGGATAGTATTCGCTCTAAATATTCCCAATTTCCACTTTTCAAATTGGCTTCCTGAGATTTTACATGTCTGTATTAAATGCTATTCCAAGAGAAGTTAAAAAGAAATTCTAGTTATATTTAATGCTTGATTATTAAAATTAAAACCATTCATTGTGAGTAAGATGAGAGTATTGGTGTTGTGGCATTTATTATAAATATGCCAGGAGCTCAAACTTGTGTTTGTTAAATTTACTAACTCAGGACTCCAAGAGATTTTTTCCTCCCCCCAAGAAGGAATCATTCGTGTTTCCTGTTGTGGTTTGGATCTGAAATCTCTCTCCAAAGCCTCATGCACTTGGGAGGCAGTCAGATTGCGGGGGCTAATTGGGTCAAAAGGGGTCATCTACAGATTTCACACACTTTTAAGAGGTGGAGCCTGTTTGAGAGGGGCAGATCACAGAAGGCATGATGGACCTGAGGGTGTGGCCTGGGAGGATGTATTCTCACGCTGGCTTCTGCCAACCCCTCTGCTTCCTCCTGTGATACTATTCTTTGCCAGATTCTTCTCCCATGCTGCTTTGCCAGCTGACCTTGAACAGGCTCAGACCTCTAAACTGTGACCTAAAAATAAACCTTTCCTCCCTTAAGTTCTGGATAATGTGTGTTATATCCTAGCAATGAGAAAGGACTAAGAAAAAAAAAAAACTTCTGCTGTCCTATTTTGACATAAATCTTCCCTCTTACATTAAGCAGAACCGGCCTTTTACAAAAAAAAAAAAAAAAATGAATTTCTGAAAACACTCTTGCTAAAATGTTACATATAAATGCTGGGCTTGGGCACAGAGAACTTAATCAAAATCTCATGTTGCTTCAGGGTAGTTATATGTGAAATGCAATTTCCACTGCATCAAAAGTTCTATTCCGTAAATATTTATCTATTTTTAAAATTGTCAACATCTTTGAAAGTTTAATTGGTTTATACACAAGGCACCAGAAAATAGGAAAATTGCTTTCACAAGACATTTACATGTATTTATTCTATTCACATAAAGTACTTCCTTCAAATAATCATAAAATTTATTGTGATGTGAAGCCATTCCAGCTATAGCTCTAATGACCAAATCAGAGGAAAAGCAATCAATAATCAATAATTTGTACCACTGTACCTTTTTTCTCCGACTTGTCAGACACTTTTCCTCCAATTGGAGAATGAGTAGCATCCAAGGATTCTGTCCCTCTGTTCCCTTTGCTGATTCCGTTTTCATAAAGCTGTCCTTCAACTGGCTGCAACTGCCAAGTCAGGCCGAACAAATGCACTGCTGCAAGAAAAAAAAAAAAAAAAAAAAGCATTAGACTGACTTATTCTGACCCACTGAGAAGGTCTCCACACAAGCTCTCTTTCTCACCTAATGCCACGACCAGATTGCTCTTTAGTTAGGCTAATCAAGTAAGGGTTTCCACCTACACCATACACGTAGTTTTCCAAGAAGCTACTGTTAACACATTGAGTCTAAAGCTATCCAAACGATAGGAGGATTCGTCAACCAGTTATAGTGGTAATGGCTCAGCTCATAAGTACTGTGATTCTCTTCCTTTTCCATTTCCCTTAGTCATGTAATAGTAGTTTGCATTTGGAAAATATTTCAGAGTAATACGAACTGCCTATCCTAAGAACATGTGAGACTTTGTCGATGGAAATATCCCCTGAATACCTTGAATGCACAAGGTCCTGTGAGAGCTGTTTCAGGTGGTAAATATCGAGATGGCTGTTAGGTGAGATTTGGTAGTATTAGAAATGCAGAGTAACCCCGTTATTTTGCAGAACACTTAACATAAGATAGGTTCAAGTTTCTACAAGCTGATTAAAAGATGTCCAGTATTGGTGAGTATGCGGGCAAGTGAGCACACTCACATATTCCTAATGAGAATACAAAAATATAGCAACTCTTTTGGAAGGTAATGAGGCAACATTTATTAAAAAAAACTTAAAACTTGAATTCTCCTTTGAGCCAGTAATTTGATTTCTATGAACAATGGTTGCACCAAATTACAAGACAGCCAATTACAACACTTTAAAATAACATTAAAAAGTTATGATCAATCTAAATATCCATCAAGAGGGAGTTAATTGTGTAATCAGCAATATCTAAAATAACATGATTATGTGACTATTAAAATCATGTTGCAGGACCATTCAAAGGCATGGAAAATATTGTTCATTATATTTAAAGAATCAGGCTCAAAAATAGTATAAACAGCATTTTCTGAAGTGTGTGTGCTCATATCAGGAAAAATGACTATGCTAACAGGATATGGAGCAGCATGTTATTCAGGTAGAGAGATTATGGAGGCTTTTTTCCTTCTTTATCATTTCTATATTTTCCATATTTTTTACATGTCTTCCATATGGGAAAAAATAAGTTTCATTCAAATGAAGGAGTTAAAAGGAACAGTAGGTTAAATATGAAATTGGCTGTACCAATTACCAATGGTTTTACCAAGAAGCAGGTTTAGAGATAGACCTGGAAGAATGCTCCAGGCAAGATAGGTGACAGCGATGGGTAGAAAGGAGTAACAAGTTGAAGAAAACGTAGTTTTGTAAAGTGAAGGATGCTTTTCAGGTAAAGGAAGCTGCTAAGGGTTATTGTGGCTTAGCTATGTGTAGGTGGTTGTGGAAGTTAAGACTAGAAGGGCGGATTAGGGTCATATTGTAGAGGACACTGGTGCCATACTTGGATATTTAGATCGAATTTATTAAGCAACATATATATATATATATAACTATATATATATATATATACACACACACACACACACATATATATATATATATAACTATATATACATATATGTACATATATATATATATATAGTTATTTTCTGAGCAGATGCGTGATATGATCAGATTTTTCTTTAAGAAGATTAATTACAGAGCAATGGGGGTCACTGAAGGTTTCTAGGCAAATAAAATTATCACTAAAATACCCCTTGAAGAAAGATAAATCCAGTAGCGTTGTGGCTATGTATGAATCTGAGGCCTAAAGATATATCATGGAGGCCAATTGGGACAGGATTGCAAAAATCTAAGTGAAAATTAATTAGCGGCCCAATTAGGGTGGTGTTACAGAAGTATCTCTGTTATTTGCAGCGAGAAGGGCAAGGGGAAACTGTACAGATGGCAGGTCAGGATTTGGCAGCAAGCTGTGTGTGTGTGTGTGTGTACACATTTCCTGTATGTATGTAGGCATAATACTAGGGAGGGGTTAGAAGAAAGTGAGGGTAAAGGAAGAATCCCAAGTGGTTAAGGCTTTGAACCATAGTAACAAAATGAACAGTGGAATCATAATTAAATTTCAGAAGTTCTTCACTTGGCCTACACACAGTTGTTACTAGATATGTACTGGATGCAAACTAGATGAATATGAAATTTGAGGAAAGAGTAGAAGAATGCAATGAATTCAGCCTTGGGAGTCCTAGATTCTAGGAACTGATGGGCTATGTAGATACTAATGTTAACAACAGGAGGTATGAAGTTCTATGGAAATATTAAAGCCAGAAAAATACTGCAAAATCCTATATGCACAGAGGTGAAATTGCAAGAGTGAATGAGGCCACTGAAGGGGAAGAACATTAGAACAAGCTTGTGGCCGAAGCTGGAAAACCCCACTCAACTGTTTTCCCATCATATTTTTCAATTATTAACCAACTCTTACCAAAAGAAGCTAAAAGAGTCTTCCCATAAGCCATTGAGTATTTTTCTTTGTGTTCCTACAAAGACTTAAAGGGACTAGTTTGGTATATAACACTCACATATAGTATATGGTTTACTGGTTTACAGATTGAGAAGAGGGGAATTTGGCAGACAGACTATTTAAAAATCATTTATCCACTTTTAGCTGGAGTTGAGATTTCTATTACCAACATTCTAGTTTATCCTTAAAACCTTTAATTGTTTAATTGGTTTCTACACTTTTTTTTGCAGTAAGGTCAGTGCCATTTGGTAAATTTCTCTCATTATTACCGGAGATAACTGAAACCAAAGAATAACAGTTAATAACATGTTAATAAAATTAAGTTCTTTACAATATTGAGACCACCTCGCCAAAGAACTCAAAGTTTAGTTTAACATCCTAGGTCCTAATGAAAAGTGTTTCTCAATATTACAGAAAAATTAGCTGGGCTACAGAGCAAAACCGTGCTCCAAAAAAAAAAAAAAAAAAAAAAGTATATTCTATTCCCCCAAAATTTGAACACCATGGGTAGTACCAACCGTGCTGAAAATGTGTTTACTTCTCTTGGGGCAACTAATTGTGTGAAATTAGATGAACCATATGTCACAAAAGGCATAGCGATTTTCATTTTGAAGACCAAGAAGGCCATTGTATACACAGCAAATGAGGCAGGTTTCCTGAGGGCATGAGAATATGTGAGAAAAAGCATGTGGTAAGAGATTCACTCCAAAATATATGAAGTAAAAATTAATGTTTCACCATCAAATGAAATGGATTGCTTCCAGCCACTCCAGACAGGTAAAGAGGGAGGGATATATTTAGTCGAAGACTTTTGAGACAGTGAAGCTATATCATTTAAAAAGTTTCCATAGCTTTCTTAAGAAATGAGTTGTTTGGAATGTATATTTACATGGTATATAATGAAAGTTAATTACTGCTACAGATCAAGGGAACTAGGGTGAGGCTACTGGCCTTTTTCTTCTTCCAAATTGAACTTCCATATGCTGAACTATGAAAGGCAGCCAAAAGTGCATTCATGTGCGGGAGAGACTGTGGTTATCAAGCAACTCTAATATTTGGGTTTTATTAGGAATAAATAACAATTTATTGAAATTAAGCCAATAAAAAAAAAATTATGTTCACCTGTGTGATGTATCCATGCATGAATAGAAAGGTAGTAGTTCTCCTCTGGGAGCTATCGATTTATGTAACAAATATTTTCGAGCATATGCCAAGCACACTGGGAATGTTGGGAAATGGGCAATGGTAACATTAAAAATATTTAACAGCTAGGATAGCATAGGTACTGTCAAACCAAAATGGATATGAAACAAACCACTAATATAACTTAATTAGTACACAATGACTAACTGTCAGCTTTGGGTAGAGGATGAAGACACAGGATCCTTAGCTTCTTCTACTGGATCTCCAATCTCAGAGCCTCAACAGTTAGGCTAGTCTCTCAAACATTAGGTACAGGCCTGAGCAAACAGGTTCCAATTAAGGATATAACTGTTAAAAAAATCAACACAGCCATGTTAAATTGTATTCCTATTCTAAGTCAACAATTTTTTTTTCAAGAGTCTACCTTGTGCCAGAAAATGATTTTTAAAATTTCACAGCACTGAGATCAATTGTGGGAGGGGGTGTGGGGGGACATTTTACTCTTCCAGTGTGTAGACGGATTAAGACAGAAAAGAAAATATATGTGATATAATATAAACTGTAAAATAGAATATAACTTTTATGAAAATGAAGAAACAAGTAAATGATATATTCTCAGGCAGTTTTAAGTGCTAGAAAGAAAAAAAAAGTAGGTAAGGGCAGTCAGGAGAGACCCTTCAGAGAAGGTAATATTTGAACCAATATCAATACCATGTAAAGCCATTATGAATGCCTTTTGGAAGAACCTTCAAGGCTGAGGGAAAGGAAATTACAAAATTCCTAAAGTCTTACGTGGCATATGTGAAGGAAGCTAGTGTGATCTCAGGCAAGAAGACAGAGTGGTAGGAGAGGACATACACAAAGGGCCTGACCCACAGTCGTGTTGTCTCAGTCCATTTCACAACTCTGTTGCCAATAAATATGAAGTGAATAGAAAGTAACAAAATGAAAAGCTCACATACCAGAATACATATACATATTTAAATGCGCACTGCTACTTCAGAGTAGATTGAATGTAAGTACTCCTGGCTCTTCCAGTCCCATTATTTGCAAATCACTGAAAGCCAGTGGCAATGTATATAAGCCCATCCAGATATTGCAGGAGTGATGCCTTTTCAGCTGATTAAGAATGACAGTCCCTAATGGTTTTTTAACAAATGTTCCTTACTGCCGAGCCCTGTACATTTTATAATTATTACCCTTCTTGTTTTATCAAACTGCAAATGGCTAGGCTCTAAAATTATAAATTCATTACAAAGTTAAAGTAACAAATGGATTACATCGCTGTTCCCGATTGCCAAACTTAATCAGGCACCTTGGAGCTCTAGGCAGGCTGACTTTTTAAGTAGACACTAGTGTTAACTGTCACATCTCTCTACAGAACCTCCAAGTCTCTCTGCAGATAGAGCTCAGCACTCTCCGTGAAGATGGCACACTTTGTTTCTGATAAGTAACGCTGACAGACTCCAGTAAAATTTACAATCAGTAATATTTCCTCAGTACACTGCCCTTCAAGAGACAAATAGTCACTTGTAAGAAGGAGACCGTGGGAATGCTTCAGAAGTTGACGTTGAGGACCTGGAATGGCTCAGGCTTGCAGTATCCAAAAGGTAGTAATGCAACACATGTGCACACGGGACACTTGAGACCTGGCTAGTTGCAGTCAAAGGGTGAAGTGAAGAAAGAATGTAAAATATTACGTTAATAATTTTATACCGATTACTCTTAAAATGGTAATAGTTTGGACTTGTTAGATGAAACAAAGTTGTATTACAATTAATTTCCCATGATTCTCTTTATCTTTTAATACCATAAAATCTTAAATTACGTATGTGATTTGTATTATACTTGTACTGAGCTGTGATGACCTCAAATGTATTCTACCATATAATCTATCAAATTATATTGAAAATGTGTGTTTACAGATCTGCCTCATTGCTAATTGGCACTCAACATGCAAGAACTGTGTTTCCTTCATATTTTGGACCTTGCTATCTCATTTGCATTTGGTTGTTAGCAAATCCTCCGCTATAAGTTATATACTGCTGACAGGTATGTAATGCAGTAAAGTAGCATTGGATGGCAACTTTAATATCTATCACAAAATCAGGCTTGCTTCTCTACCAAGAAATTCTACTTTTAGGCACCTATACTAAAGAAATAAACACATATTTGCAGAAAGGGAACCTCATAAGGAAGTTTGTTATAGCATTTTTAATACGTTGACTGTGTTAATGTATAGGAACAACAGACTTTTATGAACTGATATGCTCATTTTTTGGTGAGAACAGTGTATGTATACTATGATATTCTATGTAAATCTAATTGAAACATTACATAATACAAACATGTATAAAACATTACTGTTACTCATTTATATATACATATATATATAATTTTATGTTTTTGAGTATCAGTTAAAATAAATTTTAAAATAACTAAAAAGTAAGAAATCTCATATAAAATTAGATGCATTGATATTAAGAAAGTTAATAGATGAAGGAAAGTTAAGGGGGCATGGCAAATAAAGGAGAAAAGAAGAAATTAAAATTCTGAACTCAGTAGCGTCATACCAATGTTAATTCCTTAAGTTTTAACATCTGCACTATGGATATATAAGAGTTAAAGTTGGCTGAAACTCAGTGACAGTATACAGAAATTCTGTGCTATATTTGAAATTTTTCTGTAGGGCACTTCAAAATGAAATTACTTCAAAATAAAAATCCAAAGAGAGAGAGAGAGATAAAAGACTAATCTAGTGATGTGAAACCAACTTGTACCAACTTATATGAACCAACTGTGCTTGTCTTTTCCCTATTCCACCTCCAGCGACTTCATGTTGGTAGTGGAGATGGACCATAGTGGGTGTCTTTACATCCTGGGAATTGGCAGATGCTGCAAATCAGGAAAAGCTGGTTGATTTTTATTAGCACAACACTGAACGACCTGTATTTATTTACATGGAAAGAGATTCACATGAAAGGTTGGCTGTTAAACAGTAAATATCCTATGATCTAGTTTATGTAGAAAATACGGACCTTTATAAATGCAAATTCAAGAAATATTGAAAAGATACACCCCAGCAACAGATGAGGGATTTGGGGCACCTTAAAGATATTTCAGGATTTTCATATTGTTAGAATGTTTCACAGGATCACACATTTACATGTCATTACATAAAAAACTAGGCGCTAAACAAAACTTTGTTAAGCTTAAAGAAGGGATGCACTGTTTTAGTTCATCTTATTTATTGCTGTTTTTTGACCAGGTAGACATTTTTAATTTGTTTCATGGAACTGAGGATCGAACTGAGGTTACCCCCACTGAGCTATATCCCCAGCCCGTTTTTTATTTTTTATTTTGAGATGGGGTCTTTCTAAGTCACAATGTTGTCTATGTGAGGCTCAAACTTTTGATCCTCTGCCTCAGCCTCCCAGAGAGCTGGGATTACATGCCTGCACCACAAAACCTAGCTTCAGATACTGTTCAGCAGCAGAACCATTTAGCAATTAAGTATGACCAGCATTAAAATGCATAAATTGGAAAAAAACAGAACTTTTATAATTGAAGGGGATAGTTAATTCAAAAGCCTTGCCCTAAAGCTCCAAAGAATATACTATGAAATCTGTTGGCCTAAAAGAAATCATCCTCAAATTTTCTAAATAAGAAAAATTTGGGAGCTGACAAAAATACTTTAATAGGAGTTTAGACTTATTGAACTATATTCGCAGTGCTAGTGACAGGAATAAGACTAGCTTTCATACTGTACCATGTCTTTTGGTGTTTCCTTTTGACTCATCTAATATTTAAATCCATTTAGTACCAAATTAAATAGAGCTTTGATAATTATATAAGTGAAACTTGAAATTGCAAAGTTTTAAAGGCAAATTTAAATTTGCTTTCAAGAAATTCATCTTGTGCCTTAAAATGCACACATATTTAGCCGAGGATTTTATAATTATTTGTTTCCAGAATCTTGCACATTATTTTGAAATTCTACTACATAAGCCTGTATGAAATATGTCTCACAAAAAATATGACTTACAGGTGATGTGACAAGTTTTGAATCATGTTAAACTAAAACCATGTGATATTTTAAATGATAATTTGTTTTTCCATTTTGTCAGCCATTTCCCCCATTATTTCCCTTACGTATCTTGCTTCATGTTCCTTCAGGCTGTAAAATGCGACAGCTTTTGTACTTCCCTTCCAAATCATGTTAGAGCCACAGATGGACTTGTGTGTTGGGCAGTTTCTTTCCTAAAAAAATACGCACTCTTAGGGAACTTAAAACGAAAAACAAAGTGAAATGGGGGGGAGGGGAGGGCGGGGAGGGAGGGTAGAGTAGGGGGAGGAACAAAAGGAGAGAGGGAAAGTCCTTCTCACCTTGACAAGATACGTATGTGCACAAAATGCTCAACTTCATTGTAAACCTTAAATTTTGCACTTATACATATCAATAAAATGGGGGGGGGATTTAAAGAAAAGATGAGAAAAAATACGCCAGTACATTACTCAGAGGGTACCACTGATAACTTGTGGGAAACATACTTCAGTGGACATCCTATGAAACTAGATGCTTCTGCAACAAGGACTATCACTGCAAATACAAATGCCACGTGAATTAAGTGCAGTGGCTTCAAATATTACAGATACGAGGTTAACTTTCCATCTTTAAGTAAATCCTATCTTTATTAAACATCAAATTGGTATACAAGTGAACTATAGTCCTTTGATAAATTACCTTCAGATCTCAGTTTTATCCTGGTAATAACCAGATTACATGCAGGATTGGAAACCATTAGTTTTCAGTGAAGCAGTTTTCAAGAACTCAATAAAGGAAGTAATGCATGCTTATTTGTGATACCTTACTTCTGCCTCAGCATTCACATTGAAGTATTCGATATTTTTCCCAGAGCTATATCTATACATTTTCTACTAAAATTAGTATCTGTGTCTGTATTTGATCATGAAAATAAATAAAATATACTTAAACTTTCCTTTCTTTGAGACAGGGTCTCACTCTGGCATCCAGGCAGGACCTGAACTCCCCATGTAGCCCAGACTGGTCTTGAACTCATGGCAATACTCCTGCTTGCGTCTCCCAAGTGGTGGAATTACAAGTGTGTGCCACCATACCTGTCTTATGTGGTACTGGGAAATTGAACTCAGAGCTTTTGCATGCTAGGCAAGCACTCTAACCCCCAAGCTATGCCCCCAGCCCTTAACTGTTCTTTTAAAAACAGTATGAATGTAGTCAACATGGTGTCGAGATCCCTCTCAAATATCTGTAACAGTCTAGAAAACTGTTGTGTTGTGTTGGTTATGGGTAGAACTTCTTTCGGAAAAACAGACTTCACTAATTTCACAAAACAACGTACAGGATGACAGAAAGAAAAAGCATTTTAACTTGAATAGTTTTCCCCCCATTTTACTGACATGTAAAGTGCAAAACATAAAGTTCACACTGATCTTGAGTATTCTGAGCACATACATATCATGGCAAAGTTATAATCCTTCCCTTCTCTCTTTCGACCTTCCCTCTCCCGCCCCCCACCCCCGACACCTCCAATTTCCGTTATTCCCCACATTACATTCTAGGAAATAATTGTGACCTGGGTATCTCATATCAGAGAAACTATTCGATATTTCATCTTCTGCTTCTCACTCACTTCACTAAGCATGATGGTCTCAAGTTGCGTCCATTTACCTACAAAAGCCTCTAACCTTTCTGTCTTTATAGGCGAGCAGTATTCCACTGTATATAAATAACACAGTTTATGCATCCACTGGTCTGTTGATGGGTAATTTGGTGTCTTCCACATTTTACCTATTGTTAGTTGTGCTGCTGTGAACATGGGTGTACATGTATTGAATAGTTTTACCTAGCACATTTTCCAAGTCTACCTTAATGATATCATAAAACTAAATGCCTGATAAGACTGAGACATTAGTAGAAGCAGTGAAGACACCTCTCTTGTTGGACCTCATGTTTGAATTACCGTATTTCCTCTCCTAAATGAAATAAATTATTCTCCATTGTAGCAGACTCTTTTTTTGCTTTAGTATGCTCTCAGTTTTATCCAATACTCAAGACAGAAAAGATTCTATCAAAGTAATACATCATTTTAATATTCCAGTGCTATATAATGTTATCTTAAAATTTTCATTTGCTACATATTTTATATTTTTCATCCCAAGGCTGCCACAGTGTTTATAAATAACATTTCTATTTGGATACCATATCGTAGGTTTAATATACGATCTCCACTTGCAGCTACATAACAGGCCCATCTGTGCAGTCCTTATCAGACACACACAATTATTTAGGGGTTTCATCTCAAGTCACAATTTTACTAAGTGCCTTCCATAACTCAAATAGTTATTTTTGCATTATTATTTACTCTGTGGATCAAGAGGAATAAACAAGATGATGATGGATAAATTTTAAAATAAATTTAATGAATAATGCAGCAAAAATATCACTTTAAATAGGTATCAGCACTTTTGACTTTTAAAAATGTCTTGTCCTTTTCTACTTCACTTTTTGCTCAATGAATTTTCCCTTTCTCTATGATCGAAATTACCACCTACTACCCGATCACTATTAATGATGGGAGTTTCTTAGGTTCCAAAGCAGCCTCTTATCTCCTATCCTGGTTTGAGTACATATTGGTATAAGAACAATGTCTGGGTTCATTTTAAAAGGTCTGAATAAAATTGATGACTACAGAGAGTAAGAAATAAAGCTACATAGTTTTGTCCTCTTCTTACTCATTTGTTTTGTATATATGTTTGTAAAAAATAGAAATGGATTCATTGACTTATGCCAAAACCCTTGGTATCTGATACTACGAAACTCCTTTTTCTGATTAGTCATCATGTAATCATTGCACTAGATACATGCCATGTGTCTTTAAACGGAAGTTTAGGCATACAGATTTAAAACCTCTTCAGTCACCTGATTATTCACAGGGCTTACATGAGGCTGAGGAAGCAGGAGGTGTTACAAGAGGGATGGGAAGTGGACAAGTGGTGGGAAGATACTGCGTCTTCTTATCTGCTTAGAAGATTTCATCATCTGGGAATATGCAGAGAATCAAGTGGTGGCAATTAAGATTCCAGTTAGTTTTTTTTTTTTTAAGTGACCCCATGGCAATGTTCTTCTGAAAGAGTCACCAACGTATTATCAAAATGAGGTTGATACATGATGAGGACACTGAAACCTTTTCTTTCCATGCAATTATTATTTACTGATCTACAGGCGTTATTACCATGGGGCTGAGGATACTACAATAACTGTTTAGTTCTAAAAAATCTGCCTTCCAGGATCTTATGTTAAATGTAAAGGGAGGCAGTTGGCACGTGGTACAGTAAAGAGCAGGAACTCTGGAGCTGTGTTTGATATAAATCTCAACCCTGTTACTCACTAGTTATATGACCTTGGGCAAGTTACTTAATCTCTGTGTCTCAGTATCCTCATCATAAAATGTCCATAATAATGGCATCTTCTCCATAAAGTTCTGTGAGAGCTAAGTAAGTCGGTTATGTGAGAAACCTAGAAAAATGACTAAACATACTAAATGTCCATTCAATATTAGCCATTAAGTCTTGTTAATTTCCTTTGAAGCTAGATTTATTAAATCATCTTGGAAGTGGAGAAAGGGAAAAGGTCATTTCCTTATTGAAAGCTTTGGTTTCTTGTTCCAGAAAGGATTGTGTAGTTATGTTTTATCTAGAAAGTACACTAGAGAAGAGCTAAATTCTTTGAGGAAACTTCATCTGCCATTTTCACATGGCTGTATAGCAGAATAAGATAAGACAAAACCCCAAAGCAACAAAAATAACCCTCATCAAATTTTTAAATTCTAAAATTTAGAGCAGATAGTTTCAACAAACAAATCTTACTCTTCCCTCACCAAACTCTTCCAAAGCTACACATTAATTTTTCTCAATTAGCTGGGTCATGGAAGCCAGAGATTTGTAGATTTTGGGTTCTCTGGGTAAAAACTTTTCAGAAATTAGAACAATCCTAAGATATTTAAAGATGTTATCGTTTCTTTCAATGTACATTTTACAAAGATTAGCATAAAGCAGCTACAATATCACTTTAAAAACATAACTGAGAATTCTCACACAGCAATATAGCATATAATAGATCTTATGAAAACTTTCAGCTGAGTTACTCAGAAATCTAAGGTAGTACCTTCAACTCTAAGATTTATCTGTGCAAGTGAGGGAATCTGCTGCAGCATACTAACGTAATGATACGCTAGCGCTCAAAAGACTACCTACCCAAGAAGAGTTTGGAGATGATGGGTGAATAACTTTAAAGTACCAAAAGCTAGTAAATACTACCTCACTGGGTAATAAAGGTTAGCAACATTAGTGAGAGCATGTACTGTTGACATGATAGGATGACAGTGAAACCTCAGAGGCCTTCCTCCCGCAAACCTACAGCTTTACTTTAGAATGTAAGAGCAACATGAGCAAAATCCAAATTGAGGAATATTCTACAAAAAAAACTCAGACCAATATTACTCAGACTGCGAATGTCATTTAGTGCTTTAGTTACTTTCTTGATGTTGAGACAGAATACTCAACATCTACAACTTAAGGGAGGAAAAGTTTATTTTTGCTTGAAGTTTCAGAAGGTTTCATTCCATTCACAGGCATCTGGCAACGGCAGCTCGTGACATGGACTTAATTGGAGGAATTAGTTGCTCAAGGCCAGGCAAACAGGAAGCCGAGTGAGGGAGAACGGGACAGGTAAGGGGAAGACAGAGTGGCTTTGGGGGAGGTGAGTGCCTCTGTCTGGGTGAGGGAGCTGCCAAAGGAACGGGGAGCCCAGGGAGACCCAACTGAACCAGCTTCACAGTCTGGCCCGTTCTGGCAGGGAAGGGGTTGGCCCCGGAGTTCCACCCCCTTCAACCAGACCCCACCTCACAATGTCACCTGATTTCACAGCTATTCCATAACAACCAAACACATGAGGCTTTTGGTGGACACTCCAGATCCAAATCATAACATCTGCTATAGGGAACTGTTACAGACCAGAGGAGGATGGAGAAGCACGACGATTAATGTGAGACCCTATCCGGAACTAGGAAATGGACATTGAAAGAAAGCTGGCAATCTCAAACTTGAGTTCTTAGCAATCATATCAGGCTCTCAGCTGTGACAAATGTACCATGATGACACAGGATGTTAATGTTAGGAATAATGAGATGGGAAATTCATGATAATTCTCTATACTGTGTTTTCCAGTTTTCTGTAAAACCAGAGGCATCTAAAATTGACAGCTTATTTTGAAAAGAAAACAGACGCAGGGCAACACATGGTTCAATATCTTCATTTTAGGAAAGATGAAACTAAACTTAAAGACAGGAAGCACTTACCTCTTGTGCAAAGAGCAGATACTAGGATCCTTTCTTTTTCTACCTCAGTCTACCAAACCATTTTACATTTGTCTTATCCAGGGCCATGACATGACATGATCCGTTTATTCTGTCTAATAACATTTACTGCTTAAGTAACATGGCTGAACTATCGGGCTATTGAGGCCATCATTATAGGTTACATTTTTATGTCAACAAGTTGCTTTTGTATAAAGTGAAAATTCTTATTATTCAAACTAGTTTTCACCATTCATCTCACATAAATACTCAAAAAAGAACTGTAAACTCCATAAAAACCCTCCAATAAATGTATATCAGTAAAATATTTTTATAAATGCATTTGATTGGTTTATTAGATTTTTGAGCCATTATTAGCTAAAGCAAATGTAAACTCCACATATTCCATTGGATATAAGATCTCTTCTCTTTTTTTTTAACCTCACTTGTCCTAGCATTTCCAATAAAACTGATTACTGTCCAAAGCCTAGCAAATACTACCTCCCTGGGTAATAAAGATTACATTTTCTACTAAAATTCGTGTCTGTGTTTGGATACTGGAAAGGAAAGCATTCAGGTTTCTCTTCAAAGAAAAAGTAGGTGGTGGGAAGTTCAATATCAGTAAATACTGGAAAATAATGTGGAAGTGTCTCAGTTCTCATTATATTTCTATGGCTTAAAAAGTAAATTTGATTCTTTCAAAATACAACATTAAAATTGGAAACGTGCTATAATGTATAATTTTTTAAAAATCAGTAAGTGAAATCTAGATCTTGCCAATAGAAACAGATGTAAAAGTTATGAAGAGGCAATAAATAAAAGAAGACAAGCGATTTAACAGTGAAAACTTAAAAGTGTTGAACCATAGCAGTCATTTAATAATGGACTCTAAGGTAGTGATTTCAGCATGATAGTAGAATAAGATTTCTTGGGTGCATTCCTTCACAGAAACATCAGTTGAATCAACGATCTATCCTCAGAAATTTCTTCACAACAGCCAATGAATCTGGTTGAGAGGTTATAGAACAAGGATAGGCACAGAAATGAAATGCACCAAAGAAGGAGGGAAGGACAGTTTCATTTTATCTGAACCCCCTCTCCCTATGTTCATGCTCAACAGTTCAGTTACTTTCAGTGTGGAGAGAGAAGAGGAAAGTGAGCACCCAACTTCACTGTAGACTCTGGCACCAGACCTAGCCAGGCAAAACTTAGTGCCAGACTGAGCCAGGTAAGCCCCTACAGTCTGAAGCTCTAGGAGGCCTCCCACAAACCCAAGTTTAGGGACCACCACATTACCGGATTTAATTTCTAGTATGGCTATGATGCAACAGGCTCCAGACCCATACCACCCCTAGATTGACCCTCATAGCCCTAACTTCCAGGCTTGGTCAAGTTCAGGTCATCCCTCATGAGGCCTGGCACCAGCCTGGGACCTGAGGACCCAGGTTCCAGATCAGGCTGACTACTGACCCAGGTAGAGGCCCACCAGTAAAGAATACTAGTGGCAAGCATGCTTAAAGCTGTTTCCAGACAGCCCAGACAGAGTATCCAGAGGAGCTAACAGGTGATCTGAAAGGGTTTTCCCTCCTAAGCTGGTCTATAAAGACTGGGAGAAGTTATAAAGCTAGAAGAAAGCATCATGATTTTGTGGGTCATCATGGAAACACAACACCATTATAAGGGGGAAAAAAAGTAAAGGCTTTTTAACTAATCTTAAAAACTAGAGCTCTATAAGCTTTCTACTAAAGTTTTAAAAATAACTAGCTTAAAGAAGTTCAATGAGCTGTGAGAGTGTATTCTTTGGAAAAATAAATAAATCTATGAAAAAATATGTGAAAGTACAAGCCACTCCACCAAGAGATAAAAACCACAAAAACAATGAAACAGAAATTTTGGAGCTGAATAACAAAATGACTGAATCGAAATATTCCATCAAAGAGCATTCAAGGAAGACTTGGTCAAGCCGAAAAAAGTGAGTTCAATGTGACCACATTTGAAATTACCCAGTGTGAGTGCTAATCCTGTTATGTCAACTTCACTGAATTAAGAAACACCAAACAGAATAGTACAGCATATTCCTTCCTGGGTGCATGCTATTGGGTCATGGAGACTTGGCCTGGGTACTACGAATGATCCCTCACCCATTTCTATCTATTCTCCAGCTGCTGTGAAGTAAGAAGCTTTGCTCCACCATGTACCCCCACCATGATGTTTCTTCTCTTTTGCTGGCTGACTATATAACGATTCCTTTCAAACAGTGAGCTAAATTAATTCTTTCCTCCTTCAAGTTGTGGCTATTGGATATAGTGTCTCAGTGACAGGAAAGCTGACTAACACAGAAAACAGGCACCAGAGAATTGAGTGCATAGCTGCGACTATACCTGATTGTGTGATTTAAAGCCTTTGGAGTACCAGCCAAATCGGAAACGTTTAGAGAAACAAGCTAGAATAAACAGAATTTGATGGGTGTTTCTGTTTGGAGTTCAGAAGAACAGAATTTTGATAAAACTGTGGACAATAAAGGGCAGGCTCGGATAGTTTCAGTTGGGAACAAAAACTCCACTGGTGTCTGGGCTAGATGCCCTGTGTGCTACACTCTCGCAGACAATCTGTATTATGCCCATGTACTGAGACTATGGAGGAGCCCGAGATTAAGGGGGATAGACTAGTTAATCTGGAGGATGAAATTTAAAGCAAGCCCAATAACATTTAGGCTGTCACATGGGTACTTCTGGCTGCTTTTCAGCAAGTTTTATAGTGAGATGGTATTTTACAGGTGAAGCACAAAAATTAAAAATTTTAAATTTTGACCCAAAAGGAGCCACATGTAAAGTTTAGGCTGAAGGTGGTATGGCTGGTAAAAAGATTAGCATTATTAAAGAGAAGGCACATATTTTGCACAAGAATAAAAAGATGCCTTGAAGGAATTTCAGGAACCAGTCAGAGTCCACTTATGGAAGACTCAAGGATGCAGTGTAAACCTTTTACTTGAGAAGCTCATCTCAGGGTTCTCTGTTCATAAAGGGAATGAATGATTCCTAGGGAATCGTTTCCTTGGGATCCCCTTCACTGTACTCAACTATCCAAGCACCAAGAAGTTGCTGCACTCATGACCGAAGGGGGCCTGGCTACTATTTTTACTGATAGAAGACCTTGTTATTGTCCACATGACATTGGCTTTGTGGACATACAGAAAGCAATAGTTCTGCGGTTATGGTAGAATCTACCTAGATTTTTCAAGGAAGAACCAAGACAGCAGGCAAAAGGAACCTGAGTAATCAAGGCGTGAAAGAGTAAGAATGAAGCTAAAGTTTACATGGAAATCCCAGGAAGTCAGAGCTGGCAGCAATGTGTGATGCCAAGTCAATAAAAGCGGTAGGTTGTGAGTGGAATCAGCCCAATGGTAGAGGCTTGTTGGGCTGCAACTGGCAAGACTTTCATGGTGGGAATAATCATGCCGCAAAAAGTTCACATTTTACTACCATGTTCTACAGAAGCCAGACACACCACTCCAGGATTTAGTATTTTCTCTGCTGAATCTTTTTGTCTTGCTTTGCTCCAATACTCTTCTTTCTTTTATTCCTTTTTGGAATATTTATCGCCTGTCATTGTCCCTTGGGAATATGTAAATTTTGTTTTTTTACAGAGATTCACAGTTCAGAGTTGGCCCTGAGTCTCTGAAAAGAGTTGGACTTTTAAAAAAATGCTAGAACTACTAGCACACTGGGGAATTATTGTATTTCCAGTTGTATGTGGGATAGGTAAATTAGGTGGAATTATGAAGTTGCTTTTGTCTTTATTTGGAGATTAAGTATGGTTTAAAGAGATGTGTTTGGGTGTGAGGGTAGCAAGGAGTAAACTGTAATTATTATATTTATCATGTGTCAAAGTCACTGCATTAAGAAGTGCTGAGCAAATTAGTAAAACACACTCCTAAGTGTATCTGGGTGGATCATGGAGGCACAGTTTTGGGGAGTGTGTATGGCTCATTGTTGTTTCCCTGCTCTGTTCCCCAGATGCCATGAACTAAGCAGGTTAGCTCCATGACATCATTCTGCCATGATGTTCTGGCCTTAGAGCTGGCTGACCATGGACGGGATCCCCCTAAACTATAAGCTAAACTAAACCTCTCCTTTTTCAACTTGTGGGTGTCAGGTATTTTGTTTCAGTGAGTTGGAAAGCTGGTACATATGACCCATTAGGTAAATAAAAGAGAATGAATAAAGCTGGCAGACATATAAGATACTATGACGTGAAACAACATGTGCATTATGGAAGTTTTCGGAGGAGCAAAGAAGGAAAAAGGATAGGAAATTTATTTTAAAAATAATGGCTGAAAACTTCTGAAATCTGGATAGGGAAGGGAGCACGCAAAATAATAAGGTGCAAAGAATTCCAAATAGATTGACCTTTTAAAAAGAAATGCATTTAGTCACATCAGCATAAAATTTCAAAATCAAAGAAAAAGAATTCTAAAAGCAGCAAGGAGAAATAAGTCATATAAAGGAAACCTATAAAATATCAATGGGTTTCTCAGCAGAAACTCTGCAATCTAAATAAAGGAGAGTAGGATGATATCTTCAAAGTGTTGAAAGGGGAAAAATATTTCTAACCAAGCATACCATAACTGGCCAAACTATTCTTCAGAAATGAAGGTGATATAAAGACTTTCCCAGACAAAGAAAGCATAAGGGAGTTTGTCACCACCAGACCTGTCTAACAAGAAATGATAAGGGGATTTCTTCAGTTTGGTGAGAAAAGGTGCTAATTAACAATTGAAAACATACGGCATTATAAAAAGTATAGAAGAGTTAGGTTTATTTAGTCATCCCATAATGTATCCATATTTAAAAACGTGGGACATAGATGTATATTTAAATTTAAGTGTCAATTAAAATACATACATAAAAATAGAGAATAAAATTAATTGCAAGGCTAAGAATATAATCAAATTGATAATACTCCACCACTATAAGAATGGCACATAAATTATTTTTCAAAGTATTTATGTGTTAAAGTACGTATAAAATATTTTGCATTAAAATAAAAGTTAAAAAGCAAAAGTACGAAAAGCACAGTTTCAATAGTTTGGTGATGTGTAAAAATAAAAAAAAACATGCAAATAGTGACATCAGTAAGAATAATGTGGGAGAAGCTAAGCTGCAGAGTTTTATATACAGTTGAAATTAAGCTATTATCAGCTTAATATGAACTACTATAACTCTAAGATGTTTTAGGGAAACCGCATAAAAACCACAAAGACTTCTAAGTAGATATCCAAAGGATAACTAGACAGGAACTGAAGCATGCAGTCAAAAAATTCATCAAGTCACAAAGAAGGAAAAGACAAATTACAGAACAGAAAATAATTAACATTAAGTCCCTACTTGTTAATACTTTGTAAAAGCGTTTAATTCTCTAGTCGCAGCATAGAGAGGGACTGAAGGCATAAAGAAAAATAAGGTCCCACTCAATACTGCTTTTTAGACATAGGGTCTCACTTTAGCTTTATGAATATAAATAATCTGAAAGTGGAAATACAGAAATAGGTATACGGAAATGGTGACAAAAAAGGCAGGGATGGTTATGTCTCTATCAGACAAAACAGACAAATATAAAATAGACTTTACAAAATGCAAGTTAGTGTCTGTCAACAGATGAATGGATAAAGAAAACAAACACCCCCGCATTCTCTCTCTCTCTCTCTCTCTCTCTCTCTCTCTCTCACACACACACACACACACACACACTTCTACTAATTATCCTAAAAAATGAGAAAATCTTGTCATTTGTAAAAGAAAGATAAATGTGGAGGACGCCATACAAAGTGCATTAGGCCAGACCAAAAAAAAAGCTCACATTCTGAGAAAGACAGAAATTGAATCAATTCAAATATTATTCGGAATTGCCTGTAGCTGGACACAACAGTGACATCAACAACTTAAAGAAGGAGAATTGTGATACGGCTCACAGCCTCAGGAGATTCAGTTCATGGATTTCAGGCTTCAAGGCAGCCACATCATGGCACATATATATCTGTTTATACACGTCCACATTTACAAGGTGTACGCATATCTGTATGTGTGCGCGCGCGCACACACACACACACACACACACACACACCTGTCAATATTTGTGTATTTGTTAAAGCACAAGCTAACATTAATATCTTTAATTATAATCCACCTCCACAGAAATTTCATATAACCATTGTTCTCAATGGCAGTGAAACATTTATTCGTTTATACTAAAAGACATATGTGAATTGTACACCAAACAATTATTCGAACTAAGCCTAAAAAGTAACTCAAAAGTGTGCGTTTTCCTTAGAATGTATTCCCCTGAAAGAATACAATCACAGTTTTGTATGCAAAAGATGGAATCTTTTCAATACAGACTCCTAAAATTTGAGGCAAAACTCCAAATAAACAGAAAAATCAATCCTTAAAAAAAATCACGATAAATATTTTTTCTGTTTAATAATGAAAGTACAACTGGTTTGAATAAAATATTTAGTTCACACTCTCTTGTGGTATTTGAAAACACTGCTCTACCCTTACCTCAGATTTTTGGTAGGATGTCTGAGGTCAATCTAGTTTTTTATTTCATAAATGACTCCTTCCACTCTAGGACCATTAGTATTTATCATCGAAGTCAAATATCTTTCTCCAAGAGTTATTATTTGTATTAGTATATATTTGCATTATACAGTAGCTATGTTAGGGCGGGAGGCAAAGCTTAGTGATTAGAGTGCTTGCCTAGGAAACCTGAGGCCCTAGGTTTGATAGTATGCACCATAAAATAGGTGGGCATGGTGGCACATGCCTGTAATCCCAGCACTCGGGAGGCTGAGGCAGGAGGACTGTGGAGAGTTCGAGGTCAGTTGGGCTACTTAGTTCAGCACCAGCCTGGACTACAGAATAAAATCTTGTCTCAAAATGAAAACAAAAACAAAACGAAAATAATTACATTAAACTTGAGTAATAAGTGCGCATCCATATCGCGCCAACTTCACGTTCACTTCCCCTTTCCTGTCCGAGCAGCTCTTTCTGCACCCCCTGGCCCCTTCCACAAATCCATCTCATTGCTTCCTACAGTATTTCTTATCTGGCTCACATTTTTACTAAGATATGTCCTGAAATTGACTATTTTGAATCACTTTTCCAAGGTACCTGGAGGTATTTAAAAGAATGTTTCCTTTAATATTTGCAGTCAGATTCTTCATTTCTGACAAGTGTTCTTTGAGTATAATTTTAAGAATTATTTCAATGTTATCATTTTGTTTTCTTCTTTGGGCATCACCATCTTGTAGTCTTCATCTCTTTGCAGATCTTCCTGATCCTTAATTTGTCTGTTATTCTTTATACTTCACTTTTCATTCCAATTTCATTTTCTCCACTACGCTTGGGTCTTTGTTTATTGAATCTCATTATATTTTCAAATCTTTCTGCTGTGGTCATCATTCTGCAGTTTTCATTTTCAAGGACGCTATGGTCTTTTTGTTCAATTTATTTCCCGCATGAAGGTAACTCTTGTTTTGCATGTTTCTGAGTTTTAAGATTATTTCAGCCTTTTCATAACTTCAAATGTTTAAGAACTCCTTAAGATTGAAACATTTCATTGCTTTTTGCCTTTGGGTTTGCTTACTTGGAGAGATTTTTCATTAGGTGAAGTAACTGATTCTTATTTGCTACTTTCCTCTTAAAGAGCTCTGAATGGATGTTATCTACCTTTTGTGTTCATTATGAAATACATCACTTTCCTGGGCCAGGGAAAAGAGCTGCATATAGATAGAAGTAAAGATTTTAGGTGACTATTTTACTAGGTTTCTTAGCTCTTATTAAAATTGCAGTTTTTAGAATCAGTGATGCCTTTTGGAGAGGGGGACAGTTGAGATCCTAGTTTTGTGGTTCACTGTCATTTCTGAAGTACCTTCACGATCTGTACGTTACTTCTCTTCCTCTTCACCATTACGCCATCTGACAGAAAACTTTAAATCAGTGTCCCTATGTCCTGAGCTGTGTCTTCTCAGAGACACTATCTCCAGTTCTGTGCATTTGAAAGCACAAGTCTTTTTGATTTTCAGTAGTCAATGCCCTTCCTTATATTCTGAGATCTATTCTCAGTATTCACCCACTAAGGTTGAGACTTCTTAATGAGAATAATTTTATTATTTCTGCTATAGCTTGGCCTCAGCATGTTCATTCTTTCTTCCTCCTTTACCGATCTCTCTCTCTCTCTCTCTCTCTCTCTCTCTCTCTCTCTGTCTCTCTCTCTCTCTCTCTCTCTCTGTGGTTTTGGTTATGGAAAACAGGGCTTTAAAACTTTAAATCTAGGCTACACACTCAGCCATGTTTTGGTTCTTGATTTTGAGACATGGCCTCACTATGTCTCTTAAGTTCAGCCTGAGCTTGAACTTGCCATTCGCCTTTCTTCAGCCTCCCTCCCACTCTGCTGGGCACCCAGGCCTTCACCACACGGCCCCTCTATGGCCCAGATTTTACATATTCTTTTTCACTTACTCTCTGATTCTAAAGTCTGTCACACTTTGAAGATTTAACTGTGCTTAATTTGTCTGTATTTCTCTATTTATGTGTGACTTAAAGTTTGTACAATTCTCTGCTAGTTATATTGTGGAATTGGGCTTTGGGTGGTATTATTTATTCTGTTTTGAACTGAAGTTTCTTTTTGAGAATAAAAGAGAGATCTGGATATAAGAAGCCAATGTAACCTACAGGGACTCAGAATTTATAGTTAACAATTTATGTAATATTAATATTTATGAATATTTGAAGATACATCTGAACATTGTATACTCAGAATTTACAGCACATTGAGATGAATCTGTAATAATTGGAATATAATTTACCTGCCTGATGCTCTTTCTGTTTAATTCCACAAATATAAGTTGGTTATTGTTAGGGCGGTCACTTGTATCTGTGCATGAGGCCTGGTTGCTTAAATAGAGGTTATGCTGCGTTTTAAGATGTGTTTTCCTGCTTCTTATATAATTTCTCCACCTAAGGCTTGGAAACTCAGAGTATCTTATCTCTTTGGCTTAACTTTAATTGCAGAATTTTGACTCAGCAGAAACCGTGTTTGTTGCACTTGATTGTTTATATATTCCGTGGGTTTGGAACAGGGAAGTGATCCCATCAGTGTTAGGGATTTATCGTTCTTAAGATTTTCTTTTCTGATAAAATATAAACAATCTACAGAAGATACAATATAATTATCTTTGTTACAGCCACGTGCACTTTAATGTGGATTAATTGATTACATAGTTGTAAACAAATGTGTACTTAGGAAGAAAGAAAGTAATATAAAGGAGTGAACAAGGAGGATGAATATTCTGGTAGCCTGGAACATCATGGTCATTTAGGGACCAGCCTCTACTTGGTTCCAGTCAATGATGTCATATTGTCTTTGCCAAACAAGAGAATAGAATAGTGCTTGTCACGTAGTCAGTACTAAATAAATGTGTGGGTAGATGGATGCATGATGGCTTGGGGTATCACAGATCTTTCCATTATTTCGTGAGTAACCAGACATTTTATATAAACTACAAATTCTACGTAAAATATCAAGTCTTTACATTTTTGACAGCATTTAATAAATTCTGTATGTGACAGTCAAGACCTGTCCAATTCACCAGACTCATCTCTGAATTCAGCTTTTTTTATGGAGTAGAAGGTATGTCTAAGTTCTTGCTTTAGGGAATGAATCACAAAGGGTCAATGAGATTATGAGCTTTAATAATGATTCAAAATATGGCAAACAGGCTGAAATAATAACAGCCCATGATGACCTTGTGCTGAGTAGGAGTTATGTTACAAAATAGGAAACGAGGGACCTAAATATCTGCACTTTTTAAACTTACTCATATCACAGAAGACATGCCATAGAATTGTTTATATAGGAGTGTGTTGTTTAGCTTCCTATGCATGCTAGTAATGAATGTTTCTTCTAAGTAAAACAAAATCTGTAGCAATAGATTCCATTTTCATTTCACTGTTATTTGAAAGTACATTTAATCGTAGATGACCCATTGAATCTGTTTTTAATATTTAGCAATTTGCTCTTTTGTTGACAAGCTCTACATTTAATATTTCACTGACTCAGAAGAATAGATTGTTGTCTATCAGTGAGGAGAGTTACATGCTAACTAACGCAATAGCTGGATTTGGTCAAAGAAACCAAACTAAAAACACAAAGCCGACAGGAAGAAAAGCCAATAATGCTAATGGTTTGTTTTGGTTTTGTTCAGTTTTGGAACAGGTTGTGTTTTAGTCGTGATAGAGGATCTATTTGTTCCATCTGGTTTTCAAATACTTCCACAGCCTCTTATGTTGGTAAATCATAACTAGTACCATCTCTGAAACATCCTATATGATATTTGAATAAGTGCCATTATGGCCTGCAGTAGCACTGAGCATGGGCATTGCTTTACCACATTTTCCCACTAGAATGAAAAATTTCACTTCCCAAAACAAAGCAATAACTGCAAAAAGGAAAAGTCATTTGATATTTCAACTACAAAATGACTGCTTCAGAGTATCTTTACCACCATGATTAAAGATCAAAGTTTGTATTTAAGGGGAAAAAAATCACAGCTCTCTGCCAACAGTTGGTGGAAAAATCACTAAACTATTTGTTAGCTTCAATGCATTAGGCTCATAAGGATTAAATGTCTAGATGTAGCAATTACATTTAATGGAACCATTTTGTTTGAAAAAATTTCACTTTCTTTCCTAACTCGATATAATCGTTCTTTCATTTCCATGGGTTCCACATCTGTGGATTTAACCAACCTCAGATGGAAAGTATTTGGGACAACAACGTGTCCATACTGAACATGTTGACACCTTTTCTTTTTTTGCCATTACTCCTAGACAATATAGTATAATACCTATTTTCATAGTATTTGCATTTATTGAGTGTTGTAAGTAATCTAGAGATGATTCAGAACATACAATAGGATATGAATAGTTTATATACAAAAATTATGCCATTTTATAATGAGACTTAAGTGTCTGCAGATTTTGGTATCTGCAGGGGTTCCTGGAACCAATACAATATGATGCCAGGGAGCAAGTGTGTACCTGTTCCTAACTTCTTGACCAGTGGCTCTGTTGGTCTCTCTTCTCTTTCATACAACTGGTATTAACTTGGTTATTTGTTATGGGTAAATAAAAAAACCTCTTCTGGGAATATTCCCAAAGAGTTAAAAACAACACGTAACAGAGATACATGCACACCCATGTTCGTCGCAGCACAACTAACAATAGGTAAAATATGGAAGACACCAAAATACCCATCAACAGACCGGTGGATACACAAATTGTGGCATTTATACACAATGGAACACTACTCATCTTTAAAGACAGATACATTGGAGGCTTTTGTAGGTAAATGGAAGCAGCTTGAGGCCATCATGCTCAGTGAAGTGAGTCAGAAGCAGAAGGTAAAATATTGAATGGTTTCTCTGATATGAGAGACCCAGGTCACAATTATTTCATAGAACTTAATGTGGGAAATAATGGGAACTGAACGGGGAAGGTGTGGGAGGGTTGAAAAGAGAGAAGGGAAGGATTTGTAATTTTGCCACGATATGTATGTGCACAAAATGCTCCAGATCAATGTAAGCTTTATGTAGTGCACTTATACATAATAATAAAATGGGAAAAAAAGAAAGAAACCCAAAAAATCTTTTCTCACTTTTCAACATTTTCACCTACTTTCAAAACATTCTTTCTGCAAAGTATTTGCAGACTCAAAATATATGGAAAACAATTATATGTTTTCATATATAATATTTATGTTTAATTAAAATCAAAGCTTAACATCAAAGAGATTACATTATTTTAATAATAAAGAAGGGTCAAAATGTAAATAAGAATTTTTCCTCCAGAATCACCAGCAGAGCTAGTTGATTTGATAAAACCTATGCCTACCAAACAACATGACTTGCCTTATATGTAGCAGATGGTGGAGAGGAACAAAATGGTTGCTGCCAAAAATCACATTTGTATTGATTTTTAGTCAGAGTCACAACCAGTTTATCTGAGAGCTGAACCACCTCCTGTCATGTTCTGTGTACACACGCTAGCCTGCAGATTCCTGCTCATTTCATCAGGACATGGATCTTTTTAAATGGATAAGAAGTGGAATAAAATCAAGAGTTCTTTATGAAGTACCATATCATATGGATTTTTTCCAGCTAAGAATTTCCAGCTGGGCATGGTGGTACATGTCTGTAATACCAGCATGCAGGAGGCTGAGACAGAAGGATTGCCACAAGGTCGAAGCCAACCTGGGCTACGTACTGAGTTCAGGACCAGCCGGGGCTACATAGTGATAACTTGTTTAAAAGAAAAAAAAAAAAAAAGAAATAGAAAAAGAATTTCTTGTCATCACATTCAAACCAGTATCACTAATTTGTGAGGCCCATTCTCAGGTACTGTTGTGGTAGCCTATTACTTTGAAAGTTTAATATGTTATACAGGATTAAGGAGAGTGGGAAAGCCCTTGTCACCTTGACAAGATACTATGCGCACAAAATGCTCACTTCCATTGTAAACCTTGAATTTTGCACGTACACATATCAATAAAATGTGGGAAAAAAGATTTACAATAAATTGACTTAGCAGTGTTCTGAAGAAGTCTAGATCATAGAAAATTACAGTAGGTCAATCTAGGACCCTCTTAATTTGTTCCTTGTTGTCCCATAGAGATCAACAGAAGTCCAATGGGATTACTGAGAAGTCAGACTGTGGTATGGATTACCAGGTGGGTCTTGCCTGCACAGAAGATCTGAAACAATGTAGTGTTCTTAATTAAATATTACCTATACCTCACTGTAACTTGTTAATGAGTTTGCGAGGCCAACCAGGAATGCCCACCCTGCTATACTGAGCCAAGTATCTAGCCTCTACATAACAAGAGTTCTTCATAACTTTTCCTTAACTAGCTCCAAATTACATATACGTATTTTGCGCTCTCAGTCTGTTGTATTGATGCAACAGCATCAGTATCTCTAGACACTTGAGCCCATCATTTGTTTCCCAGGTCCTCAGCTTCCTTCCCCACCGTGTTTTAACCTTTGGCTAATGACTTAAAAAACTACCATCAGTAACTCTTATATTCTTATCTCTCTTTGCATCTCATGGTACTTTACTTGCTAAGTCTCTACGTTGATACAAAGAATAAGCAGTCCTTATTTCATTTAATTATTTTGAAACATTCTATACCCTTGCTTTCTCCACCTCAGCTCTTCACAAATATTTTAGTCTAGGGCCTTTTTATGCTTTTAAAAGGTACTGAGGATACCAAGACTTCACTGATGTGGTTTGCATTTATTGATATTTACTATAATAAAAAATAAGTATTTACTTACCGAATAAAAATAAACCATTATATTTTAACATAAATAACATTTTATGACAACTATATTTTGAAAAATTAAATTTGTTAGTTTGAAGAGCGGTGCTCCTTTAGTTTTAGAAAATCTTTTTTCACATTTTATTGATATGTATAAGTGTAAAACTTAAGGTTTACAATGAAATTGAGCATCTAAGTATCAGCCTTAATAAAAGGAAGCTGAGTTTTCATATCTGATGTTTCATGCAATCTCTAATGACACAACATATGTGGCCTATGCAGAACCACATTGTACACTGTACATTTTTAAAAGGTAGGAGTTTGAGTTTTAGCTGCCAAGAAATGATAAATTAATATAGATGTTTAACCCAATTTAAATATTATACAATGACTAAAATTTTCACAATATATAAAAATGTATTGAAACCTGATTAGCATGTATTTTACATGTATAAGTAAAATAAATTTAATTATGAAATAAAAGATTGTGTCATTTGTAAATGGTAATAATTTGGCTGCATTTGCATTTCTAATTTGGATTGCTTTTATTTATTCCTCTTACCTGACTCCTTTAGTTGGATCTCCAGTGCTATACAAATAGAAGTGGCAAAAACGGAATCTTTGTCTTGTTCTAGACCTTAGGAGCAAAGTTTTCAAATTTTCTTGTTTGAGAAGGATGTCAACTATGGCTTTGTCTTATATGGCCTTACTGTGTTAAGAAACATTTCTTGTATATCTAACTTGCTTAGATCTTTTATCGTTAAGAAAAGCTCAATTGTCTCAAAAATGATTTATGTATTTACTGAAATGTTTGCATAGTTTCTGTCATTCATTCTACTAACTCGTGTATGGTGAATTATTGTTCTTTAATCTTTGGAGTGAATCCCACTTGATCACAGTTACTGATCTTCACTGTGCTGTGGATTTGAGTTGCTAGTATCTTGCTGAGGATTTCTCCATCTGTGTTCAACAGGAAGAGTCGGTATCATTTTGAATTTTCCTGTGCCATCCTTGCTTTGATAATAGAGTGGTGCTGGTCTTGTATTCAGAAGAACTGGCAGTAGTTTCAATATTTGATAAAATTCGGCAGTAAAGCTACTACTCGGGACTGGCCTTTTCATCAATGGGAGATTTTTTTAATGATGAAACTATACATCCATATTAAATATTAGTCTGTTAAGATTTTCTATTTGTTCATATCTCAGTCTTGGTAGCTGGTATGCATGAAAGAACGTATCCATTTTAATAGGTAATTCAATTCACTGGCACACAATTGCTTATGATAGTCTTTTATGATCCTTCAATATCCTTCTCTTCCATTTTTCTGCCTTGGCTAAAAGCTTCCCCACCTACACAGGCCCTAAGCCAGCCAACTCTTCTCTCCTGCCACATCTAATCAGTTACTAAGTCAAGTGTTTTATCTTCTAAATACTCCTAAATTCCATCTCCCTCTCCTCTCCCTGAAGTTTATGTTTCCACTATCACTCACCTGTAATATTATTACAATCTTCTAATTTGCCTTCATGGTTTCATTTTACAACCTCCATCGTCGTGTCTGCTAAACTCATCTTCAATACCGCCATTAGGTTGATTTTCCTAAGTGTAAATCTGTGCAAATAATTTTCTCGCCTTAATGAAAAACCATAAAAACTCCCCATTTGCTCTTGGAATAAATTCCAAATCCCTTAGCATGTCTTAAAATGTCTTTTGTGATTTTTTCCTGTTTACTATCTTCATTTCCTGCCAGGATTCTATACCTTCATTTGTCTTCCTTAGGTATCAACATATATTTGCATTTACTAAAACATATAGTATTCCCACTTTCTGCCCGAGGGGTATTACTGAACCTAATGGAGAAGCCCCCAACCTCTGAGATGCACCTTGGTGATGCTGACCTTCCCCATTCTGGCTGTTCTATCTGGAATCATAGTCATATTTTTGAAGTTTAAAATGGGTTAATTTGCCATCTGTTTAAAAGCCATTGCTCTAATTTAATTTATTCTTATTCACTTCTGTGTAAGTATAGCTTAATGACTTATGCAATATGGGTCTAAAAATATTCACATAACAAATCTATATATATTACATATAATTTGTGTGAGGTAGAAACTGTTAAACAAGAATAAAATTTCTTCTTTAGGCAATAAAATTCGAATTGTCTATTTTGAAGTCACAGATTTCTTAAGAGATATTTTTCTGAATTGCAAGTTTGAGTCTTGATGGTCCAAAATTTTTTAAGCTTGCCAAACTCGAAAATTCCTAACCTGCTTTCCAGGCTTTTTTTTTTTTTTTTAATGTCTCGCACTGGATATTTACCTATTTCACAGAGTCTCATTTTAATTTCTTTAACTAGCCTAATAAAGCCCTGTATTAGAAGTACTTAGTAGGGTAACTGCCTCCCTTGAGATAGGAAAGTAAGTTCTTCATGCAAGATATGTGTTAAAATATCCATTATTGATTTGTTCAAAATTTTTTTCTTTTACCCCATATTAAATAATAGCATAATAGGGTGTAAAGGAAAAATAATTAAGCACGGTATTAGTTTTTCATCAAAACATGTTCATTCTGAATCATGGAAGCTGTTAATCATTCTGGAAATTAGTCATACGTGACACTTTAGTATGTGTAATTTGGATTGTATATACATTTTTCTTTATAATAGGTAAGAGTACCACTTAATATGTTAGGGCTAAAACTTATGGAACATGTTACACTCAAAGGTAATATAGGATGAATACATCTTTTTTATTAAAGAAGGGTTGTGGTAAGTGCATGGATGACAGATTTATAGTTAGACTAAAGTTAGGACATCCTTTTCCAGATCCTTGCTAAGAGTTTTTGCTAGTTCTTAGGTTCATGGGTAGAAGCAAAAATTAATTCTAATGCAGAATCTTCCACTATTATGATTTGGTCTACAACAGTGGAACTGTAGAAGTACTGATGAGGACCTTAAAATGCGAAGTAATGCTTTTCTGGGATTTTATGCTGAGTCATTTCTTTAATGTTACAAGCTGTAATGCAGTTTAATGAAAATATGTGTTGACCTGGGTGTGTCCTGCAAACAGAACTACAAAGACATTTGAAGTGTTATAATATCACAGAAGAGAGAAATTAGTAAAATAAAGGCAAAACGACAGCTACTTTATACCAGGCAGAAGCAACAAACTTATTAGAAGATTCTTATGAGATAGAAATTCAGGCTCTGAAAAATCATTTTAGATAAATCTGGAAGGAAAGACAGAAAACAAGAAGTTCATATGATAATAAATTGTATGTACAGTATGCTACCTTTGGCTCAATGATTCTGCTCCATAAACAATGATCACTTAATTTAGAATCTTCCCAGCAATGTCCTGGGTGCTTTACATGCTTTTACTTGTTTAAAGAGAAAACCTTGAGAAAGGAATTATCAGCATTCCCATTTTGTAGATAAGGAAACTTATCTACAGTATACTTACATGCATAGGGTAGAAAACCACATTTCTATTATTTCCATTAAAAAAAACCCCTTGGTTCTTGAATTTTCCCAAACCAGAACACACCACATTGCATTTTATTTATTCAATCTACAGGAAAGTATTTGTACTTTCTTTGTGAGTAGGGCAAAATGAACATAACCACTACTCTGACTTTATCATTTTTCAGCACTTCTTTCCTCCTCTGTAAAAACAGCAACAGAAAGTAGGCCACTCTGGTTGAGCAGAGAGAGGCAGAGGAAAGCACTAAAATCCATGTTACTCAATTTTGCTGCAGAGAGAAACGTGAAGCAAGCTCTCTGCCTTTGTGATTAGGTTCACCCCTAAACTTCAGATCAGGATGCTGGACTCAATACTCTATCTTTTCTAATTCTCTGTTGCTAATATCCAGTCTATCCAAATGTTTACATTTAGGGCATATATTATGGCATGGTATGATTCACAGAATGAAATTTTTTCATCTCTACAGTTTGAACACTACCTGCATACGTTGAGAGTGGTATAAAACTTGCAATTTCATGGCAAAGGAAAAAAGATCATTCATGCCGTTAACCGACGATACTGGATCTGAGAGTCAGAATTTCCTACTCCCCAACTCATTCAATGCAACAGCCCGTTTGACCCCAGGCACAACGGATTCCTGTGAGTTTCTACTGTCTCTTACACAAACTGCTGACTGTGGAGAAACCTGATCAAAACATCAAAGATTGTCAGGGAAGCTGCGTTTTGCCCTTCACAACCGTTGATGAAGTACCTCAACCTCGCCTTCACTTGATGCCTTGCATATGGTCATCTGTCTTCCTGACTACTACTGCACATGGCTTATTTGTAAATTCAAGCAAATGTGCCTCTGACTGGCACTGATACATCACTGATGCCAAAATACCTGAGAGGATGAAGCGTAAGGACATATTTTTTGATTCAGATTGAAAATATTACAGATTTATGGGAAAGTGATGACCATAGCCATTCCATGATATCTTCATATCATCTGTATCTCTCCATGTCTCTCTTTACCAGACTTTATGACCTCAAAACTTATTCAAAGAAATTATTTCCTCACTGACCCAAAAGGTATAGTAGGTAGATGTGAGGAAGAGGTTGGTTGCGTGAACAACTCAGCTCTGGCTTTTTGCATACTGGGTTTCCACTGCTTTCCAATGACCACTTACAGAGCCATAACGAACAGAATGTTTACTGATGTCCCATTGGTATTGATGTGATTTCCCCTAGTGGATTGAGGGCAGCACAGCATGCAGCCATTAGTATATAAAGGTTATGTATAATGGTCAATAGAGGAAAATAAAGTAGCGGAATTTGCACAGAAAACAGAAGCAATGAGTAAGTTTCAGTAAAAGACTTTTCTTGGGTCATGCAGCAACTGCAAAGGGGACCGAAAAACAGATGACTAATTAGACTCAGTAGAGTTAAGGGTGAAATGGTTTTACGTTTTGCAATATAATACTTTTAATTTTAAACACGGAGCCATTTTAAAAATCATCATATATTACAGTTCTTGTGTGGCATCTTTCACCAGAAGGTATATGGATTCTTACTCTAGCCTCTTGAGTTGCTCAGCAACATGGTATTAATTGGACAAGCTGAGGAAGAGATTTCTATTATTAATCCAGTCACAGATCATGACGAAATAGAAAAGAAATTTACAAAATTTGCAATAAATATTTCATTGTCAACCCATTCAACCTACTGTGCCAACATTTGGCCTGATATTTCTGTGTGTAGAAAGAATCTCTGAATAAATAATTTCAAAAGATTTTTCTCACAATCAACCTATCTTACCTGCATTCACCATTGCAATGGATGACTTGGGCATATACTAGTTGAATCTTTAATTGAATAAGAAAATATTGCCTGCTGGATTTATTTAGAAGATAAAAAAGTGAGTTGTAAAATTTTGTTGAGTGCTACAAAAGTGAGGACTAGTGGTCAAGGTATGTGTACAGGGAAATCAGTTTGCTCTGTCTTAAAAGCTCAAAACACTCCCTTCTCAGTGATATGACATCTTGAATTTGCTTGGTTGTGGTTGCTTCATAATACTGGTATTTAAGCTAAGAACTGTTAAAAGAATTAAGCAAATTAATACAGGTAAATTATTTAGTATAATTCATTTTTTTCAATAAACTTTTACTGACAAGGCTGCTATATGCCAGGCCCTATTATCTAAGTTAAAACACTCATAAATAGAAGGATAATTTTAGTGGTGAACAGTAATTCTAATGATATTAATAGTAATATTTGATATCTAGAGGTTACTTATTAAAATTGCAAGCTAGTCTAAGTACTTTGGCTATATTATCTTATTTATTTCTCATCACAATCCTATGTTTTGGGGTTCCATGTTAAGATCACTTTATAGATGCAGAAATGGAGGCATGAAAAGATTAAAAATTTGGCTAGTCAATATACCTACAATAACAGAAACTAGAGAATCATGCTCATGACTCGTACTACATTGCCTTACTGGCTTGTCAGATTGACACACCATTGCCTAATCATTCAAAATTGGCAGTCTTTGGAAACGACTGAAAATTTTACTTTCACTCATAAAATGAGAAAAAATACAATCCAATTAAATTATTCTTAGGCTATATAGTGAAAATTTGATGGCAGAATGGACATTATATGAATTTAAATGAAACTATCATCTTGAATACAGTATAAACTCAAGAATAAATTGTTCACCATTTGCTTATATCTAGAGTTAAGTCTTGCATCTAAAACATTCTCTCTGTTTAGAAACATTTAATAGAATCTAATCCACAAGGCACAAACTGGTCTCCCCATTGATCACGAACACTTTAAAGGGTCTACACTGGGCCCGATGGTATGGGGCTATAATACCAGAACTCTGAGAGGCTAAAGCAGGAGAATCTCCAGTTCAAGTTAAATCTGGAAAACTTAGTGACTGTGTCTCATAAAAAAAAAAAATAAAAAAAATGAACTGGGGATGTAGCTGTGTGAACATCCTGAGTTTGAATCCCAAGACAGAAAAAAAAAAATATTTAAAGAGCCTTTAGCATACTTAAAATTCTTAACTTATTATTTAGAATTATTTCATATTAGAATCATATTTCAGTTGTACTACTTTCTCATCCCGCAACTCTGTCGTTAGAAGTGCCTTTCACTGTAGTTTATTACAAACCAAATAAAAACATCGAGTGAGTTATTCTGAAATGTCTGATATAAAAGATATATTTTTGAAGTTAAAGAGTAATATTCACATTTAATAGAAACATTAATTAAGCATATGCAGATTGTGTGATGGAAATATGAGAGAGAATCATTAACTTCACCAGAGGCCATGGGCCTGTGCTATCATCATCAATGACTTTCTGACAAAATGTATCTATTTACTTACCAACTCCTGCAGAAACCGGTTATGTGAACTCTCTTACTGAGCACATTTTAGGTGAATATGAATCAGCCAACTATATTTAATTATTTAAAATAAAAAGAATGCCCAAATCTCTTTTTCATCTACCTCTTAAAACTAAGAAGTTGCCAGTGACATCTTTCCATAATTTAATCTATCATGGTACTGTAATCATTCCAGGGATAGTTCTACCACAAAATAAATATTTTTAAGTTAATTTACATTTTATACCACAGAACTACTTGAGCAATAATATTAATATTCATTCAAACTGAAATGCTATCTGGAAAAATCAGTGTGATTTCCTACTAAATGAGGGTGACTTTAATCAGGGTGAATCGGGAAAAACAACAATATTTTTCTTAAAAGTAGAAAGAGTACCTACCTTACAGTTGTTCTGTTTTCCTTTCTCCAACATAGTAACTGCACAATTTTTCAACCTCCTAGTGAAACTAAGGCTGTATCTTATTTTGGTCCTGGTATAAAATCCGAGTTCTTAGGAAGAAATTATGCACTGGATTTTCTGACAGCTTCCAAATAACTACCGCTTTAATGAAATTGCTACCTGAAAACTCAGTAGCAGTATTATTGTTTAACTATAATTTAAGAAGCTATTGTAGATCAGTACTTATGACTTCTAATGAGAAAACCATAACAACCTTTTAATTGAAAGGAAAATGGTTAACTACAGTAATTGCAATCAATAGGACTGTGTTAGTAGTATAAATATTTCTTCTCAAAGAGCATTCCTTACTCTCTGCAGCAGTATTTAAGGTTAGGAAAAAAATACTAATTAGAAATCCATCTGTTATTTATAATACTAAGCTTTTTCTCAAATTTGTGCATACCAGAATTGATGGAGAAACTTTCCCACCCGCCACAAGTAAAACAAGACTTTGATTAAACAAACTTGAGGCATGGGAATATAGACTTACCAATCACGTAGGCTAGTAACAAGGCCAAAGTCACTGTAATTGCGGTGGCGCTCAAGGCTGTACACTTCCAGTTGCAGCATCTATATGGTTTGTTAAAGGTAAAGGCTGGTCGGGAGAAGGTGCTTCGAGGAAGTGGCCTTGGAGGAGGAGAATACACAGTATTGGAAGTCAGAGGGTAGTTCTGACTGGCGGCACTGAAGATAGCAGAAGAACCAGATCCGTGTTTGAACAGGAAGTGCCTGGGGTGGGGGGGGGGGGGGAACAAAGGTTTGGGCCATGAATATCAATTCCAGTTGCTACAAAAACAGAAACTCCAGTAACTTCAAACAAGCATGCATTGACCAAATTCAGGAAGATGGGGAAGGGCTCAACAAAACTTCATATACCAAACAGGTAACTGTCTCTTGTAGTCTTTCTCATCTTTGTATTTTCTTTTCTCATTTGGAGTTTTTTTCATTTAGATCTTTAAGAGGAGAAATAGATCCTATGTTTCCTAACTTGTTGGCTATTGAAGGCTAACATTCCACATTCAATGTTATTGAGTATACTGTTTACTTTCCTTAAATACACTTCTCAAGAGCTAATTTAAAAAAAGAAAGAGACACACTGTCAGATATTTTCATAACTAGAATGGCCTAGGCATCAGTGTGTGATTTTTCTATCAAACCCTAGAGACAAGTTTTCATGGTCATGTTTTTCACCTGATATTTTACTTCAAAAACATCAAACATATATCCAAGTTGACAGAATTTTATAGTAAACACTCATATATTCACCATTTAGACTATACCGTTTACATATGATCATACTTAAACATCTAATTAGAATTTCATATGCTCTCAATGTAAATATATATATATATATATATATATATATATATATATATATATATATATATATAAAATCAAATGTACACATTTCAGGATAGCCATGGTGAGATTTAACAAAGACAATCACCTGTACAAACCAAACCCCTGTCAAGATGACAAACATTCGCACTAGGTAGTTCTTGTCTTTTCTAAGTAAGTTTAAATCACTACTGTCAGACACAACCACTGTTCTGCACTTTTTCCACCATTGGTCTTGCCTATTATAGAGACTCATACAAATGGAGTCATGCTGCTGTTATGTTTGAGTTACTGCAGGCTGATTGTTGACTGTTTTGTCGTAATATGGGTCTTTCACAAATAGTGGTGATATATTCATATTCACATGGAGGGAATTGCCAAGTGCAAATAAAAACCAGTATTTTTGGTACATGTATTTTCTAATTCCCAAGCGCAGGAGCCATGTGTAGTATGTGTAGCATGTTCAATACTCAGTACCTCATTTAGTCTATTTAGTCCTCACTTTACACAGAACCGGTTATTATGCTCAGTGTGCATTTAAGAAAGTACAGGACTAAAGAGGTTGACCAGCATGCCCAAAATCACCTGACAGGAGAACATCAGAGCTAGGAACCCAGATCACTTGGGCTCCAAAGTCTTTATTCTTAGCCACTCTACTGTTCCACTTTAGGCAGGAAAGTGCGTTGCTAAATAAACCATATTCTAGTGCTACACGGGAAAGTACAACATAAAATGCACGTTACTGAGTAAAAATCCAACATCACCCTGGACATGTAACATATGTCCAAATGCATACATCATTCTGACCATTTTTAGACTGATATCTAGTTTCCCACATTTAAAAAACCAAAGCATATGTGGTTTTAAAAGAACACAAAAATCTGCATTCCAGTTAATGACAAAGGTCCACAATAGAGAATTTTGCTCTAATATCATAAGGTGAGAGAGTTTTTTAGGAGTAGAGGAACAGCACAGGTGTACGAGTGCTTGCCTAGCAAGTGCAAGGCCCTGAGTTAGATTCCCAAGCATCACATCAGCTGGGCTCGTTGGCACATGCCTCTAGTTGCAGCACTTGGGAGATTGAGATATAAGGATTGTCCTAAGTTTGAAGCCAGCCTGGGCTACATAGTAAGATTTTTTGAAGTGCTGTGTCACTGAGGGTAGTTGATATTTATGTCTTTATGGAAGGAAGTTTGTCATTATGTATCAAAAGACTTTAATTACACACATTCTAGCACACAATAATTTTGCTTATAGGACTTTATCTCCAGGAAATCATGCGTATGACAACGTACATAAGAAGCCATTCATTGTAAAGATATTTTTATAGCAAAAAACCTCCACCAAATGCCTCGTAATTGGGACATCATTAAACCAATTACTTTACAAACACAGAACACTACAATCATTACAAACTGTTACTGAGAAAAGTGTTTACAATTATTTTACCAAGACCTCACACCTTAACAGAATATATACAGTGAGATACCAGTATTCAAATAAAAAATTGTATATTTTATAGAAAAAGTAACAACTTATGTTGTTTGTATGGGAGGGGCAGCTTTCAAACTTTTTCATCATGAGCTTATATTGATTTTATTACCAAGGTCAAAAATATTTGTGGGGAGGGGAGTGAAAATCTCAATAAACAGCATCAGCCACAGGGATAGTTGGTTTTATTATTGAAGAATACATGATTTCTTGAGCACCCAGAAGGTCAAAGTGCCAACTTAGGCACTTCATATGCATTATTTTGATCTTTATATCCCAGAGAGGCTGATACTACTACTACTACCCTAGTCTTATAGCTGAACAAACTGAGATCAGAAAAATTTTAACAGTGGTAGAGTGGCAGTAATAAGAGAGTGGCAGTAATAACTATTGTAACACTGATAAAGGGTAATATCTTACCATTTTTGTGCCATGCAATGTTGTATTTCCACAAATATCACATCATTTAATTTTTACAACAGCATTATTATAGTCAGTATTACCAGTTTACCAAAGAGACGAAGTAACTTGCCTTTGATTCCAGAACTAGTAACTAGTGAGGCTAAATTTAACCCAGGCAGACTGGCATCAGAGCCAATACTCTCAATAGATATATTAGTTACTAGAATTGTGCAGATAATGAATACATTAAGTTTCTTCTAAGACAGGATCTTTCTCTGTAGTCCAGGCTGGTCTTGAACTCACTATGTAGCCCAGGTTGGCCTCCAACTCAACAATACTCCTGCCTCACCCTATTGAGTGCTGAGATTACAGACCTGCACCACCATGCCCAGCTTAGGATACTTTAAGATTAGAATTCAGGTGTACTTAAGCATAGAGAAAGCATGCCTCGTGTTGAATTTGACACGTAGATAACACTAATTTCAATCAAACTATTAACCTGCTTTACTTGAAACTAATACCAAGCATGCAAGGATGGCTACAGAACTACTGATTTAAAAGGGACCATTGCAGAAATTATCTGGGATTCTAACTGCTTGCAGTTACAGAAACTGAGGCCCAATGGACGACAGTGACTTTCCTAAAAGTAAAATAACTAACTAATGAGATGGTAAAATGTGTATACAGGACTTCCAAAACAGTATAACTGCATTGCCTTATGTTTCCTGCCTACCATAGTCTTATCAGATTAGTACTAGGTTCTAATTACCTCAGTTGAGTGACTAAGGCTCAACAAATACTATCTGTTCAAACATGTATTTATGTCTACAATTCTGTATGTCACATGTTGTTGTGAGATTTAAGGGCTGTTTTAACTAGTTTTGGTGAATGAGTAATCATTATGAAGGGGTACCCCTCAGTTAATGAGAACCTAAGAGTTACTTCTGCTATTGAAGGTACCTAATTTAACCCCAGTACGGAGAAACAGTATATAAATAACATGAATAATATATTTTGTTGAATGAGTGTCTTATAGCATTGTGTGTACTCATTTGATTGTGCTACTCTTTAAGGCCCTGAAAGAATCATGTCACCAAGAGGCAGACTTCCTGTTTCAGGCCTGGTTAGCTCTCCCTGCCTGTGTTTTCCATGGTGTTGATCTAATTTCTGGTGAGTAAGAGGGGTGGCAGTTTACTGGCAACACAGGAAGGGAGCCTTTCTAACTCTTCATTCCTATCGTGCCATTACTTGGAAGTGACAAAGTGTCACTTACATAAGCTAATTCCATATAGGAACACTCTCACATGTTTTTATGGAATAAAGAATAAGCTCTGGATTATGGAAATCTTTCAATGTTTGAACATAAAATCTTCGAACCTTTGCATATTTATGAAGCAAAACAATCAAATGTTTTAGACAATGTAAGTGGCCCAATATGTTGGATATTGATTTGATTTGGTATATCATTAAGAAGTAGAAGAAAGACAAAGAAAGAGAATTGTTGGCTATTACAATGGCAATGACAAGCAATAATCAATATCCCTGAGCACTGTAATTTCATTTGATGTACACCAAAGGATTTCCGAATGCAGTTTCATAAGTGAAATGTTACAACATGCGGAATAAATTCAATGGTCGCAGTAGAGCAGCATTTAAACTAATTCATGTTTAAATGAAATTCTAGTCAAAGTCCTCAGTGAGGGGAGATAAAAAAAAAGTGAGTTCATATACTAAGGTTCTTGTTTTCTTACACCTCAAATTAAGATTCCATGCTGAAAATGATCCACACTTTGATGTACATCAAGAAAAGTAATAAAGTAAATGCCATGTATTGTTGTGAGCTTTGCAGTCCGTTGTTAGAAAGTAAAACCAGAGCCTGATGTGTTTTCATAGTCCTTGAAAAAAGTAGGAGCGTAAAGACAAATGCACAGTGCTCGACTCCAGCTACGTGCTCATAAAATCAGATCATCTGTCTCAGCACATTGCCTTCCCCTGGGGACCTGAGGATATACTAAAATGTTGCTATCAATTTCATACAATTGGGGTTTTTTCCACAAAGCAAATGATAAAAATGCAGTTCAAGAGTTTATGTTTAAGTAGTACTCTTCTTTGCATCTGTTTTAATATTCAAGTTCAAATTTAAAAAGGAAAAGCAAGATATTGCCAAAAGGAAATGGCATAGAAGGAAATTGGAAAAAAAAATATTTTCAAGACTGATGAGACCCAGTGGTGGTAAGTGGGAATATAATAAATGCTCCTGTAAGGATCTTAAAATCACCTATAAAAAAAGGAAAAATGTAGTTTCTCTTTCAAAATTTCGCACACTACATAATTCTGAAGTTATCTGTTAGCGTTAAGTAATGTGATTTAATGTGGCATCTAAAATTCTACAGGAAATAAGACAGAAATCTACAGCTTTTTAACAACAGATGCCTAAGTAACCAATATTTTTTTCTTTTATATCTTGTAAATATTCTTATGAGACACATAGCTAAGCCTGTGTTCCTGAATCCTTTTTATCACTGGAGGAAGGAATTCTATTTGCTTCCAGTAGGAGCAGAAGTCAATTTGAAAGAAGAAAAACAAATAACAATAGGCTTAAACCACGTTTGGGTAGGGTAGTTAAATTTAGGTATTTATTTTTAAAAATATCAAATGCATTGGATTGTGATAAAACCTCATACTATAAAAATTTACCAACTGAAGCATTTTAAATATGCAGTCAAAAGTATCAAGCACACAGCCTAATAGTAATAAGTACAGCCACATTGTTATGCAAGAGATTTCCAGAACTTATGTTTGCAAATCTGCAACATTGTATCCAAATCCTCTTTCTCTTCTCTCTCAGCAACCACCATTCATCATTTTTCTATGATTTTAACCATTTTATACTCTCACATATGAGGAATCATGTGGTATTTGTCATTTTTGTGATTGGCTTATCTCACTTAATATAATGTTCTGAAGATTTATCTGTGTTGGAGCATGTGATAAAAGTTCCTCCATTTTCAAGGTCAAATGATATTCCACTGTATGTATATGCCATATTTGCATAATTATTCACTGGCTGATGGACACCTATATTGCGTTTATCTCTTTGCTACTGAGAATAATGCTTCTGTGAACATAGGGACATAAGTATCTTTTCAAGGACTGCTTTTAATTCTTATGAATAAATATTCCAAGTAGGATTGCTAGTATCTATATAAGTACTTGTTCTCTTTTGAAAAGCTGCCATTCCAAAAGGTGTTATGTAATATCTGATTGTGGTTTTGATGTACATTTCTCTGATGATTAGTAATGCTGAACATATCTTCATATGACTATTGACTATTTGTACAATGTCTTCTGAGAAATTTCTATCCACAGGTATTCACTCTCACACCTCTAAAACACATGAAAATCAAGATAATGCTATTCTGGACCAGCCCAATTTTATACTCTCATAAAAATATGTATTGTTGTTTTGTGAGAAAGTGTGGTTACTGGCCAAGTATCAACCTCAACATCTCCAGCTTTCCTTTTATTGCCATAATAATCCTTTCTCTAATATTACTTTTCAGAATAAGCATTTGAAACAAGAGTATTTATTTAAATTCTTTTGCCTAGTAGCATTAAAGTTAGGAAAACCTCCTGGGGTTACAAATTGTCTCCCTTCTACTAATAACCGCATAAAGTAAAACTTTATTTCATGTGTCCTAGGATTCTTTTTTGAAAATATTACACATCTCTTCTAAGTTAAGTGTTAACATAAAACCCGTACTCTGTGTAATTCATAATTTTTATGAGATTTAAAAGGTTCTAGGATACCGACTGAAGCCTTAATTTTCTGAGGCTTGTCTTAGCTCTACATTTTATTTTCAAATGGAAATATTACCTAGATCGGTATTCTTGTTATTTCAGAACGCAGTAGTAGTTTCAGCAGGAATATCTGCCCTGCCTTGTCAACCTGGCCAGGAGGTTGATGAGGCAAGACAAATGTCTCATTTTTCTAGGTACCTAGCTCTTTTTTCCAAGGAGCATAAGGAGTGTATGTTGGTTTGGCCATCTTTGCTTTTCCTAAAAGGCTCTTGACTTACTCTGCAGAATGAGAAAAGCCTGGGGATTCTAAAGTAAAATACTGATGAGTAAATGTCTGTTGGTTCATTAATGTATGGTAACTAAAAGCTTTCATTTACTTTATACATAATCTAAAATAAGCAGCTGAATCAAAGAAATAGTTGACTCACATTGCAACTATTTTGGTGAGATATTTTGGTAATGAAAACAATGCTGTTAACAAAAATACAAATAATTTAAAAGTAGTCCCTATAAAAAGGACCATGTCAACAGCCATATCTATTTCCTGCACCTTATTCTTTGCTAGACATGCTGATGAAGTACTTTGTTTTTACTCGCTAAATCTTCCCAATGACCATATAAAGTTGATGACAGAATTTGCATTTTAAGGATTACTCAGACTACATCCACTTCCTGAGATCCTACAACTGAAAAGAGATTGAGTTGGAAATCAACTTTAGCTTTGTTGATTACTAGAATATAAGCTACATTAAAGGAGGAAGATCTCCATTTCTTATTTACTGTTGCATTCCCAGCATCTGAAATTATGCCCAGAAAAATGGCTACTAAATAAATATTTTAAAAATCTGTGAATGAGTAATAAAACCCTTTCATTTAACTACTGGGCATAAAGCAGCTCACAATATCACTCATAATATTAATCATTAAAGTAATACACTCTTCTTAATTCTCATAATCATCTGATATTTCTCTTTTCGAAGATGAATATGTATATATATATGCTAACCATTTCACTGAATATGTTTATAGAAATATTTCTTTCAATTCTTAAATCTATATAAACAGCAAAATTACATTAGGAAGAAGTTTCTATGCATAAATATTATAAAAATGAACTGACTGTCACATATCCTTGTTTAGAATGCTAGAAACCTTAGATACTTTTTGAATCAAGAGTTTATTGAACTTTCTTACAGAAATTAACCATTTCAGTTACAGAATATTTACATGTACAGTGGAATTAGTGGTCCTGATATATAAATGTTGGAGAACGAAAATATTGTATATCCTATCATATCTAAATAAGTTACTTAAGTAGACTCCAAAATAAATTTTAAAATTATGCACCATTTCATACTCATACCCTTTCAAATAAACCTATTATTCTCCTTCTTAAAGTTTTCACTATGCTCTGTAGGCCTAAATTTAATTTAAAATTGGTAAGAAAATTTCTACTCCAACTGAAAGGTAAATATCAAATTCATATTCTCCATTAATGCAAATGTTCCTGTATTCAAAAGCTCAAGCTAATATATAAAAATAATTTATTTAGATAAGTATGTTTACCATAGATTTGTTTACTCTGTATTTGATATTAATTTAGCTCTTTATGTATGATGTTGAAGGTATAATACTCTCAAATTACAACAAAATTAGAAAGCTACTGATGAAAGAGATTTTCAATCTTCTTCACATTTTATAAACTTTTCCCATAAAGAAACGACAGAATGTAACTCCGTAGATTTTAGCAATTAATTCCTCAACAGGAATTAATTAAAATGGTTAAATCAGGTGATCTGGGAAAATTTTGCGACCACACCTTTAAAAATATATCAGACACTAAATTTTCTGGGACTTCTTTATAAAAACCTGTCACTTTGTAACAAAATTCTATTATATTTCTGCCCGCAGAAGCTGAAAGTTAACAATTTAACTCATCAGAGCAATCTGCTGATTTTACAAAACTGTCTTTATTGGTTACGTGAATTAATGTTTTTTTCTTCCTAGCAGCATGGGCAGTGGGCAGATTATTATATAATTTTATTACATCTGTATTCATCCTTATTGTATTTACACATGTATTTTACTCATTTATTTTATGAGCTAGTTGGCATGACATGTTTCTGTGTCATTGTTTTTACCGAATTGGAATCTTCATTGGTGAAGACATCCTATTTTACAGAAAAAATACTTCAAATTAATTACAAAAGATTGTAAGGACGGAGCTATGAGTTTCTCTAATATTAAAGTTATTTTGAAAATCTAGCTTATCATTTATTGTAATAGCAAATTTTAAGGAATGTTGATCCACATTTGGCTAATGGCAGCTTTCATTACTTTGAAAATCTTACTCAGATGTGCACATTAAAGGTCAAAGTGCTTTATCATACTGTCCTGAAGATAAAACGGGCAACATCCTTGAAGACATAGGCACAGGTAAGGTCTTTCTCAACAGAAAATCTATTGCACAAGAGAACATCAAAAGTAAGCAAATGAGATTATCTCAAATTAAAAAGCTTCTGCCCTGCAAAGGAAACAATCAACAGAGTAAAGAGAGAACAGAATAGGAAGAAAAAATGTTTCCAGCTACTCCTTGAACAGATGACTCATGTCTAGAATATAGGTATAACTGAAAAAATTTGGACTTTTCAAAATAAAAGATTCCATCAAAAATGAGCAATTGAAATGAATGGATAGTTCTCAGAAGAAACGAATGTCCAATAAATATATGAAAAAATGTCCAGAATCTTAGTCGTTAGAGAAACGTAGATTGAAATTACACTGAATTTCCATCTTACTGCAACAACAATGGCTAACATCAAGAACTCAAAAAATGCTGGTGAGGTTGCAGGGAAAACATAATTCTACATTATTGGTGGTACTTTAAAAATGATTCAAACATTATGGAAATCAGTATAGAGATTCCTCAAAAATGATAATAGTTGTGTCATTCATCCCAGCTATGTCTCTTCTGGGTATGTTTCCAAAAGAGTTAAAAATATTACATAATAGTGATGCACACATACCCACATTTATAGTAGCATGACTATTGCAGCTAAATCTTGTAAGCAGTCAATATCAACAGATGAATTATTAAAGAAGATGTGGTGCAACATACACAGTGGAGTACTATTCTGCCATAAAGAAATGTCAATTTGAGATATGAGTAGAGCAATGGATGCACTTTGAGACCTTTAAGTTTAGCAAATTAATTCAGTTACAGAAAGTCAAGCATTTCATGGTTTTTCTAATATGAATCCTCCAACATATGTAATTAAAATAGTAAGATAGACTGATGGTACAAAACAGGAAATTAGATTTTGTGGAAAAGAAAAACAAGGCATGGGAGGTGAAAGGGTGAGAAAGAGGAATCAAATGCAGTATGTATATCCATTAATGCCTCGAGCTGAATGCATGTGTATCACAAATATCAGTGGAGACTAGCAGAAGGAATAATTTGGAAAAATTAAAAGTAAACAATGGCTTTTAAATTGAAAAGAAAAATGCCACTCAAATTTGTTCCCAAAACTACCCAGCAAAATATTTCAGTAAGTTACAAGCTGGTAAGGCATATGGTTGGCCTCTGAATTAGCAGCCTCAGAATCAGTGAAGTAACAGGAGGCAGAGACCGCTTGCTCCTCATAAGCATCCTCGTCCCTCTTCCCTCCTGGGAGTATGTACTAATAGATAGCATTTCCCAGCCTCTACTTCATGTAACTGAGTTCTGGCTAATGAAATGTAATGTGCGAACAAAAGTGATGTTTGATATGTCAAGGATTTGCCCCTAAAATCTTCCCATCCATGCTTCTCAATTTCATCCCTCAACCACTGGTTTGAAGGCAGCAAAAAGACAAGGAATATTAACATATGTAATCGCGGAATATACAAAGAATTTGTAGCTACATAAGCATATTAGGTAGGCTGATTATTATCTTTCAGCGTTGGACTCTTGACAAGGCACCCTCATGCGTGATGCCCCTATTCTCCCACTCTCCACTTCCTGCAGCCAGAGTTAATTAGCCCAGAATTGGATATCCGACCTCAGAAGCAATCATCCTCTCTCCTTCTGAACATGGAAATGGAGTCAGCTAGTGAAGCCAAAATGTAAGGTCATGTTGCTCCAGAGCTGGAGTTTCAACAAAACTGAGGGGCAGAGGAAGAGACATCCAAAAGTAAAGCCCAAGAATGGAGCATGTTTGCAGGAAGAAAAGAGAATCATGTGACCCTGGAAAGTAGCACAATGATGGCAAGAATTCTAGCTTTCACTAGGCTTGTCTATATTTTCTGTCCTCTTCTTTCACTGTGAGAACATCTGTTATCTTTTAAAAAAATTATTTGATTTAGTGTGAAAGCTGCCAGGAAGTGTCTAAGGCAATAGAAAATTTTCACACATGCACATGCACGCACGCGCGCGCGCACACACACACACAATAATTACAACCATATGCTATCCTCATCTACTCTAAAAGCTGAATAAATTCAACCTTAAATACCTGTTCCATAGGTATCTGATTTAGAAGAAAATACATGGAAATCTTAATAGGAACTATCTTTGGGTGATATAATTTGTAGGCGTTTTTCTCCATGATTATCTGTGTTCTTTCTATTTTTGGAGTTCAGGTGTACCCGTTTTGTAAGATTCTACAGCACCTGTCCTTCACGGGCCTGTGAGCCTCCACACTGCTATTGTATATTATGTGTGTCTTCCCAAACACACCATCTCTTCAGGTTTCTGCATCCATGTGAGCCTTTAAATAAAAAACTATCAGAAGAAGGAAAAAATTTGCCAAGGTAGTATGGTCTGTAAAAATTCATAAGAGAGACAATAAAGAGTGAACATGGGAAGAAAAAAAGAGTATAGAAGAGCAAGAAAGAGGCTAAGAATTGGAATTTTGTACCTAGTTCAATAAAAGATTGATAGAAAGATATAAATAATGATGTTTTCAAAGATACAGGATGGTTTTTTAGGTGTCTCAGAGGTCATCCTGGCCACCTTTGCCTTGGGTGTCTGTAACTCATCTAAAGAGGCAGTAGTAATACATTGTGTTTTTCCATCTTTGTAATGCCCTGAAAATAATCCAATTACATATATTACACACTGGGTAAATATTCAATGTGTCCTTTTGCCTAAAACTCTCATGAAGAAACGAATATTCTGCCGGTTTCTAGCCCTGAGTCTTACTTTAGGGTATTTATTTCGATAACAGTCCAGTCCCCAAGTGACAGTATTCTCAAAAAGGAACAGCTGTGAGCTTAGGGAAGAAAAGATCATGAGTTCCTGGCAAGAAAATATTTTTCTAGAAATCTTTAAAGAGTGACGAATTCCCTCTCATGGAAATGTTGACCATTTAACATTCCATCTTCTGATCCTCTTGCCTAAGACTCAAAAAGAAATGAATATTCTTTCTCTCTCTTCGCTGTCTGTGTGTCTGTCTCTCTCTTTTTCTCTTGCTCAACCAGGGTTCAAGGTTCAACCTTTCACTCCTCTAGTCTCATCCTCCTGAGAACCTGGGATTATGTCAGAATGCCACATCCCCACTCTCATCAAGAATGTTTCTATTTGTTGATAAGGTAGCTCGCAGGGGATTTTTGGCAATCTCTAGATATATTTCAAGTTGTCACCAATGAGGAGAGGGCTCTATTGGCACGCAATGGGTAGAAACCATGGACAGAGGCCGAAGATGCTGGTAAATACACTACAAGGCACCGAGCAATTTGCCTCCACAAGGCATACACGACAATGAACGATTAAGCCTGAAATGATCAGAAATGACAAGGCTGGTAAACCTTAGTTTATAACTATTCTTTGATTGAAATAGGGGATTTTAAGTAGTCAGCATTGCCATGGGAGGGAATTTATCACTCTTTAAAGATTCCTGGGGACAAAAAGTTTCTTGTCAGTAGCGTATGATCTTACCTTCTTTCCTGAGCTCACAGCTGTTGCTCCTTGATAATACTGTCACTTGGGCCTGGACTATTATCCAAACAAGTACCCTGAAGAAAGGCCTAGGGCTAGAGAGCAATATGCAACTAACTCGTAATTTTCTCAAACATTTACTCTTGCTGACCAAATAAGGAGATCTTTGTACCATATGAAAAATAGAGGACATTTGCTTCAATTTTAAAAATCACTTTTCATGAAGAATAGAAAACATTTTACTTCAATTTTTAAAAATTGCTTCCCAAAATTTACTCCTCACAAATGTGTCACAAGGTATAAATGCAAAACCTGAACTGTTGATTAAAACATGCAGAATGTATAATTACAGCTATTGAAATCATTAACTCCCTTCAAATTAGGCCAGCTAAGAAAGACACAAACCAGACTCTCTGGTGTACTTTAAAGCTCAGGAGGTATAAACCCACTTGAGAATGGAAGAATTTATGAAAACCTGCTTCTTCCAGTTACTGAAATGTTCTCTCCCTGCTTCACTGCTGTGTGGATTTAAGAGGACAAAGGGAAAAAAAATGGTTCACTTAATTATTCTGCAGCAGCGGAAGGGATGAACACGGTCAGGTCAACATCAGGAGTATAGCAAGCTTCAGGCCGACTTTTAACCTTCAAATATGAATCTAAACTTGGCAAATATAACATTGAACCTGAATTTATTTTCTCGATGTATCATTGACAATACTTGGAGAGAAAATATCATCATGGATTCAGACTACGGGACATGGAAATGCCTGACCGGAAATTAAAGCCAATCCACACTATATTTTTATCTTTCAACAGAAAATACAAAATCTAAAATTAGAACTGATTTTGGTCAAATCTTAATTAGACTAAAAATGATAATATGAAGGAAGATATTTAAATTCTATCAAAGCTTCCTAGTATATGAATCAAGACAGGAAAGAATTCTGTATAACATATTGAATCTTAAATTCATGAAGGATTTTTTAAAATTCAAATGCATTTATTTGACAAAGATTTATCATCTACTCAGGCAAAAATCTCTTCGGAGGCTAGTCCTGGACTAGACAAAGATCACCTTAACTATTATTTGCCTGCCATCACGTCATCACTACTTCTAGACAAACAAGGAAGTGAAGAGTCTTCTTCATTTCCTCCTGCCTAGTGAAAATTGTAAAGGAGTGAAAAATGCTCAACTTAAATTGGCTTCATTTGCGAGGGGGTGGGGCTTCACTTACAATAACAAAACACAATGGTTTAGAGTCCAGCTAACTGGAAAGCTCAATTGATTAGGATTTTTTGCATAGAGGAGCAGGTAACAAAAAGGCAAACAACAGAATGACAAATTATAAAACCAGAAAGGATGTGAACTATTTAGCTTAGTTTTCTCATCTGTTTGTTGGGGAAAACAAGTTTAAGTGGAAAAAAGAGTATCAAAGTCACATAGTTATTAGTTGCAGAATTGGTCTTGGATTCGGGATTTCTAACTTTAAAACTTTTGCTATTTCAACTACTCACAGGAGGCCACTAAAATTTTGCAAAGATATGCTAGGGCTACTAGATGTTTTGCCCAGTTTAAACTTCTTCTATATCTGGAGCACAGTATAATAAAAATTCATTCTTGAACTGACAACTCTGACATAGTATTAAGATCTTCAATTATGAAAGATTAAATGATGATCATTTGGATTAAAATGGAAAGCGGGCTCATGTTTAAGAATAATTTTCAACAAGAATGGAAATTGTTGAAAAGTTCTAATTTAACCGTAAGTTAATCACCAAATCCAATTAACCAGAAACTCATAGTTTTCTGGGCATTTAGGCTCATCAAGATTTTAATATAAATATAATAAAAACTATATTATGTCTCTAGGCAGAGAAATTTAACTGAACCCTAAATATGCACCAAAAGACAAAAGAGGGTGACTTGGGATTTTCTTTACAGCAGAGACAAACCATTACACTATAAGGTTTATTGAACTGGTTGTCTGGATACTGAGTTTCTATCTCCAACTGACAAAAACCAATTTGTTAATAAAATATTTTCAGACCCACATGTTTTGATATTAAGCATAATTTCTAGTCTACTCTTCAGGGTTTTTATAGTGTAAGATGAGAAAATGAGTGAAAGTTATTTTTGCACTATTGAAAAATATACACACAGATGTATATACCCATGCATGCATATATGTATGCACACAGATGTAAATATACACAATATATTATCTAAAATCAAAGTTTTTGATTTTGACAAAAATATTTAGTTTCCACGAAAGCAACAAGCCACACTGTCATATAGTTATGTAAATTAATAATAGTGTGGAAAATGACAAAAGTTGAATGATTAGACTTGTCGATAAAAATTACTGCAGCTGAAAGCTGTGAAGATCGTTAATATTTCAACATCAAAAACTTAATTCATGTCATATTTGATGTTCTTGTAATTGAATTAGACATCAACATCTCCACTTAGCCTCTGTTACGTTAATGCAATCCTTGACCACACATACTTTACTAAGTATTTTCATTGGTAACAAGGGGGACTCCAAGCATTTTGTATACATCAGATGCAGACAAGAAGTCTGAGCTGTAATCAGAGCTTGAGCAATGGTACTACTTACCTTGAGAATATGATATATGAAAACCAACTTTAATTAAGGGTTGAAAGCTATAATTCAACCTTCTACTATGTGGAGAGTCAAGTAAAACTTTTTGAACACAGGGGATTCATTGATTTACAAAATTTGTGTCATTTATTGTATGTTCTTACTGGCACTTGGAGACTTGAGGAATGCTGTACTACTGGGTGGGATTATGCTGCTTTCTGCCATATTATGTGACTATCCCTGAACATCTCTAAGATATTTACCATCAAGGAAGCTTCTAACTTGATCTGTCAACCTTTTTACTGTTAATAACACTATCAACTTGATGACAATTATACACCTGAAAAGTAGTTATCCTTTTATTTCTGTATTATGCTTTAAATCTAAAATACTCCCACAGCAAATCTCACACTCAGAAGTGAGGTCTGGTCAAAAGGGGTGAGGCAGAGGGGCATGAGTTGGAATGGTGTACTCTCCTTTCTTTTCTCTCTCTCTCCCCCCCCCCCCCCCCCCCCCCCCCCCCGATAGGAACTTGTTCTGTAGTCCAGGCTGATCCCGAGCTACAGCAATCTTCCGACCTCAGCTTCTCGAGTGCTGGGATTACAGGCATGAGCCACCATGCCTGGGTTATGTGGTACTAGGGAATTGAACTCAGGACCTTGTGCAAGCCTTTAAACCGCTCTGCCATTCCTTCAACCCCTCTCCCTTGTCTTTGTTTTCTGGTTGTCACTGAGCAGTTTACGCCACCATGCGTTTCTGTAGTTGCCTTTTCTCTTCTGAAGCCAGCTGACTATGCACAGACTAAGACTTTTAAACTGTGGTGCTAAAATAAACTTTCCTCCCTTTAAGTAGTGGGTGTTGGGTATTTTGTCCAGCGACAGAAAAAAGTGACAAAGACAGAAATTGGTACCAAAAAGATGTGATTGCTATGAACATACTTGACTATGTGGTCCAGAAGCTTCTGGAACTGGTTTTAGGGAGGGGATTGGAAAGGATCGACAATGCCAAATATAAAAACACCAGAATGCTGTAAATTGAGTTTGATAGAAGATTTTGGTCAGATCTCAGACGTTCAGAATGCTGAGGAATGTAGGTCATAAAGGTCAGGCTCAAGAGATTTCAGAAGGGAAGGAACATTCTATTGCCAATTGGACTAGAAGCCATTTGTGTTATATTCTGGCAAAAATTGTGTCTGCATTTATCCCATGTCTTAAAATTTTTACTGAGATTGACATTAAGGGCAATAGAATAATTCGGGGGAGGAAATTTCTTGGCAGCTGAATGTTCACGTTGTAGCATAAGTTCTATCGGTCATACCCTTCCAGCTCATGCCCCTGTAGCCCACCCCTTTTGACCAGGCCTCACGTCTGAAGGTGAGACTTCTGGGGGGAACATTTTAGGTCTAAACCACAATACAGAAGTAAAAGGATAGCTACTTTTCAGGTACATACTAGTAATCGGATTGATGATGTTATTAACAGTAAAAATGTTGACAGATTAAGTTAGAGAGAAGCTTCCTTAATGGTAAATATCATAGAAATGTGCAGGGACAGTCACACAATGCTCCCAGATCTATAGTGAAAATCCAGAGCAAATATTAGAGTGAAAAGTAGATGTGGAGAGTTTACTACTTCATCATCATGAAAGCACCTACAAAGTTAAGGCAAAGAAGAGGAAGTTGCTGAGAACATTTGCACTAGAAGGACATTAAGTAGTTTAGACCAGGACAATAGGAAATATGGCTTGAGAAGACATCTCAGGAATTGGTCAGAGTCTAACTTTTACCAGTTTAAAGGTGCAAAAGTGAAAGATTTCGTTTTTAGAAAAGAATTCCAAGGAGGTGAACTCCCTCAGGGCCACAGAGAGAAGTGTTTACAGAATTCACTTACTCAGGTACTCACAGGCCTCTCTTATTCAAGGGCCCTGGTTATTGCTTGACTAGGTGGCAGATCTTGGCCTTGTGCATGTGGTGCTGGTTTTAGAGGCGTTCATTATGCAAAATTTGTATGATTAAAGAGACTTTCATCCAAATTTCAGAGGAAGATCTGGGAGGTGGTGCACTGTGTTCCTGAGAAGGGAGTATATGAACCTGTGTGAGGCAATAGCGCAGTGGGAGACATCAGGAAGCTGGAGGTGCCACTAACATGGATTATCTGTTGAGAAAAATTGCAGGCAGTAGATCGGTTTAACCTAAGCTGAGGATGTAAGGGCAGGGTTGTCCAAGTTCTCTGGGGCTCAGTTTCACTAAAAACTTCCTCAGGTGTTGTATGGAGAACTACAGGATTTACTGTTTGCTTTGCTGGATTTTGGTCTTGATTTGACCAATTTATTTCTATTTTTGTTTCTTCATTTTGAAATGGTAATGTTTACTCTGAGCATATTGAAAGCATTTAACTTGATTTCCATAGGTGCTCATAGTTAAGAGTTTGCCTTGAGACTCAGAGGAGAACTCTGACTTAGACTTTTCAGCAAGGCTGAATTTAAGACATTGGTAACTCTAAGACAAAAACATGTGGCATAATGAGCTATACATGATTTTTCGAGGGCCAAGGACAAAATGTTGTAGTTTAGGTCTAAAATGTACCCTTCAAAAGTCTGCCATTTGGAAGTAAGGTCTGGCGAGAAGGGGTAGGTCACTGGTGGTGTGACTTATCTCCAGATCCTCTCTTCTTTCTCACTGCTTCTCCACTGCCGTGGTATCACTTTCCTCTTTTCTGCCTTAAAGGAGGCCAATCATGCTTGAACTGAGACCTTTGAATTTGTAAGCTAAAACAGACCTCTCTTCCTTTATGTTGTGTGTTTTGCGTATTGTGACCAGTGATGGAAAAGTAACCAAGACATCTTGCTTCCAGTATATTTCAAATTTTTGCTTTAAGTTTCCTTTCAATATTCTCTCCCATAGTAGTTTCTGTTTTTTCCATTTTCTTCTCTCTTTCCAATTCTTTAAACCCAACACAGTATAGCTTCTACTTCACCATTTTACTGAAATTGGCTGCTTTAAAAAAAAAGAAAGTTTGTAATTGACTGAATCACCACTTTTCTGAAGATTGGCTGCTTAAAAGTTTGTAATTGACAGACACTCACATTTTATTTGACTCCTCTACAGTAGCTGAAAACTGTGATCATCAACTCCATGAAACTTTCTCTTTATGTTCTTGCATGATTATTCTTCACTCAACTATGCTTTTTCTCTTTCTTGAATTCCTAATATGTAAGTGTTCCCATGGTTTAGTTTACTGTCTTCCATTATTTCTGAATTGAACTAAGTTGTTTGAGATTTCCTCTTATATCCCTAAAGGTTCTGTTACTGATATTATGTTAACCAACAAAACTCTTAGTTATCCATGCCTGTCATGACCTCTACAATCAGTGTACTTCAGTCTGAACTGGTTCCAGTATATACTAGATGGTAATCTTTTGACGTGATTTTTTATAACCTTGTTTATGAATCCTCTAAGTTGTAATAAATGTGATGATTGCTTGTCAAACTCTTTGGGGCACACAGCAGGATTCCAGTAAGTTGCAGGAGAAAACCTTAGTGTCTCTTCTTCCCCTGGGCTACATTCATATTTTCAGCTATTTATGGGCTATTGGCTATTTCAAACTAGATATCTCACGTGTTCCAATGTTTTCAGAATAAAACTCATTGTCTGCCTCTACCACCATTTCTTCCTGATTTCAAATACCTACTCTAAGGCTCCTGCTTAGTTGCTCTCTCTACCTCATCTTGTATCTTACAAAATTTTGTTTGAATAATTTTAGGCCAGTGCTGAGGACTGCAAGTAGGAAACAAAACGATGCTTTATCCAACTTGCAATGGGGAATAAGAACAAATAAAAGATCTAGAGTGCACATACACAGTGAAATACAATGCTGATAGACTATGTACAGCAAGCTACGAGACCACAGATAAGGGGTTTCTGTTTGAAAGCTGAAATGGGGAAGTCGTTATGGTCTGAAAGTTTGAGTCTCTCTACAGTTCGTATGCTAAAATCTATTTCCCAAGGTGGCAGTATTAAGATAGTGGGTCTTTGTCTGTTTGGTTCATTGTTGTAGTCTCATAACTGTAACAGTGCCGATACATGGTAGAAACAAATGAATGTTTGTTGAAGTTTCTTGGAAGTTAGTCACGGTAAAATTAATTCATCATAGTTTTTATACTGAATCATTTTCCACTTAAATTACTTACATTATACACTTTCTTATACCCTCACACTAAAAAATTAACAGGCTGTAGAAGCAGATGTCACTGTTCATGTGCTCATCTGTTTGCCAAAGTGGGCAATTCTTTGTGAGCTTCCCTGTTCTGTACATGGAATACTCATGACTAGACCTTCACAATTCTTACACACACCTTTCAAAGTCCTCAAGACTTTGCTTTTAAAGATATACTTTTGTGTTATTGGATAAAAAACCAGCTGGATTCTCTGGAATATTTTTGACACACACACGCATATGCTTGCAGAAAACAAGAATAATCATTGATGGAAAATTATTTCTTATTTCTACAAATATACTTCTTTCATAATTTTACTTAAGTATAATACAAGTGCCTATTAGCTTGACATGGTAATGAAAATATTCATTATATAAATACCTAGATAAGTAACTTTGCAATCAATGAAGTAATTAAAAGCATTTTTATCTCATTAAAAACATGTATTTCTATTTTAAATATATAGCCTGGAGTAAGGAAGTGTATAAAAATATGGAGATGGATAAAAAAGGCATAAAGATTTCTTAAAAACTTAATTTTAGTTGTTATCCTTATACATATTACATCAACAAACTCATTTTTAAAAATTCTCTGAAACAACTGTTTATGTTCACAGTTTGATTGCTAAATCTTTTCCATATTGAAATAAGATTTAGTCTCACTCATTGTGAAATTTTCTTTCCTTATAAAGTACAACCAATTATGTTTACTTATAATTTTATTTTGAAATGAATCTGAGAACAGTCAATTAAGAAGTATGTTCAAAAATAAAACCACCAAAGTGACTAAAGACAACCATTATGATTCCCTAAGTATTATTCTTCAGTGCCTAAACATAAGGCTATTATTGATATATTTTTAATCTTCATATATGTAAAATAATTTTTAAGATTACAGAGTTCTTTTTCATGTAAATTTAACATAGACTACATCCATCATTTGGTGTAGGCTGACAAGCTTGTTTGATTCCTGTTCCCGTGTAGTAAACAGGATTTATAGGTCATAGATTAGTTCTAAGAAGTCTTTTTCTGTCTTAAAAAGAATCTTTAAATCTGTGGCTGAAGATAGATTTTGCTAACCCCACTGCTGTTAAAAGATTAAAGCATGAGATAATGTTGGATTTAGGCACTGCATATGCATATTCTCAGCTTTTTTTCATTAGTCATTATTGAAGAAAAAATTATGACTGTAAATCTATTTTTCTAGTGCAAACGTCCAAAAGGGAAAATATAAATGTTGGGTAGAATTCAGTAGTACTATATAACAAAGATATATAACTACTGCTGGAAACTTACATTTGTGGGTTAATATTTAAAAGGTATTATCCTTAGATACTTAAATCACTACCACCACCATTGATGAATATTTCTTTGAAATGATTTTATTTCCCCAAGATAAACACTAGCTCCTGGTAACAAGTATGAATCATATAGATTTCGTTTCTCTTCTTAATGCACGCTAATATCTCCTCCACCAATGGTCTTTGCTCTCTTAGAAAAATAATTCCATTGACTCTACTTAATCATCCCATTGGCCTAAAGTCAGCACAAGGGCAGATAAACTTGTTCCATGTTATGTCCATATAACCAGAATATGCTAAAAAATTAATCAAGTTGATTTATATCTACTCTCCTGGTCAGACATGACTTTCATGTGATTCTGAATTGTCTTTGTGGGCTGAATTAGTCACGTTAATCTCACATTTGGTTTTTATCAAGTAGAGAAATCATACCGAAATACTGAAGTAGAATTCATTTTGCTGAACTGACCATGGTTTATGTATAACACCGAAGAGCAGGTCAAGCAAAATTACCTGGGGTCTTAAACCACTCAGCCAAAAACGCTCACGTATAACAAAGTACCAGGTAAATTTTAAGATAGGAATTTGAGTTGAGGGGCAGCAAAGAAAATCATTAAAGGAAACCAAGCACTGCAATTTCACTTAAAAGTGAATCTGGATTGAAGAAGTCGACAAGCTAAAGGGACTCCTTGAGTACTTTGCACGTGTGAGTTAGCTGTGACATTCTGAGAGAATTAAGCATCACTCTACTGAGCAGAGCATCAAAGCCAGGCCTATCCATCCGCACGCAAGTGCTTGGATAGAGGGGACAGATTCAGACAGGAAAGCAGCTGACTAGGACTCTGAGCATCAGAAAGGAACAAAACCAAGCCAAGGGAAGAAAGATGAGTGAATGAGACACAGGGTAGGAAAAAGAGGCAGAAACCCAAATGAGATTGCAAATCATATCTGAGGCTTGAAAGACTCCTTGTATCAATGTAACAAATTGAGTGTCATTAACCCATTTAAGAACTGAGGTTTAGAAAGACTTTCTAGTTTGCTTTAGCTTATACTGTTAATAAAGAACAGAAACGAATCTCAAATCTAATGGTTTTTATGATGTGAACGCTTAATCACCTTCAACAGCTTTCATCAAGAAGGCGCAACACTATGCAAACGATGTCATACAATGAGTTTGGGTTTGAGGGTCATTTGTCAGAGCGGAAAAGAGACTTTCTGGGGAGAACTGAAGTCAAAGTGGACCTGCAACATCTACTACGTCCAAAGATGGAGCATTTGATAAGCAGGAGAATACAACAGTTTAACAGGAGGGATTTTAGCATGAAATTTCAATTTCTGGCTAACAGCTTGAAGAATGACGAGCTTTTGGTCTAAAATTAGTATTTTTTTAACAGGAGAAAGAGCACACTTTATTACAGAGTAGCCAACGTGGTCAAGGGGGTTTTAAATGGCAGTGGGGGAAAGGGAGAGGGATAATGAGCAGCACAGTGCCCAATGTCACTTCACTGGACAGTTGGCGACTATGTATGATGTTGAGGGTGACATGCTCTCTTCCCAGAATATTCTTTATTCCGTTTTTCATCTGAAACCTTGTGATTTTAGCTCAAATGAGGTTAGGCCATTTTCTCAGGGAAATTTCCACTTTTAGTGTTCTATCTGCCATAGCACACCCTCAGACACCACCATTTCCCCAGTTGGTTTTGTCCACTACCTCCAACTGTTTCTACCATGGGATTATTTAAATATAATAAAGCACTTACCATGGCATTGTCATTTCACTTTGTCTTCACTGCAACAGAAAGTCAGTAACATATAGTGGTAAAATGGGAAGACCCTGAACCCGTAGGTGGGTCTCAAAAAACTGACATGGACAAGTTGGGTCCTACTTGCGGGATTTTACAAAGCCCCACAACTTCTCTGCACCTCACTTTCCTCATTTCTCTCTCAATTGAGGATGGCAATATTCATACTACTTACCCCATGGGTACTGATGGTGGGAGTGACATAGTTAATTGATAAGGCCTTAAATCAGTGAATGGCATGCTGCAATGCTACATATTTATTTATCATCACTAGTACCACATTAAAGGTCTGTGGAATAAAGATACTCTTAGCCCTCATAGTAGCCACAGTGCACCGAGGACTGAGGAAATGCTTCCTGACTGTCACATTGTGCAGGGCATGCTTGATAATCCACAGCCTGGGAATCAATAGTGACTATTGGATGTTTTTAAAACAAAGTAAAGCTAATGTTGCTCTCTCAACTGTAGTGACGCTGGATTTATCTCCTCATCAACGGATCTGTGCCAGACTCATGCAGAATTGAAAATAATATTCATTGCATGCTTTCTGTGTGCCTGGCTCTGGGCAGATATTTTAGTCATTCTGTTCTTGAAACAACTCTACATGGTAGAGCTCGTCACTTTCTTCCTATAACGGATGGAGAAATTGAGGCGCATGGACGTTATGCAATGTGTCTGGGTTCACAATACTGCATTACAGGTAGCTTTATCTAGGGGTATTAGGTGCACAGGTGCATTCAGATTTGGTAACATGCTTTTTTCTCTTAAGTTTGTAAAAGATACCTCACCTTCCCCCCACACACCAAGGAAAAGATAATCCAGATATAAGGAATGGTGAAAGAAGGCTTGGAGGAAGAATTAAAAAAGTTGGTCTCTGAGGAAGAGAAGGCTCAGGGAAGGTGCAATCCTGAATGTTCTGCCTATTTAGGGTATTGTTTCTCTGAATGACAGGAGGCAGGCAGCAATCCAAAAGCTGTTCTGGAGAGTGATAACAGAAGAGTCTCAAGAAGCCTCACAGGTAGTATCATCAAACATGGGGAAGGGGGATGATGATACAAAGTGGGACGTGGTGAAGAAGGAGTATTCTATTTCAAAAGCATGTCAAGAGAGAAAGTGGGATAATGGTGCATGTGTTCACTTGGGTGAAAGCAAGCAGAAGGGTAGAAACACTTTTAGTCAGTTGAAGACAGAAAAAGGAAAGGACAAAAACTAGAAGTGCTATTATTATTACTATTATTATTGCTACCATTTATCAAAAGACTTACAATGTTCGTGGCTGCTTTGAGCTAATCACTGCTACACTGCAAAGATTAGCTCATGCAACACAACAGCTTAAGAATTAGGTTTTAGTATCATCTCTGCAGAAGAGAAAACTGGAGCATAGTAACGCACACTAATGTACCCCAAATCACACAGCTAATAAGTGGTAGAGCAGGGAGTCCATGACAAGCCATTTGACCAGATGGAGGAACTGGATGCTCATTTGCAATACAGACCACAAAATGTCATAGGAGTACAGTGTGGTGAACATGAGCGATTTCAATTCTGTAGACATCTGTTGGTTGTATTATATTTAGCCAAAGGCAAATATATGGCGAATTTTCAATCTCCTGTGGAAGACTGTATCTCCCAGAAGGTGAAGAATACAATGATAAGAAGATTTTGCTCCTCTGAGTGGTGGGTCGAAGGTGACAAGAAACTTTGAAGAAAGGAACCGTTTTCTCTTAGAGACTAAAAGTACATTAGACGGCCCAAATCCTAGAGCCAAAATAGCAGTTCTATGAAATGAAATATATTTGATTTCATGCCCTAAGATACTCTAAGATGTAGACAAGTTTGTTGCTTATTGAATCCAGTGTGCCTGTATTGTGTGCCTTTCTTTTAGTATAGATTTCCATATTGTCAAAATAAAAGAAGAAAAATCAAAGATGCAGAAATATAAGAAAGCATGATGTAAATACCAGGGAAGGTTCACACCCAAATTGAGTCTAAGTCTTTAAATAACTTACTAATAATCACAGAAAGGTTTTCAAAGTGCTTTGTGCAAGATGAGCAAGGATAAGACAGTAACTTACAAAATGCAATTGTTTCTAGATGCCCGTGATCAAAGTGGCCTTCTCCCCTAACTCATTTTCCTTGTGAAAAAGAGTTGAAAAATTAATAGGGTAAAAGAATATCAATGACTAGAAATGGAAGCTTAAGAGAGGTATACTGTTCGTTAAAAGGGATTGTGTTATTCTAAATGAATTATAATTCTAACCTGGCCCCATGACAGGTCCTGTGGATCAGATTGCCTAGACATAGCTGCTAAAGTTTCAGAGACTAGGGTACAGGCAAAAATGTGGCAGAAGATAGGGGGTGGCAAACAAGTGACTGGTTTTCCAAAGGGACAGGAAGCAAATGGTTCCACTGTCTGGCTCGTGAAACATCATAGAGATTAAGGGGAAATTTTCCGAATAGGTTATTAAAATGATGATTTGTGAATACTTAGGATCAAAAAGAGTAACAACAGAAAAACAGCACAGGGCAGAATAAGTTCCACAAGAAGGATTCATATTAGACAAATGTCGTTTCCTATCTTTGACATGGTTGTTAATTGGCAGATCAAAGAAAAATGTAGGCAGAGTGTGCCTGGATATCAGCAAGGCATTTGACAAGGTCTCCTGATATGCTTGTGACCAAAATGGAAAAATGTGGGTTGCATGCTAGTACAAGAATGCTGCCTGGCAGATAAAGGTCAACTTGCAGGGAGGTTTCCAGTGGCAAGCCACGGAGTTCTGACCTTGATCAGTTATCTGTAACATTTTCACTGGTGACATATAAAACGAGGACGCAAACCCAAGAAACTTACATATTGCACAAGTAGGAGAGAAAATCAAAATTTTTTATGGAAGAATTATAATGAAGCTCTATCTGAACATGCTAACAAGATGAAATCAAATTCTGCCAGATCAAGGCTTTAAACATATAGTATTTCCTCCAACACTCCCCTCCACAGATATACAATTTACTAAGCTTCATTCATGTAATTATGCAATTAATAGGGTACGGCTTAGCCTCAGAACTCGTTAAGAAGGCTTAGGATTTATTTACCAGTGCTTTCCATGTGTACAGGTAGTGTCAAGTGGCCACCAACAAAGCTGCTACAGGACTTCACAGCATTAACAGAAATAGCATTTAGTCACAGTGGTCACTTACTGTTAGTCATAGGACACAACCTTGAATGAAGGACTCAAGGATGCATGCTAAGTACTAAGAGTCTCATGGGACATCAGATCTCTTCTGAATTCATTTATTTATTGGTGGTGGCAGTGGCACTGAGGATTGAACTCAGTCTTTACGCTGAGTTCCATCCTCAGGCTTTTTTTCTTGTCTATTGGAAACAGGGCCTCACCAAGTCACTATTTTATGCTGCCCAGGCTGACCTCTAACTTACAGTCATCCTGCCTCAGCCTCTCAGAGCGCTTGGATTATAGGACAGCACCAGCGAGTCCATCTTGCTCCCAATATGTGAGCATATTCTTACTTTTTCTAACCACGTGACTTCTCTCTCTCTCTCTCTAGCCGTCTGACCTTAGCTGACTAAGGGTAACTGAGAAGTCTTGCTGAGAAACATAAATACATAGTGGAACAAAATAAGAAACTGGGCTAATCAAAGTTCCTTTCTTAGGTGTTTCAACTTATAGCTATAAAGAGATTGAGACAGCAATGGGACGTGCAGCTGAAAAGTGTGAGGAGGTCCGCGTGGAGGTATGTTGTGCAGTAGAGCCAAACATGGTTGTCATAAAGTAAAATCTATGTGGTAGACAAAAACTAAGCTATTGGGCAAAGATACAGAGGAGAAAATACAGAGCGTTTCTGGGTCTCATTCATATCTGAGATCCATAGGCTTTGCCATTCCTTTGGTGTTTGGACTAGTGTTTTCTGATATCTCATAAACTGATAATATGTGCATTTTAAAGATGTTCTCAGCTTCCGAAGGCAAGCTGAATGGCCCTTGCTCCTTCCAACCAGAGAACCCAGTAAAACCCCTTACTTGCATTCCGCCTTGGCCATTGCCTTTCAAGAGCAATTTTGGACAACTGAAATGTGTTCTAAGAGAAATGATAAGGAAGGGAGGTTTTAAACCAGTAAAGGTGAGGAACAGGTAAAGGGAGTGAAGAAACATTTAGGCTAAGGAAGAGCAGAACAGTGACGGGCCATCAGGCGTGACAGAACATTTATTTATTCTGTGAGACTCCAAAGTTATATTTGAGGAAAAAAATGTATGGGTAAGTTTCAGATTTTTGGCTCAAAAGAAATTCCAGCAGCTTTTTGGGGCAAAATAGAATGACTTAGGGAGAAATGAATTCCCTATTTTAAAGATATTTAAACAGAGGTACGAGAGCACTCAGTATAGTACAAGAGGTACATTCTCAAGTGCCTGCACTAGCTTGATCAATTGGACATGTCAAGGTTTTTGTTTTGTTTTGGGGACGGAACCTTTCACATGCTAAGCTGGCACTCTACCAGTGAGCTACACCTCTAGGCTCAGAGAAGGCATTTTCCCTTCATTTTCCTAGTGAGGAACCTGAGGCTCAGAGATGTTCTATTATACGGCTATGCATAAGCTCTTGTGCACCCACAGTTACCTTTTATGTTGAGTAAATAAGAAGTGAACATTTTCATGGACATATTTGGAGAATTCTAGTTGATCAGGGTGATGAAGCTTTTAGGCATTTTAAAATTAATTTCCGTGATGCCAAATATATTTTCAAATGCACTAAAAAGGTTCTTTGCTCAGTCTCCCATAAAAACTTATGTTCCTCACTGCGTCTTGTGAAACTGAGACCAATTAATACATCTCTTGCATAGATACAGAAGGTCCGTGGGTGCAGTTTGTACAAACATGCCTAGATGTACATTTCAAACAAGAGTAGCTTTCTCTCTTCATTTGTCGAGCCCATTCCCACCCTTCTCCCAGATTTCCTGCTATTCAGTTTCGTAGAGAAAGGACTGTGTCTGGTTGCCAGAATTGCTAGTTAACCATATTGCTGCGCTGTTTCCTCAGTTCTCTATCATTAATTCCTTTAAATGAATTACAAGAAGAATGAGGAAATCATCATTATTTGAAAATCCTTTGGGAAGATAGACACAATTCTCTACTTGTCTTACTTTTCCCCTTCTCAACTGAAAAAAAAAAGACCAATGCACAAATCCTATCACTAGTACTGTTGTTATCTTCTCCATAGGTGCTAACTGCTATATTTTATCTTTGGAGACAAAAAGCAGAAAAGGCAGTTTGTGAAGCCACTTAATTTGCTAAGTGACAGATTATACAGTTTGCTGGACTTGGGCCAGAGTACTTCTGGCTTGTTGGTAGCAACATATTCTGTAACGCCATGGTTGGCATTTAATTTAAACTAGGAAGAGTTTTGTTTTTACAGTGTTCATTTTTATTTTAATTATTTAAACTACTTTCAGAGATGAGGAATTTGATGTATTTACTTGGTAAATACATCAAATTGTATAGCACGTTAGAGACATGGGGTTTGGGGAATCAGTGAGCGCCTATGGCCCCTCCCCCGCCTTTTTCAGATCTTCACCCCTTTCCTAGCTAACCATTGCCCCTCCTTCCACCCTGTCATTCATGTTGGGACCTTTTTATACCATTTTTTTTGTGCATTTCATAAGCGTGATACCTGTCTATAAAAGAGGTCCTACAATGTCGTTTTATTAGTACTTTTCTTTCTGTTTTAATTCCTAGGGGATATTAGGATGGAAGTTGATGTTAGGCATTATATATCAGGTGGTACTTTACACCCATTGTTTACATACAGTTTTCTTTAGAAGAAGCTGGGCAGAGGAACTCCTTGAATTTGGAAGATTATAGAATGTTACATTTTATTAACACATATTTTATATTATTAGCAAGTTATACTTTCCTTTTGCTTTTTTGAGGTGATACCGGTACAACTCAGTGCCTTATGCATGCGCAGCAAGTACTCTTCCTGCTGAGCTGTAAATACCACCAGCCTTGAAAGGTGTAATTTTGATTTAAAGTGACCAGAAATATGAGGATTTCCTTAATCCCACCTGACTCTAAATTCTGTCATGATCACGGGCACAGGCCTGTGAAGGAGTAGAATTTTAATCACACGACAAATATTTGACAGAAAAAGAGTGGCAAACTTTTTTCTCAAAAGACCAAACTCCACCCTGAAGGCACCATTCGGGTTTAAAGCTTTGCACGCATGTCCCCTTCTGCAGGAAAATCCTCTCCTCACTACTATTCAAACAACTTACTGTTCCAAACAATCTTATAATAAATAAAATGGAAACTGTCATTGTTCCTTCAATACTATTTGGATTTTCTATAATGTTGCAGTTTCATAGAGCAAGGGGCAATTGCCTTTCACTTTCAGGCTGCACTGCCAGCTGAGACAGCCGCTTCATTTCATGTTCTGTGGGTAACTGACGGTGAGGTGTTTATGCATCCGGGGTTCCATCTTTAGGCGTGCACCTGCTTTACTCCTTGCCTATGTGTGGAGTAGACCTGGATGTGTGTGCCTGTGGTTGGTTCTGTCCCTTTGCCCGTGCACCTGGGTGTGCTTTATGTATCTTTGCAGATTAACACGGTGAAATGAGTTTCTGTAATCAGTGGAGTCACCCATTGCCAATACTTAAGTTCAGTGCCATCAATAACAGTTCAAGTACCTGGTCTCCAGTGGTATGTTGCTATTCAAGACCCAGCTGTTATGCAGATGAACTGAGTCCTGCGTACTGGTTGGGGGAGCAGGAGCCGCTGGGCTGGGCTGGCTGCGGGTAGTCATTGATCTCCTCTGAAGAGTGTCCGCAGTAGGAGGTGGCTTCCTGGCACAGGTGCAGGCATGTGGAGGCGGAGGCGGTGGTGGAAGGGGTCTGAAGGTGAACTGGTTGTGTGGGCTGCTCTGCATGTCTAAAAGGAGAAAGGAAAACCACAAAATAGAGACTTACAATCCCATTCGGCAGCCAGGAAAACGCAGCATGACAGGCTTACTGGGGGTTTCAGATAATATAACCTGAGGGGGTGGGGAGAGAGTTACAAGTTCAGGCTGTCTGTAAAAATGCCACTTAACTTACAAAAGCACGTGCAGTATGGTTGCGAAACGTAGAACATTCACAGTTGCATTTAGATGTAAATTCTTCAGGGCTATAGCAGCTAAAAAGTAAATGAGGCCACCTCGCACAATTTGTCACAGTTTCTGCCACTGAACAAGTAAATCATCAACAAGACACTAAGTTGCAGAACAGAAGCTGATTTCCATCAGCGGAAAAACCTCACTTCAGAAAATGCCAGTGAAAAGCACAAATTCCTTGCAAGGAAAGCCATTCGGCACTTCAAGTAAAAGCACAGAGCCGCCTTCTGGCTTACCTCAGGAAAGGACAGTAACTGGCCGCACAGGAGCGAATCCATCCTTCAAAAAGACAGCTCACAAGTGTATAACTTAACTGTGTGAAACTAATCTTTCCAGCAGCCTCCTAGCCCACCACCTCAGAGTGTTACTTGTAAAAAGTGGGCTAAAAGGAGTTTCCTTGGTTACTATGTACACGTCCAAGGCCATGTAAGGTAGTTTGCAGCCCTCCGCACTGCCACACCTTTCTTGGAGCTCTGCCATGCTAGCAGCAGCTTGGGCAGCAGGGAGATTGTTTTTTCTGCTTGTTTGCAGAGGGCGTAGCCTGGGATAGCAGTCCTCAGACTTCTGTTGTTGCTATTGTTTGGTATTTTTCCACTGCTTTCCTGGCAGGCTCCCGCAAAGACAGTGAGTTAGAATTTGGCCCATGAGAAACACCCCAATTAAACCCCTTTTGAAAAGAAAATGCTTTTGTAGCTGATAACCACCTCTCTTCCACAGGAGAAACATAATAGATGTCAAGTGATTGCTTGTAACGCTAGCACGTTCTGGATAAACTTTGTAGACAGCTTGGCTTTGCCCCACCTCCCCAGTGACAGACCGTTGAAAAGTAGAAAAATGCCAGAGGCTTCCAGTGCTTAGCAAAGGGCTCAGCTGGTTTGTGCTGAGGCCCACTTTGCAGTGATTGATCACAGAAAAAAAATCATTTCCTTCAATCCTTTCACTTCAGTCATGAATTTTAAAGACATTGGTAAGTTTTTCATATTTAAAAATAATGTTACTGTCCCAAAGCATGACAAATTTTTGGCTGGATTTCTAGTACAGGCGGTACTCCCTTTAAGTAAACCTGTTACGTGAAAAACTGGAGCATACCAAAGAGTTATAGTGAAGGGAGTGTTGATCAATCATTTTATTTGAAGGATTCCTTTGGGTGGCAGGGCATCTTTATGTGTTTAAGATGCTTCATGAATTTTCTAAATTGCCCCCATTATTCCAGGCTCTGATAGGTAGTAAGACAGACTTGAGTCGGTAACAGTAACATGGGCTTGAACATACAGAGGTTAGTAAGTATATGATTGGTCAGTGGAAAATATTTAAAGTCAGCTGGTTTTTCAACACAAAAAGTATCTGACAACCACGGGGTACAAAAAATAGCCTATAAGCATTCCTTCCCCTCGACCTCTTGGCAAGAGTGCATGACAAGCTCTCACAAAACAAGATCTTTAGGTAAACCACAGCCATCTACCAATGACCCAGTTCCCCAAGTCAGTTACTTGTTACCTATAGAAAAAGTAAGCCAAAAGGTTCCATACGTGCAGAAAGAAAGAGAGGAGCTCTAATGAAGTAAATGTGACAAGAACACAAAAGAACAGGCACCATAAAAACTCATCATGGTGGGCCCCTAGAGGTCACTCTAAATCTCAAGCCAAGCCAGTATACGGGCTATTTCTATTTCTTTCCTTTGTTTTCTTAATGACCTTGCTGTTTACCCTGTACCTCCTCGGCAAGTGGTCTCCTGCGACTCTGACAGTGTCCAGTTCCAATTTTTTTTGGATACCACACAGGAACCATGACCAAACTGCTGTTCTGCCAATATCCACTAGTGGCCAGCGTCCCTGCAGACATCTTTGATAACATCTGCCCCTCCCCTCTTCCATTAAAAAGTCATTGCTGGTGTTTAACATCTCATTAATTTTTCTAAGATTTTGTGCTCAGATTCATAGCCATAATTGGTAGTATGTCTTCGATTCTTGGGATTCAGAGAAGCATAGGGTTCTTCAATCCAGAGGACCTTGGAGATCCTTTTTTTTGTGCAGATGAAAAACTGTCCAAGGTCACATGACAAATCAGTGGTATGGCCAAGCCCAGAACGCATTATCTCCTGAGTCTCTGGCAAATGCTGCATCCCCTGAATTGTAGAGCTCTCTAATGCAAGTTCTCTTTTCTTTCTTGAGATTCAGAGACACTGGACTTTTCATTTACATCTACGTGTCTTCTCCCCTCTCAACCATTTCTACAGAAGTGTAGAAAGAATGGCAGTATAGCACAACGCCATGTACAGTAGAAAGAGCCCGAGATGTGGAGGTCTGGCAAACCTGGGGTTTAAGTCCTGCCTCCGTCACACAGAAGCTCTCCTTTTTCATTTGTGAAATGAAAATAATAACAAATTTTCCTAATGATTAAATATAATTCATGTAAAATGTACTTGAACACAGTAGGTCAGTAGTTACTTGTTTATTAAGTGCATAGAAGTATAAAACTTTAATATTGGAACACGCTATAAAAATCGTGTAGTTCAGCTAGGCCAAGGGAAATAAAATGACGTATTCAGTGACTTACTGTATGAATTCGCTTTTCAGTGTTCCATGGCTCCTAGTCCAGTACCCTTTCCCTTACGCAATTTTGAATAATAAATAAGACACTCTTCTCTGACTTTAAAACTTACTGTTCTTACCATAAATTTGGTCTCTGAGTTAATAACATTCCAGCATTCCCTTCATATCACATGCGTTCTGTCTTACCTCCCACAACAGGCACACATTTATTAAACCGAGATTAGCAACTTCTCCTGTATGCCGTGCAGCAGTGACTACATTTCTGGGTACAGAGCAAGATCCCTTGAAATATTTTTCTGAGAGAAAAAAATATCTGATTGCTTTATGGAGCCTAAAGAATCCCCTTGAGTGTTCCTTTGGGCTCTCATTTGGACATAGCCACAGAGAAGCAGGTTTCTCCTTTGGAGGTCTCAGTGCAATCCCCGAGAGCCGAGGGGAAAGAGAGTGACACGCTGAAGAGAACATTTATCCATCCAAGATGTGAAAAGAGCAGTAGTGACATGCTGCGCATATGCCATTTAAGGCCATGTATTTGTAGGAAAGGATTTCAAGATCTAAAAGACCTAAGGAAAGGAAAGGAAAGGCAGAGAAAGGAAAGGGAAGGAAAGTGTGAGAGTACAGGGACAGAACAAGCTAAGAAATGCGTTTTCCAGCTCATGTTCAGAACACTTCCCAACACCACTATGACATCCACTAGCCTAATTAGTATGTTTCTGTCAGCGCTGTTGTCTAAAGGAAAGTTTCTGGTCAGTGCAGTTGTTCATAAGAACAACAATCACTCACAATCATTTCTATGCACCACTTGCTAGATTTCCTTAAAAGCTTTGCAATTTTCTTATTTTGAAAAACGAAAAAATTATTTCATTTGAAAATGCAAACATGCTATTGTTATATTCCCACTGTTCGTAGAATTGCTTCATATAGTCATTTTGATTATAGACCTTGTATATGCATCTACATGTACGGGTACATATATATACTTTTTTCATCTATTTTATTGGATGTCTTTATTCCCAAGTTTCATATACAGAGGTTTGCCTACTAGGTAACATTATCTTTAAATGCTTTCTCAATACTGGACTATCGTACTTAGTGGAATCCATGCAGACCTAAACCACTCTGAAATGCAAATGATTTCAAATTCATTCTTTTTCCCCACCATGTTTATTAATATACATATGTAATACATAATATTTACAATGAACTTGAGTATTTGGTGTACACATATATCATGTCAACTTTACAATCCTTTCCCATTTTTGGCCCTCCCACTCCCTCCCCATCCCCCTAACTGTTCCTATCACACCATGTGGTTCTTAGAAGGCCTATATTCTAAGTTTCCCAAATCAGAGAAACCATACAATACTTAAAATATTTAATCTTCTGCGTCTGACTCATTTCACTCAAATCACCACTCTTTAGCTCAGCTTCCTACCCCTAGGATGGGCTGCAGTTGTCAAATCTTGATGCTTCTTCTTGGAGTCCAGCAGAGCCCTTTATTGGGATATTTGCTAAAAGTTCTTTTTATTTCTACATTTTGCCACATCTTTGTTGAGATTCTTTAACCTGGCCTCACCCACTAGTCCACGTAAGAAAAGAACTATAACAAGGTAATTCATAAGGCTAGTAAATCTGAGAAAGTAAAAGAGAGATGATAAATTTCAAATGCCTTAGCTGAGTATTGAAAGGTAAACGTTTGTTTAAAAGGTTATCATTACACCAATAAGTTTTCTTAGGCTAAACTTATATCCAAGACTGAATAAGTGAATTGCTACAACAAACAAACTTAAGTCTATATCGAATTGCTACATTAAAGGAGCTTAAATCTATATCACCTAAGTATACTTAAACAATTGATGTGATGGCATACTTAGTTATTTCAGAATTTAATTTTCATACCTTATATATTCACATTTCACTAATTAGCAACATTTTGCTAAATTTGCTTTACCATTTTATCTACCTATCCACCCATAAATTCATGCAAGCATATTTTTAAAGATTTTATACCAATTTCCCATGTTAAATGTAATTATTCTGTTTTGCAAACCAATATACTATTATAAATAATTATTTGTGGAAATTTCACAGATTCTATAAAAGAGCTGGTTCTGTTTTAGAAGTATATCAATCAAATAATTCAAATACCTATGTTTTTGTTACAGTTTCTCTTTAGATGTTTCCTTTCCTCCATTTTTTTTTTTTTTTGGTGCTGATTATCTCTCTGACTCTCTCAAGGAGGATAAACTTACACCCAGAATCATAAAAGTGAATTGCTACATTAAACAAGCTTAACTCTATATCAATTTGCTACATTATATGAACTTAAATCTGTATCGCATTAGTATATTTAAAGCAATAGAGTGGCATGCTTAGTTACTTCAGATTATTTTTTAACATTCATCAATTTTTACTCACATTTCAGTAATTATTAACATTTTGCCAGATTTGGTTTATCCTTTTACCTTCCTATTCATCCCTAACTTCCTGCATACATATTTTTAAAGATTTTATACCAATTCTCAATTTGAATATAATTATGTCTTGTAAACGCATATAATGTTGAAAGTAATAACTATGGGAGAAGCTTCATAGATTTTATGAGACAGCTGGTACTCTTTTAGAAGGCTACCAATCAAATGATTCAAATATCAATCTATTTTTTTTTTGTTACACTTTCTCTTTATGTGTTTCCTTTCGTCCATGTTTTTTGTGGTGCTGCTTGTCTCTGTGAAGATTCCTCCAAGTATTTTCTGTAATGCTGGGCTAGTGGTTGCAAATTTCTTAAGGGATTCTTGGTCATGAAAAATTTTTATTTCTTCTTCAAATTTCAGGGATAATTTTGCTGAATATAACAACCGGGTTTGACACTGGCTAGCCGTTAAAGTTTGCCTTGAGAAATCTGCAGTAATTCGAATGGGTTTTGCCTTGGTAGAATAATGCCTGTTTTTCTCTTGCTGCTTTTAATATTCTCTCTTCATGTTGTACTTCTGAGGTTGTGATTATGATATGTCGTGGGGACTCTTATTGCTGGTTAAGGTTATTCGGTGTTCTAAAAGCTTCTTGTACCTGTAATTTAATTTCTTTTCCTAGATTAGGGAAATTTTCTTGCACTAATGCTGCCTTCTGCTCTTTCTCCCACACCCATAATTCTGAGATTGTTTCTCTTTGACTCATCCATCAGCTGGTGTACCCAGCTACTTTGCTCATTTCTACCTTTGGAGGCGTGCCTAATTATATCACTTGTTTCCTCAGCTTTGTCTGCAAGGTCTAAAATTCTGTCCTCACAATATGTGAGTCATCTTCCCCTGCTGTCACATATATTTTTCATGTCCTTAATTTCAACTAGATTTCTTTTTAGATTTCCCACTTCTCTATTAAAATGGTTCCTCATATCTTGCATTTCCTTATTTACATCAGCCAACTTTTTAGTTGTGGCTGCAATATCCTCAGTGAGCTTTGTCTCCACTAGGACCATTATTTGCTTAGTAAGATCCTCTTTAAGCCTGCTGACAATGCTTGCATTTCTTTGAGAATATCTTGTTTGGTCTGGTTGTTTGATTCATTTATTTTTTATTTGTTTTCACTTTCTTCCCTATAAGTTCCACTATTTCAGGGCCCATGACATTAGTTTCTGGGGTCTCAGTCATCTATGTGGGTACTCTGTTTTCCTGTCTTTTTCCCATGTTTCCGGTGTTGAGGGACTTCACTTTAGAGGCTTAGCTGAAAGGTTTCTTTGGACGGCTATGACAGGGTGTGGCAGGGAGCCACAATTCCCCTTAGAGGTCATTGGACTGACTGGCACCCCCCTCACTGCCTACTACTCCTAGCACAGATAAAATTCATTCTTTTTTTCACCTCAGAAAAAAAGATGGGAAATGCACTTGTTTTCTCCCAAGTGAAGTAATTTAATCCTTGGGCTCTGTGAAATGGGATTTCTCAACATTAAACATTAAATACTAATGAAAAACACATTAGTGTGCAGTGTCAGGAGCTCTAGAATACCAATTCTGGGGGCAAAAATCACTTGCACTCACTTCTAAACGTAACGCAATCATACATTTCTTTACCTAAAAGAAAGAACCAACTGCGAAAGGGGGTGGTGATTATGCAAATGCAGACATACAAACATACTTATAAACCTTTCTAAAAGCAAATTTGGTTTTCAGATGAAAAGGTCTAATTGACATACTTGGATAGGAGCTAGTTTCAGGTCTGAGGTCTTAAAATAATTTGGTAATACAGTCTCTGAGCGGGATCAGTCACGAAACTGTGCACATAAAGCATTTTTGGTGAGGCAGAACTGGTCATAGAAGAACTAGATGCTTTCAGAAGCGACGTTGTGCTTGTTCTCAAAAGATAAGTGAGAGAGAAAATTGTCATGCATAGTTTCTTTACACTTTTCTCTCTTTTTGCATATAAATCTTAATTTCGACAAGTATTAGAGAAAAAATTCACCACAAATCAGAGTTTCTCTGTGCAGAAACACATGTGGAAACCCATCAGGGTATCTATCAGGGTGCATTTTCCCTTACATGTTATCAACACATACAGTCAGTTCGCTACAGGTGATGCATGCATTTCTAGAATTCACTACACTAGGCAAAATTGCACATAGGGAAAACTCCATGAGAAGAAATGCTGTTGGGGCACAGCCCTCAAAAACACCATCAGTGACACATTTTAAAAAATGAAATCTAAAAAGAATGGTAGCAGTTTTATACATGTTAATGGCTGAGAATATATAAATGCTGCACCAAATGTGACACTTTATATTTTAAAACATCTGAAGTTCGCTCAAGAAGTTGGGGTTGGAAGGATCAGTCATAAAGCGGTGGAAGGAGGGTCATCTCACAAGGACAGAAAATCCTAGTATCAGAGGTGGATGAGCCAGGCTGGCTCCCCACCCACCTGATCAGCTGAAACAGCAGGTGGATGTCCTAGGTGTAGGCATTTGTCACTTTTGCGCATTCCCATGTAGCTATTTGCTTAGTACTTTTAACAGATGGAAATACATAACATTTGTCTTAACTTTAAACTGTTCTCAAACATGTCAATTATAAGAGAAAAAAATTAATGTTTTTAAGTTCTCACTGAAGCAGAACTGCCCGAACGCGCAGAATAATTTGTGTAGGCGTTAACAACAAACATTGCCAGTGTGACAGTTTTGAAAAGTCTGAGCAAAGTATGCACTTGATCAGTTTTATCCAGATCTATACATTAAATCAACCCATTTCTTTAGGGACACTATGGCAATACTCTTCCAAATATGATTTTCCTATAATTACTATGAAGTATATTTTGTCAAAAAGGTCACACATAGTTTATAGCTCTAAACAAAGGTCATAAATCAAATCTATACTTTTCAGCCTTATTCTGCCATTTATTTCCTCACTGGCCAAGGAGAAGTGTCGCTTCACAATTCTGTATCTGCAACTGTGACATGAAATACATTCCTGAAACTATTGTTGTTGCCTTTATTTTTCTATTTCTTTTAGTGGCAGGACCCGATCTGAAGCAATATGAGGGTATTTATGGTCTTTATCTCATTACTAAGTTTTCATATCTTTACCCGTGGAACACTAATGCATTTTATTATTTTCTGTATTATGTCGTATACCTTACATGTACAGCATTGCCTTTGTAAATTCTAAAACATTCTGAATTACAAGACAAGTGGACACATAAGATTTTGGATAAAACGTTATGGACCTGCATCAGTATTAAACCACCTTATTCAACTCCTGTGGGACAATATTAATACTTTTGAAGACCACAGCAATCTATGTGTGTAAAGAACATCAGGGCACCACAGGTTGTGGTCACAGCTATTTATGTCAAGTCTCTGAAGACCAATTATAAGCCTGTGGTTCCTTGGGTTTCTTTCCTGAACTATTCCCCTAGGCAGGAGAGGCGATAAAAGGGATAGGTTTAAAGGAAAAGGGAGAGCTTTATTATTAACAATTACTACAAATTCTAAACGTACATTTCTGCTTTAGCGTACTTTACTTGCCAAAGGGAGTTTTCATAACCTGTGAGGAAGTGGTTTATAAATTTGCACGTTATAGCTAATATTCATTAACTTCATAATCCTCAGTGATCCTTACATTTACCTTAAATATATCTGGCTATGGACACTTCTGTTCTCAACCTTACTGTTAGAGGTACAAAGATTAGGAAGGTAGGAAAATCGATTTTCAGAAGAAAACAGAGTAAACAAGTACAGTTTATTGCTTCTCTAGACAAAATAATACTCCTTTAATATTAATGTACCAAAAGTCTTCAATAAAAGTGGGTTCATCAGGTTCATCAGGCAAATAAACTATTGAGTTGAGAACAGAAATGTCTATTAAAGAGCTAATGTTTAATAAATATTTGTATATGTATGAGCATATGTATAAGTGAGTCACAGACAACAGAAAGAGGCAGAGAGAGAGAGGAAATGGGGGAATCCACAGTTATGACAGGCGATCGCTGCACAGTCGTGGAGACCCTGGGAGAAAGCTAGCAGTAAATAATGATGCATTATAATGTCTTCTAATTTATATCAGTTCTGGATTTTTGTTCTCTGCATATTGCCCTCAACCTTGTGACCACGTTCATTGTCTTTGAGATTGTAAAGTTTACCTCTCTGAGGACTCCGGATGGTCCTCTCAGTAAGCCAGAAAGTACGACAATATGCTATGTTCACGTTTGTTGCTTAGGCTGATCTCTGTTCGTTATGACCACTAGAAGTGAAGGCCAACATGGAAGCACCTGTAAGTTTTTAATATACTTTTTTTTCCTGGAACTCCTATTTGTACTACAGGCTCTCCATAAACTAATATGTATCTTTAAAAGATGTACTAGTCTACCACCTGAAAGCCGAAAAGCTCTATTTTCTAGGACTTACCTATCAGTTTTCCTGTTGTCCGATGTGTTATATGAACAAAATGTGTGAAAGATGGACAAAGCCGTCCTCCTCCAGCCCATTTCTTTCAGTCTCTGTTATAGGCAAGTAGAACTTCTGGGCATTGTACTGCCTTTACTCTAAGTTAGTCAATCTTAAGCTTCACAGTCAATACTCCTGCCAACAAGGGGCTGGTTTGTTAACTCAATCAACTCCCTGACATGGACCAAGACAAACAACATAGGACTTTACAACCAAAAGAAAAAAAAAAAAAAAAACAGGGCCACGGTAAACACTTCTTCATGTAAATTACCAAAGTAAATATATTGAAACAACCTAATTTTCTTAGTTTTGAAAATAAAGGATGAATATATCTTTGCTTGTATCTTCTAAGAAGTTTGACAGCGTTAAAAAATGGAGCCAATACATTTGCTGCCTTCGAAAACTATAATTTGTCTGAGTAGAACGATAAAGGGCTTTTCTTTATGGTACAATTCAGAATTCCAAAGTCAATATTTAAATATTAATATGTGACATGATTAGTAATTAAAATTAGTAGCTGGCCACAGCCTTTTCACTGTGGTCTTGAAACAAGCTATTATCCATCGTGTACGAAATATGAAATAAATAATTATTTTGTTTCATCTTGTGCTGACAATTGTGCTGCAGCTTCCATTATTAGCCAGTGAAGTATATAAAAAAGCAAATATAAAAATGCAATGATCCTTAAAGTTTCATATTTAGTTTATACTCAAACTAAGCGATATGTAGGTATTTCAATTATTTTCAACTCCCAAGTTCATTATTTATTTACAAGTAGGTAATGAAGGGTTATGAATGAACTGACAGTAAATTATTTAGTAAATCAGCTAAGAGCAGATCTATGTATCTATCTATATCCATCTACATCACCTCATCTGTGAAAAGGGAAGAGATAGCACCATTTCAACAGTATTCACAGCCCCAAAAGATTCTCAAATTTCTCTTATTTTTTGGCCCATTGCTATACCTCAGTTGTTCTTAACTAGAAGATCAAAATATACAAATATTTTTATCAGTTATTACTGATAAAAGACTGAAATTCACAGATTTACTTTTAAAGGCACAGACAGCAGAGATTCAAGATGATTGATGCCACCATCACTGAGATGCACGTGAAAGTCCTTTCCTGTGTGGGAGAGAGAAGTTGACCACAGAGCTAATAAGAACTGGGAACAACGCTGATATTATAAACCCTTTCAGTAGGTGATTCCCATATTCACATGTTTGTAAAATGTCCATGGGCATGAGCAAGGCTTGCTTCTTCCCCCATCTAAAATGAAAATGTAGAGGATTTTTTAAAAAAAGTCCTGGTATTCTCACAGGAGTGCCTTATACATGTACATGTTATTCAGATTTCTTAAGCCACCTTCCCAAGACACAGAACTGTAATCGTGACGGATTCTGGTAAAGCACTACCAGCTGCCTCCAGTGTTTATGTTTGATATCTTTTGGGTTACTGAGGGACTCCATGAAGAACTATGAGCAGGAGTTTCCCACGACGGGAGGGACAATGGGAACAGGTGAGGAGGGGGAGGGAGGGAGAGGGGAAGGATTTGTAACTCTGATGCCATGTATATGTGCACAAAACTCAAGTTCAATGTGAACATTAAGTATCATATATATATATATATATATATATATATATATATATATATATATCAATAAAATGGAAAAAGAAGTATGAGCAGGGGACTAATGGTTTTATAAAAGGAGAAAACTATATTTCTAATACTGCAAAAAAGTTATGTGTGCCCCTTGTATTAACATCTGTGTCTGGTCCTTTTATAACTCACACATATTCCATAGGTTTATTCAATACATTTATTATTTTCAAAATTATTAATTTGAGTAAATTTATTTTTTAATTTGAAGGCAATTAAGTTTATTTCATAAAATATGGTAACTATCTTAGAGATTGATTTCTGCTGCCAAATAATTTATGCATTTGAAAAACACAATTTCCTACCAGGGATTTTGACCTTGTATGGGTACAAACCGTGTCTACCGACAAAGTTTCCTTCTGAAAATGTTTATTGATTGGTTCCCTGATGACTACAAATTTTCATTTTCTTGTTTTTCAACATGTCATTTTAGTGAGATATTAAATACAAGGGTTTTTTTTTTTGAGAGATACTTGTGCTAAGCTATGCAGATCTAACTCATTTTAGTTTTCTTTCAAAATCTGATTCATTCCCTCAATTACATTACGTCTTATCTCCCCAGATTCCCTCCAATTTAACTAAGTCTTTATGGTTCCTCAAACAAAATGCAAATTTCTGGAAGAACATCACCCAGAATACAAAAGTGTTATCTCATGAATTCTTTTATAATGATGTCTTTTCACATGTAGCCTCAAATTACATATAGATTACACTTGAGACTTCATTAACTGAAAAGAAAGCAGCTCAGTTAGGAAATATACTGATGTATTAATACAGATGTGTGTGCTAGTGGATGATGTAGAAAATGTCCATCAAAATAAACAAATCAGTAATTTTTCCTAAAATAATGTTGTTGTGGACTGCACAAGGCTATTTAAGTCCCCCCCCCCCACCACCCAATTGCAGTTAATGTAATGCACACATGCCTTGGGAAACTGAAAAATTAGCTCGGGGAAGGAAATCAGCCTATATACACAGAAAAACTAATAAGAACATAAATTGAGGAAATTATGAATACATGAGATTGTGGTAGCAAATATAAATAGTATTCCTACAAATTAAGAAAATATTTCATAGGAGGTAGTCATTGGTAAACGTTTCTTTGAAACAAATATCTGAAACAACTTAATTTTTACATAAGCTAATTTAAATACATTTTACAACAGATACGGGAAAATTTTATGTATCATAGGTGAAATGCTGAGAGGGTCAGAGGACTAACCCCATATTATTTATGTGAACTCATTTCTCAAAGGGACATCTTACACCACAGGAAAAAAGCAACTGCAGAGAGGCTGGACCACACATTTTGTTTTTTGGACAAGTGTGATGACAACCTGGATTTGATGCAACTTTGCTTTTACTCTGGTTTGCCCCTGAAAGGCAATGGGTAGAAATAAAATTAGGATATAGATATTTGGATATAGCTTCATTTTTTCCCCTTGTATTTCATGAAGAAAATCCCTCGTCTGGTGGTCTTGGTAGCCCACGTGGTGAGATGTCTGTCCTGCAGCATACAAGAATGCAGTGTTAGGAGCTTCCTGTCTTGTACACTCCCAGTCTCATCAGCACTCGGAGACTGCTCTGTAGAACATAATTTTGTTGCTGAGGAAGTCTTATTACCAGGCCTAATGTCCATCTCTCTGACATTCAAATCCTTCCCATGGCAGTAGTAGGGAAATTTCCCCCATCAGCACTCACTACGTACAGCCTCAGTGCTTTCAACGCATTTCTTCTTAGCGATTTCCATTGGGAGGTTTGATCACAGTCTTACACGGCCTTCTAGTAGTTACCATAGGTCAAGGCATACAGATGGTTACCTACTGTCCCCTATTGCACTACTGCATTCTTTTCTGTAAAGAGGAATCATACCTTTCTTACATGTTTTACTGTTTATAACTTTCAACATATGCTGTGGGGAGGACAGGGAAAAGGACTCAACCTAGATAGTTATAATGTACTTTGTCTTCAAAAACAGAAAGGAGAGCTGAGTTTTGGTTTCATTTGCTTTCAATAGAGTGAATCAAGTATGGAGAACTTTTTCATTGCTAATTTACTTAGTGATGTCATTAGGATATAACTTGTTTAAGTTAGCTAGTAAATTGTGATATTTCCAAATGATATAGTGATTAGGTTTTAGGCATTACAATCAGATCAAGGTGAGTCAAAATCATAGCTTTGTCATTTGCCCTCAGCCTGATGACAAGCAATTAAAACTTTTCAAGCTTCCATTTGCTAATCTGTAAAGTAGGGATAGTAATAAACACCTCTTACTGCTTTTATTTTTATGAAAATGTTTTAGCAGAGTGCCTGGTACAAAGTAAACATTAAATAACATTATTAAATAAATTAAAAAGTATTGAGCCTAACAAAATCCATAAAATTCAGGTACCGTCTTGCAAGTTTAGAGAAAACCTCCCTGACTCCAAGATCCTTTCTTATTTAAAACTTCTCCACTATCGTTAAAAACTTTTTAGAATTTCCACGTTTCTTGTTTTTTTTTTTTTCCAACAGCTCTAAAAAGCTAGTCCTGAAGTCATAAGTCAATAGAGTAACAGTTGACTCCTACTCTTCACTGTCCTTTCAAGGCACACCAAGCACATTCTATTGATCAACTTTTTAATTATGCTCTCAGTTCCTTTTACTTCAGATAGTAGTCTGTTTTTCATGATTTTCATTTAAGGCTTCTGACTGTATTTGATTACATTTCCCCTCCACTACACATGACTGGGGGTACACATGCATTTCTAAAGCACCGATGGCAATAACACCTTAGGACCTAGACATGAGAGAAAAGGATGTGAAGAGAAGCCATTTCCATGAATGCAACATTAGTACTTTGTATTTAGAAGGCACCTTTTATCTACATCCCTCAAAGGCTTTCACAAATATTATCTGATGCTTTATACACTGGGCCAAGCCGCAAGCAAAGCCGCCTTTCAAAGAATTCCCTCAAAGAACATCAAATCCCATGAGGGAAGGAGTTATATTCAGCTGGTTAAAATGTCAGAATGTTCAGAGACATTTAAAAATAGCATATATAAAAATACCAACGAACAAACTATGACTGCTACCTAGATACACAATGTTACATAGGTAGAGCTTTGATAAAAATAAAGATTATTTTTACTATATTGGCCTCAAGACCAATAGCCACTTTCTTTTTTTTCCCCCATTTTATTGACATGTATAAGTGCAAAATTTAAGGTTTACAATGAAGTGTAGCATTTTGTGCACCACAATAGCCACTTTCTAAGCTTAAGATATCTGGTCATTTTACAACACACGTATCAACCTAATACGGGGGAGATCATTTGTTTTACAATGTATGCAAATATGTTAAAGCACTGCATATTAACGAGAGTCTATACTATATATAAAGAGCATGGTTGTCATACCTGGATTACATGAGAAGTGTTAAGCATAATGCCTTGCATATGCAATAAAATCAGTTAATATTAATTGCCAGCAGAATTATTATTGCAACTGTTGGACACTATGAATTTAGATTTGGTAACTGGCTTTCTTTCAAAGAATTCAGCAAAGATTGACATACATTCGTGTCTATTATTCTTGCAGTTGCTACTTCTACTACCGATTTTTCCATTACCTGTTATGTATTGCAAAGTAAGAAGAAAAGAAAAATACCCTGTCCCTTTGTCTCCAGGGCCAGACACTCAAACTTTGAGAGGTGTGCTCCGATGTTAAGACCTCTTCCCTACTTCTGACTGAAGTCATTTACCCCGTGTTGTTGTCATGGGGACTATAGCTATGAATGTGTTATTAAAACATGAGGCTAACTATTTCAGAGGAGGAATAGACTAGAACCAGATACTTGCTATAATTTAAAAGATTACTGATCTCAAGAATTTTATTCAATTCTATTAGTGCAGTGAATACATATTAACCTATGCATACTCAGTATGAAAATACCACGGATTTTATTTAATGCTGCTTCTTGTGTGACCGATTTTGGCCCTCTATCCTCTCTTAGAGTAATACACAACCGTCCACATGAACAGTATGCTATGAAACTAGAAGATTTGCAAAAAATGTCACTAAGAGTTTAGAAAAATTTTTAACATCTTCTGAGAACCTAATTAGTTTTTGCTTCCTTAGGGAAAGCAGTATTTTAATGCCACACATGGTGCATACTTATGCATGAAAAACATGAGGCTCTGGGAAGTAAAGCTAGTCCCAGGCCTTGAATATTACAACCCTCCCAGCTTTCAGAGCCACCCACATCAAGTGTGCTTATAAAGCACTTGCCATCTTTACCGTAAGCAGCGAAGATAAGATCCTGAATCTGAAACAGCCATTTAATAACTTATAATTAAAACTATGACAGGGGCTATTTTATTTGCAAATCCCAATTCAATGTGCCCATGCACACATCATTACATATTTTAATTGTCAGTAGCAAATATTCTAATTTCCATGGTACTCACATAATTTATGTGATCACTAGTAGTATTCTTAAATTATTTTGTTTGCAACTTTATCCCAAGTTGATCCAAAAAATACCAGAAGAAACTGCTTAATGGATATGCTTTAAAAAGACAAATGAAGAATTCATTTCTGCCATTGTCTCGCTGTAGATTAAAGTCTAACCATTTTTACTAATGAAACAATACGGGTAGAAGATAAATTCTTATTTTATGCAGCAACTGGAATTCATGAAGTCTATCGCTATTTATGGAGTGTGCAAAACTGGTTTCAAATCAATGCTATTAAAAAGTAAATAGATTTTCTTTTACTCTGAATAACAACTAGGGATTTTCTTTCCCTAAATACATGTTAGAGTTACAACGGGTAATTCTGAGGATAGGTTAGTGTCATAGGAATTTAAATAGCAACTCTACAAATAGTACCAGAATATCTGCCACTCAGTCAAACATGTATAATAGTTGGCTATCCTACACAAATATAAAGTGGCCCATGGATACGCCAAACTCTAAAGTCTGAAAATCCTATGCATTTCCTAAATACATTTTTTGAAGCTGACTTTTAACAAACACAAATTGAGTATCATTTTATATTTTATGGATTTTTGGTGGCTTGTTACACCTAATTGCTATGTTCTTCACAATACAATATGGTAATGAAATCAATTTGAATAGCACCTCCATTTGAGAGAACTGAACACGTAAAACAAACAAGCATCCTTGGGAGCCCTGTACATTACAGCACAAGTTTGCTTATGCAGAAGGAAATTCAATGAGTACAAATAACTGAACAACAAAAAACTTTTCTAAAGTGATTTGAAAACTTTTGTTTTGCAGCAAAGAAAATGATCAGCAGAGTAGGAAGGCTTATGGAATGGGAGAAAATATTTGTAAATTGCATCTAATAAATGCTTAATACCCAGAATATGGAAGGAATTCACACAACTCAGTAGCCAGAAAAATTCAAATTACAAAATAGAGAAAAGACAGATATAGGCATTTAAAAAATAACAAACTGCCAAGAACTATATGACAAAAAGTTCATTATCACTAGCTTTTAGCAAAGTGCCAGTCAAAATCAAAGTGAGTTAGTACACGGAACTCATTAGGATGAGCGTCATATAAATAGGAGAAAATGTTGGTGAGAAACTGGAGAAATGAGGCACTCACACCCCCTTGGTAGGATTGCTAAATGATATAACTGCTATGAAAAACAAGAAAAAGGTTCTTTAAAAATTCAAAGACAGCTTCCATTATGAGACGACAATTTTTATTTAGGGAACATATTCAAAACATTGAAAACAGGAACTCGAAGAGATATTTGCTCATTTGTATCCACTGCAGCTTTTGTCCCAATATCCAATAGGTAAAAACAGCCAAATGTCCATCGACAGATGAATGGACAGAATGAATATTCTTACAGATATTACTCCGCTTTTTAAAAAAAGAGAGAAATTGTACCATTTGCAGTGATGTAGATGAAAAGTATGAGGGGGACAATATGCTAAATGAAATAAGCCAGACACAGAAGCACAAACATTACATATCACCATTTGTATAAGAAAGCTAAACTAGTTACAGTCTCAAAAACAAGTGAACGGTGACTTCCAGGGATGCAGGAAAAGGAGTCAATTAATGAGCATCGATTTTCAGTTTCACAAGGTGAAAAAGTTGCAGAGATCCGTTGTATGACATTGTACAAATCATTACCATTATTATATTTGTAAAACTAGTTGAAATGATGTAGAATTAGAGTACAAATTTTAGGGTATAGATTAATTACAATAAAATGTCATATCATTCCTTTATTAATTGCATGAGTAAATTACTTCAACCATATGGTGATGGAGTGATACCACAGTGGCCAAATGCAAGCGTGATGGAAGAGGCCGACACATTATAGAAAATGATTCTATGGTTACGGACAGGGTTCCCGCTAGTTAATACAGAAATTGTGGTATTCTTAATCATTTATTAGACTTAATGGTCAGGGCAAGTTTTAATGCACTGAACTGTATAAATATATTACCTATTCTGTATATAATGGAAAGAGAAATTACCGCATTTGGAAAATTTAGAGCACTTTGGATGATAATTAAAGGCTGTGCTTACTAGACACACACAATGGGAGATATAAGCCTACATATTTAAATAAATGAAATGGTAAATAGCCAACTGTCTTGGCTCATATTTCCATAACAAAATGCCAGTGTGTTTGGCTTAAATAACAGAAAACTATTTTCTCACAGCCTAGAGACCGGAAGTTCAAATTCAGAGTGCCAGCATCATCAGTTTGAGGTGAAGGGCCTATTTCTAGCTTGCAGATGGTGGTCTTTTTGCCGTGCCCTCATATGGTAAGAGGAGAAGGTGAGTGTCTAAGGAGAATAATCTCATCACGAAGGTACGTACCATTCCAACGGCCTCATATAAACCTAATTACGCCAACTCCTCATTTCTACGTCAATATACTGGTGATTAGGGCTTCATGAACGTAGAATCTTCTCTGCCAGAGTTTCAGACATAAATTTTTGTAATTCAGTATATACCATCAACTAATCTGGATAATATATTAAAATAATAAGTATTTTCTAATCCATAATTTAAAAAACTTGTTATTTTATGCCATATTATGTACTCTACTTTCTAAGACACAGGATTTTGAAACGTATTTCTTACTAGAATCTGTATTCCACAGTGTGTATAAGCAGAACTTAAGTGCCAGATTACCTTTAAAAATTGTACTCATTTGGAATTAGGATAGCTAGTATAATTAATCTAAAATAAATCAGGTCTTAAGCATTCTGAATAAGAGGCTTTTACTGAATTTAACTACTCTCAGTTCTCTTCCAGGGAGAGGTGCAGATATCATTCCGTTTATTTACTATTCCCACCGCCATTCTTATATGTAATATGTGAACAAGTTATTGTGATTATAAAGTTGCTGGTAAAACAAATACATTTAAGCAAAAGACGAGAAAAACAAAGCATGGGAATTTTATATTATTTGACCAAGATCACCAATGTCAACCAGGGGAGGCATTTGAGAAGAATATGTCTTTACTGCAAGCCATAACTGCTTTTTACCTATATACCAAATGGAAAGCACTACATGACCTTAAGAAAGTGAACTATGTCAGGGCTAGAAGAGCAAAAGACACGTTTGTGTCTTTTCATATGACTAACCTCAACTCAAGATCCTAGAAGTTGATCTGCCATTCAGCCTTTTTCCCCTTTCCTTTACAGCCTTATCTCCCAAAAAAATCACCCTAAGAAAAAATGATGTTCACCTGAAAGAAGGTCATGACGCTGCCACGGGGAGAGGTTAAGCACATACACATTAACTCAAGTGACTTGAGCAGGGAAGAGGCAATAGTGGCAGAGTGGAAAACAGAAAAAGAAAACAGACTACATGCATTCTCAGAAAGCTGAGAAATTATACAGAAAAGGAGAACTGTTCAAATGACAGGAAACAGAATCTTGATCGCTTGGGTAATGAATGGCATGTGGGAGTGGCACGCCTGCAGACAGAAATGAAGGAAGAAAGACAGAGAGCAAGAACTCACAGACATGTTATTGCTGATTTAATACCTTCCCTAGTCCAAACTAGTTATTTAATTCTCTAAACAAAAACCTTTAGACTGCTTATTTAATGTTAGATTTGCTATGTACATAAGACATGATATTTCTCTCAAAAGCAAGAGCTCAGGGTCATGTGGCATAGAAGCGGCATGTGAAGAATGGAAATATATATATATATATATATATATATATATATATATATATATATATATATATTCATTTCAACTCCATATATATTAACTGTATATATCCATCCATTTTAACTATATATATTTAAGTATATATTTCCATTTTAAATATACACACATACATATAGCTAAAATATATTTATATGACTGTAGCTCTAGTCGGAAATGTTGTCCTATTGTTGCAAATGATTTTCCGCTATGATTCTACTACTATGTATTATATAAAACTAGAAGCACTTTGTTTTGCTACCGTATGAATAACGCAAGGTTACGGAAGAAGTTCAATAGACAATAAATATGTTTTGAATTTTCTGATCACATAACAAACCTAAATTCTATTACCATATGTGTGCATACACACATATGTGCAAAGCCGAGTTAGTGGGAAGATATGATGAGACACGGTTGGTGGTCTCCTCTGCAGTCTATGTCCTATTCTCAGTAGTTACCACAGTAACTGTCACATCTGTATATAATTCTTTTACAAATATTGTCAAGTTTTACACGAGGACAGGTATCCATTTTTAGAATGATTTATATTTCCGGCTTTACAAGACTATCAGTGTAATGTCAGTAACTGAGTCATTGGATCAGGTAATGAACACAGAAGTACCTTTCAAATTTTGAGTTAAGTTGTAATATTCTTCTTAGATGTGGCTTTCTGCTTTTTGGGAAACATACAAAAAAACAAGAAGAAACTTCTCTATCCTGGAAGGGACTGAAGCCTTGGTGAACCCTACTGCAACCATATTACATCAGATTTCTTCACTTATTTCCAGGAGAATTCATAAGGGAGGAGACTTCCTGCTACATCTGGATTATTTAACATAAAACTGTTAACCTGTGACCCAACACTGATCAATAATTTCTTTTAAACACTTATTCATGGTACTTTATGAAGGACATTTACCTTTATTTAGTGATTGTTCTCCTGTCTTCTATTAAGACATTGAGGTTCTTGAAAGATATTTTCTAATGCTAAGTTTGACTCTTGGCAAAGGACAGCATGATTAATACAAATGGTAAATTCTACTCTGTAAGAGAAAACTTTTTAAGAGGTGTATAGGAGTGAGGACAGCAACAATTGGTGGCTAGGTGGCTTTTCGATCTAGAACCAAGCAAGGCATGGTCACATTTGTCTATAAGCCCATTATCTGAGAGGCTAAAGTAGGAGGATATAAAATTCCAGCACTGCCTTTGGAAAATTAGCAAATTAGTGAGATTCTGTCTCAATATAAAAAGTAAAAGATAAAAAACAGCGAGGATGTAGCTCAGTGCAAAGACACTGTATCCAATACCCAGTACCAAGAAAAAAAAAAACCCTACATATTTCCATTTAAGGACTGATTACGTGTCACTTTTTACAGCTATGGAGTATAGAGCCAGGAAGCTAATGAAGGAGATCAGGTAGTAATACCTGTGTAAAATGGGTGGATACAGATTATGCAGAAAGGAACTTAGGGACAGCAGTGTACCATTAACTACCACTGGTACCTTTATTTGTATGTTTTCACTTGTCTGTTTTGTCTGTTAAGTAGGTACCAAGTTATAATCCAGAAAATTTCTTATTTTACCAACCCACGCTTCCAAGTTCCAATCCTCACTAGTTATGTTTGTTGATAGAGTCAAAAACTGTTGTGGTTTCTTCTAAGTAAATTGAAGTATAAAGGCCAATGGAAGACACTTCTGAGGACCGCTTTTCTTGAAATGTCTCTTAACTCGGAAAATACTAGGTATTTAAAAATATGTATATACAAACCAACTGCATTATAATCAAACTGGAAGGATTTTTAAAATAATTTTTTGGGGAAGGTAAAAAGGCCTGATTTAGGTACAGTCTACTTTTCCATACATTCTGCTTTTTGGCCAAACAGCAATGTTTTCCACTCAACAGAGGTAATTGGTGATTTGCATCTCAAAAACTTTACGCTCATACTTGACTTACCATTTTGAATGTCCTTTTATCCTACATTCTGTCTCCATGTCACTTCTCTGAGGATGAATACCAAATGTCGTCTACTCCCCCTCCACTTTCATTAAGTATTCCTTGAAATAAAGAAGCAGCCATGCTGTCTTCTGATGTTCTATAGCATGTTGTATCTATTATTTCTACAGACCAAGTGATAGAAGGAAGATAACGGACCGACACAGAAAAGAGCACATAGGAGGCAGGTCGCGGTGTCATATGAATAACAGATCCCTAGGATGAATGATCACAAACTACTGCTGCGAAGTTTCTAGAACTAGGCTCAGTTTCAGATTTTCAACATGCACATGTATACTAAATTCTTACCACTTGATTTAGTTTAAGTCTCTGTTTCATGCAACCCAAAAGGCCTGCTTTTGGGCTTTGTATTTTTACACTTGTTTTGCCTTTATTAACAAGAGGATAACGCTTTTGGAAAGCCAGTGCCTCCTGTGGAATTTCTAGTGTGGCACACAGTCAGTACTCAACAAATCCTTACTGCAAGAATAAATGAAGAAAACTGGGTCACAATTTTTTTTCAAGTCGTATTGAATTTCAGGTCAGTTTTTGCTAGGCAATAACTGAACACTGGTTGTTCCTAATAATAGTTTATTAAGCATTACTTTTTCAAATCAATGGTTTGTCTGCCTTTCTGTCCACTGTTATAGATTTCTTTCTATTAGAGTTCTGCAAACGTGTTTATGATATATCTTTGCTAAAGGCTAACTTTAGCAGCAGTGCCGTGTATCAAAAAGATGTGTTACATAAGCAGATGATACAGTCATGCATTTCTCCCATTATTTTAACAAGCATCTCCTTAGTTTAAAGGGTGGTGATCTGTATCAGATTTTTTTTCTGAGAAGATAAAAATGTAAACTACACTTGAACTGATGTCCCTTACTCAAAATGGAAAGCATTCTGTCAACCTTATTTTCATATATATCTGGCATGACTAGATACCCTCAAGGAAATTATTTTTCAAGAATGCACTTGAGAGATTAAAAGGTTTACCAAAGTCAGATGAATATATAACTATGAAATACAGTCTCGTTTTATGGATAACACCTCCTTATACTTTCAGAGTGTTTTATAGTTTGCAAAGTACTTTGAAATATATTACCTCCTTTCCTCCTTACAACAAGAGTCTGTTAAATAGATATGTAAGGCATCATTACATGAATATTACATGTATATGAGTATGTATATGAGTTTAACTATCAAAGCCTTAGAAATAATGAGTAGTCAAGACAAACCACAAATAAATCTCAAATCTTACAAGTTCTAATTCAGTATTCTTTTGACTTTGCATCTACTTTTCTTTCAATTATTCTATTTATGACAATGTTTTTAGATGTCTAGGTATGAAAAATTATGGGTTATGAGACCAGTTTTGACCATAATTTTCAAATGAAAGGGAGCTGGTCTTGGCAGCACAGGCCTGTAGTCCTAGTACTCTGAGAGGCTGAGAGCAGGAGGACTGCAAGTTTGAGCCCAGTCTGGGAAACTTAAAGAGATTTAGCAAGACAGTATTTCCAAACAAACAAACAAAAAAAATTTAAGAAGGCCAGAGGATGTAAATCAGTGTATAGGCCCTAGGTTCAATCCTCAGTACTGAGAGGGAGAGAGAGGGAGAGAGAGAGAGAGAGAGAGAGAGAGAGAGAGAGAGAGAGAGAGAATGAATGCATCATACAGCATAACACTTTGAAAAGGTATAAATTGTTCCAGGAAACTTTTATTTTAGTTTTATATATTATGTTGCAAAATGTAATTCAATCTGTAGGAAATGGTGAGAAAAATAAATTGGAAATCACTGATCTATATCATGTCACCTATTAAAATCATTATGTTTCTCAAAAGTTATTTATAATGGCAAACTTTTCATTATTGGTTTTAACATTAAAATAATAGTGAATAAGAACATATTGGTATTTCACTGTTTGATTCTTTTAGGAGTTCTACATGAGGAATTGGGGGTACCGCTAGGCAGTTAAACCGCTTGCCTAGTAAGTGCAAGGCCCTGAGCTCAATTCTCCAGCACCGCACACACACTCGCCTGATGGAGCTTGCCTGTAAGCCCAGCCTTTGAAAGGCTGAGGGGTGAAGAATGCCAGGAGTTCAAGTTACACCATGAGCTCATTACCCACCTGGACTATAGAATGAGACCCCGTCTCCAGAAAAGGACTTCTACTCAAATATTATATTTAAAAAATAAGGTTTCTCTCTAGATAGGATCCTTAAGTGCTAATTGTGGCTTATTTCATAGAATCTATACCTAACTTATATATGTCCAGGGGACTACAGATAACACCCTGCCATACTTACATTTGATTCTCATTGAAATAAATCTCACTGATTATTTCTGGAAATAATTAACAGTTTATATAATTGTATGCATTCCTAACGAATAATCAAAATGAATAAACCTACAAGACTTTTCTTAATTCCGATAACTGCAGTGGCTAGTCATCACCTAGTACTTAGGACAGCATAAAGCTCCAGCTTCTTATTTCATGTCCCTGCACTACACACAGTCGTGTACTTCCATGTCTCTGCAGTACTGTTCCGGACACCATTTACTCCCAACTTCCTCAGTGGGGTTGGGTCCGCCTAAAGGATGAAAGCAGGCCTCAAGTCTTTAAGCGACAGTGCCTCCTCTCTGAAGCCTCTATCCATTCCTATTCTGTGTTCTCACACCACCACTCATCACATTTTTCTGTGAGAAATCTCACAGCATTATTATAAGTATTTCTTCCGTTATTTATTTTTTATTTTTTATTTTTTTTGAATCAGGGTCTTGCTTTACAACCCAGGTTGGCTCTGAGCAAACTGTGTAGCCCAGGCTGCGTTGAACTTAGGGCAATCCTCCTCCTCAGCCTCCAGAGTGCTGGGACCACAGGCATGTGGCAGCATGTCCAGCTTATATGATGCTGGGGAATCAAACTCAAGGCCCTGAGCTTGCTAGGCAAGCACTTTAAACGCTGAGCTATCCCTCCAGCTCCATCCTGAGCACACACACACAGTGTGTTTCCTAAGTTAAGCAGTGGAGTGCTGGATGATGAGGTCTAATTAATCATCTTTGAATCCTTGGTGCCCAAGACAATGACTAGGTCATAACTGGGCAGAATTCTTTATTAAACATGGAAGTAATATTATTTAGCTTAAGCTTACATTGGCAAACACCAAACATACATAAAGTAATACAACAAATATAAACAAAGCAAGTTCACATGTAGTCAAAGTTTTTAGATTGAGCTCTCGATCATTTACTTATTTTCACACCAATGTTTTCTAAAAGCTGAAATAGTAAAACATTAACTTGGGTTTAGAAAATTATGTTTAAACTTCTAGTATGTAACAGTGGCAAAACAACAGGTTGATTTGAGACATTAAAACCATAGTTAGATCACTGGCATCATTTTACACGGACATGTACAACAGAGACCCAGACATTTTTATTCTTCCAAGGTTTGGGACAGTGGTTTGGAGACATAGGATAAATGTCCAAATTCTGTCTACATATTTCAGTCATCAGTATATTGTGAAAAAAGAAAAAGATAAGCAATTTCGTATGGATAGTTGGGTCATTTAATATTTTTTTGATATAGAGCTATTAAAGTTTCATTTCTCTTCCTCTAGGGTTTTCTCCTCACTGTTTCAGATAATGCAGTTTGAAGTCCCAATGTGTTTGCCGCTTTTCTGAGGGATTTTTAAAATTGTTGCTCTGAAAACACAGCACCAACTTCCTCAACAGATAAAACACAGGAACCACAGCTGGAGAAGTATGAACATCAATTTACTCTTCATAGCACATAAAATTATACTTCGTGATTGTAGAGCAAGGCAACATTTAATTGATGGGTATTTTAATACATAAATGTATCAGGACACCATCTGGTCAAGGGTTCTACTGTGTATGACCATGTTGCAAATATAAATTATATATATATATTAGGTTCAGGAGGCTCCTATACAAATTTGGCATATGAACATTTTTTTCCCGGGTTTGAATGCTTCATACAACATTCTCATGTATTATCATCAATTGTTTACATGTGTAACATTCAGCAAAGGAGTAAACTACTAAGCTTAGGACGCCATCTAAATTTTACTCATCCTCAGCTTCTCAGAGTGGTCAACACTGCGTCGGCACATTATTAATACTTAGCAGGTGTTTACTGGGAAAATAAGCGAATGTATGATGAAGCCTTGATTTTTAAAACATTTCCCCTGGGAGTCATTTGATGCTCTCTCCTGTATTATAATCTCACAATGATGAAAACTCCACTAATTCCTCCTTTGCCTACTGAAACACATGTTAGGAATGTCAGAGGAACTAGGTTGAATTAGTCCTAGCCCGCAAGATAACCTCTCGAAGCAATCTAGGACATTGGTCTCCATGTACAAAGTTTCCGAACCAAATGTGAAAATACATTACAATATTTAAACTTGCATGTTCAAATAAAATCAAATTGCTACGTAGCAGGAGACATCTAAGTGATTTTCCATTCATGCATTCAGCACTGCACTTTCAAAGCCTCAAGAGTCTAAAGGTTGGCTACTGTTTGCAGTTACTTATGGAAATCATGACTGGATTTCCTGTCCTTTCATTTATATGTATCTTATAATGACATATTATGTCCCTTAAGAATACACAATACGATTTTTAAAACCATTGTAACTGAAGAGTCAGTATGGTTTTATATTTAAAGAAATTTGCAGGACATATTGTATATTTTTCTTCTCTTTTTTAACAAACCTTGTTTTCTAGATAATTAAAGTGTCTTTTCATGAACATTTTGGCTAATAATAGAAATTACAACAATCTAATGTTAAACAAAACCATTGTTATAGCAAATGTAAGGAAGTATTCAGTGAAACATAATTTCTCATCTGATTCTAACCAACAAAATATTTTTAATGAGTGCACATATCTATTAAAAGTATCCTCAAGATACTGTAATTATTATTCATTTTCTAGAATTGTTTCACCATGAAGCTTTATGCTTCTATGGGGACTTTAATGTTTATGTTTTGTGACGGCTGCATTGACTATTAAAAAGCAATTTGGCTGACATTTTAGGTCTTTTGTTGCCAGTTTTAATTGGACTGTTCATCAAGCATCAACTCCCCCGTTAACTGCAAAATTTTCAGGCCAACGTCAGTTTACAGTAATGATTGTTTAATGATTTTATCCTGTCAGTATGCAAGCTTCGCAAGGATATATGCATGATTAGTTTCATATCAAGACCTGTAATTAAATAATTGAAGCCTAAACAGAATGGATATCAAACATGAACACATATTTAATAAAGACTCAGAAGCTTATCAAAATACTGATTAGCAATTAAAAGTCAATGTTTTGAGTTCATCTGGTGTTAGAACATTTATAATACTTTAGCAAATATTTGTACAAAGTTTTTTGCTTGAGGTGAAGTGACACAAATTCTTTTTTCGTATGGCAGTAAACCTGAGTTTTCAAAAGGTAATTTACATCCAATTTGTACCCATCTGCCTCAGTGGGGAAACCCATTTTAACTACTGTTTCATTTGGAGAAAAAAAAAATGAGCCAAACAAAACAGAAAAATCCTCAAGTAGCAATAAACATTCTTATCAAGCACACAATTGCAGTCCCTAAAATTCAACATATGTACATTTATAGTATTCTGTCATCTGTTTCAAAGGTATAGGATGTTACAGCCAGGAGGGACGTTGGAAATCATGTTCTTCCTTATTACAGATATTAAAATTCTAATGGGTTAAGTGACCTACCTAAGGTCACATAGCTAATTAGTGGCAAAGTCAAGACAAAAACACGGGTCCACCATTTAAACGTATATATTCTTGGCAGAGAGAATCAGTAGTGTAAAAAGTCATTGTGTATTGATTTATGTTCTCCCCATTTTATTAAATTTTTGTATTTCAAAGCTAAAACAAACCAATATATATAAAAAGTATATACTGAGAAGGTTCACATTTTCTTGGTTCCCATTCAATCCCATGACCTCTTCGCTCTCTGAGACATCATTTTTCACTAGCCTTGTATTCATCATTCCAGAATTTTCCGTGTCAACACAGAATATAAAAATATGTTACTTTAATATGCTATTTTGTTATGTGCATAAAGCATAATACATCACACATATATCTTATACTCTTCTTTTTCACTTAATATTTCGTATACACTCATCTTTTCATATGAGTGTACAGAAATTACATTATTTAAGTTGAATAATATTTCCTTATATGGACACTGCATTTTATTTAATGTCTTGGCAAATTATTAATAATTATTTGAAAATGTTTTAGGAAGTAAAAGATACTTTACCTTCCATATAGATTTTTCAAAACTGAAACTTTGAAAACACAAATATCAAGGTGAAGGCTAAATTTCAGTACAAAGTTCACAGTACTAAGAAAAACTAGAAAAGCCATAAATTTCTCTTTGATTTAAAGTTCTACTTTTAAAGCTCAATGCAAAAATAAGATGTTTCCCAGAGTTTTCGGGCATGGGTTATGTGAAGCTGTGTATTAGCATTAAACGTGTTTACAATGCAGCACACGAAACTTTGTGGTTTTATGGTATGTTCAATAAGAATGAGATTTCAGAATCCTTCTTCAGTCTTACAGATCATACTACTTGCTTGCTGTTCATAGTAACATGTATATAAATCCTACATTTTTAAATAGTTTCATTTCACGTTAGAATGGAAGGCCTGCCCACACTGCTATAGTATAGTGAAAGGCATTAGGGAGGCAGGCCAAATAAGGTAGAAGAAGATTTCTTATTAAATGACAGATCCCAGATTCCCACTTCATGAAACATGTACTCCTGCCACACACCAAATTCCCATTAACTTCAAAAAGAAATTATGCACAAAGAAATATGTAGGCTGAAGAGAGCAGGGTAAATTAGTTCACAGCAATCTTTAAATGTCAGTTTAGAATGCAGTGAATGATTTAAATTATGTGTAGGCATGCTGTTTGGATAGAATATCATCCAATCACCCCAGTCTCTCACCACATCTTCAAAATAAAAGGGGCCAATAATAGTTTAAAATAGAGAAGAGACATAACAGCTTATTCAGAATTGTAAGTAAAGATGGAATTCAAAGGCATGACTCATAAAAATATAATGGTTCCTGAAGAACACAGACTATGAAAAGGAAACTGCTTTCCAGCAGCATATAAAATATTTATATTTAAGAAAGTGGGCAGAAATATTCTTAAACCACTATTAATTCAGACTGATTTGCAGATGAAATTTCAATTAATTGTTAGATCTCAGTCACATCAAAATACAAATGTGTGATAGTTATATCCAAGTGCACTGTTACAATTACTAATGTCTTATGGTGGCGTTTAGGCACACTGGCTTAAAGACAAACAAATATACCTGTTATGCTCTTACTATTTCTTTTAATGTGCTTAAAGAATTTTTATCCTCATGTGTAAGAAAAACAAATCCCATCTAGTATTTACAATACCCTTTCCATGGAATAGTTTAGAGTAAGTTTCAACTTAGCCTTGCTAAAATGATAAGTAAAAAAGTTGTGAAACATTGGGATATTAAATTCATCAAAAATTTGTTTCCTCAATAGCATGTAAAAAGCAGAAGCATTTCAAAAAGACCATGTCTAACTGAGGATAACTTGGTAGACAGTAACTTGAAATTACCTTAACATGAATTGTAATACAATATAAAAACATATTGTAAAACACATTTCCACTTAAAAGCTTGTTAAAAGGTTGATTATGTATATGTATATATATATATATACACACACATATATTTTAATCATACTTTGTCAATTATATCAAAAAATTAAAACTGAATTTCATGACTTGTGCTGTCCTTAGTTTTCACAACTTTTCCACTAGATGGGACTTCACATCTGTGGTAACCATCTAGCGGCTGAATTTATTTTCATCCAGCACTTATAGGACTCAGGAACACAAACTTTAAGTACATCTTTTTTGACAAAATAAAACTTTAAAAACTTACACAACTTGCAAGGCAAGTATTATCATTATTATCATTATATTATTGGTAGTAGTAATAGTAAGGGTAAGATTAGTTTTCATTGTTTCTTTGTAGATGAGAATAAGCAGACAACATTTACAGTAAATTCCTTGAAACAGTGACCTACACCAAAACAAAAAAGGAGCAAAATGCCTTTCTAGTGCTCTCTCCAAACACGACCTCTGCTCTACCTTCAATGACATAATATTTTCCCCATTTTCTTGATATGTATAAGCAAAAAATCTAAGGTTTACAATGAAGTTGAGCATTTTGTGCACATACGTATCTTGTCAAGGTGACAAGGACTTTCCCACTCTCCTTTTGTCCCTCACCCCCCGCCCTATCCCGTGTCACTTTGTTTTTCATTTTAAGTTCCATGAGATAGTTGTGAACTGGGTTTCTCATAACAGAGAGACCATTCGATGTTTCACCTTCTGCTTCTGACTCACTTCACTAAGGATGATGTTCTCAAGCTTCTTCCATTTGCCTGCAAAAGCCTCTGCACTGTTGGACTTTATAGATGCATAGTATTCATGCATAGTATTCCATTGTGTATAAATACCACAGTATCCATTGGTCTGTTGATGGCTATTTTGGTGACTTCCATATTTTAGCTATTGTTAGTTATGCTGCTACGGTGGCCAATAGATACATGAAAAGATGTTCAACATCTCTAGCCATAAGAGAGATGCAAATCAAAACAACACTAAGACACCATCTGACTGAAGAGAGAATGCCCTATATCAACGAGTCAAATAGCAATCAGTGTTGGCGAGGCTGTGGGGAGAAAGGAACCCTCTTGCACTGCTGGTGGGAATGTAAATTCATGCAACCACTCTGGAAAGCAGTATGGAGATCTCTCAAAGGAATAGAAATAAAATAAATATCCCCTTCAGGGACACCCCTCCTGGGAATATTTCCAAAAGAGGTCAAAACAACACATACAATGACATAATATTTAAGCTTGGTCAAAACATTTTCAAGTGTTTCTCTCTTGAGTATGTCCATGACTTTTTCTTGTTACTCTTGAAGCACTGTGATTTTTCTCTGAGACTAAATGTAGAAGATATTTTTCTAATATCATGATTTTTATGCTATAAAGAAAAGTTTCATCAGTCGCAGGCAAACTTCACTGCTTGCAAACTGAAGTAGAATCAGTATAGGGTAGAAAATAAGATTTCAATTTCTTGTCATGATGCTGGACTAGAATACTGAAAATCCTTCACACTACAAAACTAGAAATGCTGGCTGGGCATAATGTGTTCTTTTAAGTGACGAATTAAGCTCACAGGAAGTGAAAGAAAATTTCAAGTGCCAAAATCAAGACAGGGACTATAAACCAGAGTGGAATGCCCAGGGGTTTCGGCTACAGATTCCTTACCGTCAGTGATCTACGGAGATTGGTTTTAGGCTAGGACTGGAGATGCAGGAAAGATAATCAGGAAGTCTTCAGTCTTCAAAAAACAGAGAGTAGTGCTGTGTGTTGCTCATATGTAGGGACCCTCATACTACTATACTTCAAAAGAAGAAACACTGTGAAAAAATCTGCCCACTTGTCCAAAGGGACAGTGAAGAAACTTGTCATTCCTGTACTGGGCTCTAGGCAAAACAATAAAATATACTTCCTGAGAATTTATATGCATAGGCACACATTAAACATGGATTTAGAGTTGTATTTTCAATCTCTGTGTGGTTTAGAAAAATACTAATGTGAGAAACTGGTGTGAACACATCTTGAGGCCCTGGCAGAGGAAAACGGACATGAGATCACAATCTAAAGTTAAAAATTATATGAGAAAACAATCCACCTCAAACAGAACACCAAAAATCTGTAAGATTAGCTCCCTATGGACTTCAACTAATGCTTATTTAGAGATTGCAAGAATGCATGTTTAAAATGGTCAACAAAAGAATGAAAAGTTTAAGACAAAGCTCTCTTCTTAACTAGTGGAAATTCTGAAAGTGAAAACTACAGTATCAACATGTAAAACTTAATGGAAAATCAAACTCAAAGGACAAGTTGAATAAAGTTAAATGGCAAGTGGGCACAAATGAAACAAGACTTAGTGAACTTGAGTGGGAATAAATAATGGAGGAAATCACCCAGAAGATAGCACAGCTAGACAAAGAGATGAAAAACCTAAAAGAAAAGTTAGAAGTCCTGGAGGATACAGAGGTACAACGTAACACAGGCCTAGTAAACCTTCTAGAAACAAAGTTAAGCAAATGGTGAAAAATAACGGTGACTGAAAACATTAAAAGTTAGATTAATAAATTGAGTCTCAGAAAATTTTCAGCAGGAAAAAATAAATTTACATCTGCAGAACATATGAGGCAACCATGAAAATTCACCAATCAGATTTGATGTACACATAGAATTAATACCTGCCAGGTCCTAACATTCTGAATTCAATACTGGGCTCCTGCTGAGTTCATGATTCCCATGTACTACTACCAGCCAAAGATGCATCAGGATTAGGTTACCTAGGTTACTATCAGAGGCCATTCCTGCAAGTAAAGGGACCCGTTAATGGAAAACTTTTGCTCAACAATTCTCTGTCAGTCTTGCGAAACTTTCTACAGGTACAATCTGAAACTGTTCTACTCAGTTGTCCTTCCTTTACCCTTCTCAAATGTCAGGCTACATCATGTTCCAGAGGTTCTCTTTCTCCTGCTCCTACTCCATTACACTTCAAATACTCTTTAAAAAACCTTTCCTGTTTCATCTCTTTTTGACGTGTGCTTAATGCATGGTGCTAATTAATTATGGACCAAAAATAAAGAGAAAATCATAAGCCAACTAGAACTAGATAATATAGACATATGACCTATGATGGAATTATAATTAGGTAGAATGACAATGACAGATTTTTCACTGGTAGCATAGAAACTATTAATGTGTTTAAGCCCTATTTGCCTACCTAACAGGCACTGATATCACTTTTACACTCTTAATAGAATTCTTACATTGTTCAAGTATAAATGATGAATGCCATCCAAACTCCATTACTGGTTAGACCAAATCTTACCGATAATATTTCATGCTCCTCTGGAGTGAATGGATTGGGGGGGGGGAGGGGGTCGGCAGTACATGCCACCTAATTGTGGCTGATAGGAAGTCTGAAAGAGACCTCTGGGACAGGTAATTTTTATCTAATTGAGAAAGAGCTAGGTAAAAAGAGCTCTGTTCTTTCTAGCCTTTGGAAGCTGCCATTGGTGAGATAAGATGTTTGGAACTGGAAGCCAGAAGAAGCGCAGACAGGTTGTCCCAGCTTTCTGAAATAGTCAGCTGCTCAGTTAACTAATACTAATCCTACCTTACTGTTTGTTTCTTAAGAAAACATATATTCTTATTGCTTAAGATATTATGGTTGGATATTATGCTAACAGTACCAAGGAAATAATCAAATTAGTAGTGTATAAAAGTAATATTTTTAAAGTGCCAAGTGAATATGACTCTTAATACAGGATTGCACGCCTAGGCAATTATTTAGTCAAGACTGAGGATAATACATAGACAACTTCCTAGAAAGGAGCATATATCAGCAACAGAATCTTACTGGAAGAGCCGTAATAGGGTACACTTTGGAAAGCATAAATTTGAATTCATAAAAGAAGTGTCAGCTGCAGAAATGTGGTGGGTTAAGTAATTGGTGAACACATGGGCACATACAATGAGCACTAAATGTGGCAAGTGTTACGATAATAAATACGTTAGAAGTTGGAAAATGTTAAGAAAAAGTGGAGCCAGAATACTGGATAATAGGAATGTGTAAGTGAAGAGGGTGATCAAAATTATAGCTTTCTAAGCTCTTTCTGTTATTTCTGAAGATGGTACAATTTATTAACTAAGACTTTAATTCAAGTAGGATTATAAAAAAATAAAAGATATTTGTTGAAATAACAGAGGTAATAAAACTTCTCAGAGAATACTGACTGGAAATCATACCAAAATATTTCTCTGTCTACACATAATCATCAGGTTTAAAGTTTTCAAAATTCTATGAGTAATTACTAAGGGTTCCACAGTATTCCATAAATATTTCATGACAGAAAAATAGAGGCCAAAGGAAGAGTGAACAGGAATAGCGCATAAGAAATCTGTCAGGACACGCTGGAAAGTTTGATGGGCTCGACACAAAAAGTTCCTTCTCTGAGTAAGCTTTCTTATCCAGCCTAAATGATACTTTGCTAATTGAAAATACATAGATCCTCTCCACAGAGGAGACAGACAGAGAGGAGACAGATCCAAACAATCAGGACATTTTATTTTATTGCAAGGAAACAGAACTTTATAAGATATACCCACTCTAGCTTCATCAGCACTTCCCTATTTCTGTTTTTCAAATTTTGAGTTTTGACTTACAATTGGAACAAAGGGTTCCACAAATGTAGTCTAAAGATATGCCAGCCTATAAGTAGATGTATTTATATTTCTTATATATCTTAAGTCATATGGAAGCAAGAACTTCATCTGTAAGTGACAAGTGAAAAAGTCACTCCTCTTTACCATGTTTCCCATGGTCTTCCAATGAGATCCCATGTACTAAAACCAATTTTCTGCTTACTGCTTGGAACACTCTCTAGGGAATCAATGTACTCTCCCTGTCGGCTCATAGAGAGGGGTGGGGCAAAGGCCAGATACAGTACCTGTCTTAAATTTTGTCAAGATGAGGTACCACTGTAGATGGCTTCAGAAAGCATGGTGTCCCCCCCCCCCCCTTTACTTAATGCCAGGTAAGGATTTGATATCTGAATTCTGACTAGCCAATGCAGTTATGTAAGCCTAACAGGAAAGGCCATGTTCCTTCCTTTGACAAATCGTTGCTTGACTTCAGCTCCTTACAACCCTGAGCTCTGTCTTGGGGTGATTAATCAGCATTCAAGGGTACTATTAAAAAATCGGTGCTCATATTACCATCAGCCTATTTGACTGAAGATTTTCATAAATCACCACTCATCACTTATTCTCTCTGATATAAAGGTGTATTAGTCACTTTCTCAAAGCTGGGACACAATATTCAACACCCACAACTTATAGGAAGAGAAGTTTAATTGGAAGACACTTTCAGTGGTTACAGTACAAGTTAAGCTGACTCCAAGGAGAGAAAATCAGGGTGGAAGGACATGGCAGAACAAAGACACTTTGCTCATGGCAGTTGGGAAACAGAACAGTGTGAGACGGGTGGGGGCAAAGGCCAGATACAGTGCCTGTCTCATTTACTTGTTTGTTGCTATGACAAAATATCCAACATCCGCAATTTAAGGGAGGAAAGATTTGTTTAGCTCACAGTTTCAGAAGGTCTCACACAGTCTTTTGGTGTGCAGCCAGCAACAGTGGAAGTACATGGCAGGGGCCGGACAGATGCTCACCATATTGCAAACAGAAACCAAGTGAAGCAGGAGCCGAGCCCACGAGCTTTCCAAGGAAAAAAGCTGTAAAAATGTTTGCTCTTCCTTCAAGTTCTCCAAGCTGTTAGTTGAGCCCCTCCTTCACTTTCTGGCCCACAAGACAATAACAAACACCTGAAATCTCTGCCCTAGGCAATCCTCAGTCTCAACAACTCTTCCCAATCCTTCCAGGTCAAACCTTAAACACCTGCTCCTTCCAGCCAGGCACTACCACCCAATAACACACAGTTCCAAAAACATGAGGCTTTTGGGAACACTCAAGATCCAAAACCAAGGCCACCAAGACGCACTCAGTGCACTTTGTCAATTTTCTGGGCATTTCTTAATTCAGTCAAATTGACATACCGTATTAAGGATCACAACCCACCTCTTGTTTACTTGAAAACCAAATACATCTCCTTAAATCACACTTAATCTCAAAGTAAACACAATAGCAAATTCGTAACTCCAACTAACACAACAAAACTATGCTATACACATCTGAAAATACACAAATTCCTTTGCCCAAAGTGTCAGGAGTTCCAGCATTTTTCAAAAATCCCAAACCAAAGTTGCTTCTGAGACTCAAGATAAACTTGTGCCTGTGAACTCCTGTTTTTTTTTTTTTTTAAAGTTACATGATCTCACAGTATCATGACCCACTTAATGCAACACTGAAACCCAGCAGGGCAAGCATTAAGTTCTGAGTATATATGTGGAATATGGCACACAAGATTCAGAGGTGTGTTTCAGGAGGCTTGGGCAGTCCCCCACCTAAGTCCTTGCTGGTTGTACACCACATGGATTCTCACTTGGGTTTACTCCATTCATAGCCAGCAGCCCTCCTTGGCAGATATCCCATGTTCCTGGCATATGCAACTTCGAGAGGTCTCCACTACATCTTTGACTTTATTTCCACAGCTTCATAAACTGCCATTCAAAACCTTCCTGTCAAATCTGGGTGGAAGCCTCTCTGATCTGACAGCTCTTGTGTCCACTATACTTGTGAAAATCATCATGCGGATGAAACTAAGGTTTACTCTGAGCAGGAGCAGTAACAAGGCCCTTTTGGATAATGAGTAGAGTGGCCTCTGCTTACCTGGATGGCTGAGCACAGTGAAATGAATCTCAGGAAACCAATTCCCTATACTGCCCTTCTTCAGTATGGGGGTTCAGGAACTCTCTTCTCAAAAAAAGTTTAATATTTGCACCTTTGAGCCTTGTGAAGTCTTGCTGATTTGTGTGTGAGGTACTCTCAAGGTATCCTCCAAGTCTCTGTACAAAGTACTAGTTTCTTTGCAAGGACTCTAATCTCTTAAGCAACTCTTTCAATTCAAGCTTTATATGTGTTTCCTTTCAGTTTTTCAAATTTTTCCGCTCTGCTTTTTGCTCCCAATTCTCACTACAATCCAGGCTAAAAACAGCCAGTGTTATTTCTACCATAGGTTGAACATTGGATGCCTTGAATTTTTTTTTTTTCTGTCAGATCAATCGATCCACCATCCTCCATCTCAGTCTTTCACAAAGTCTCAGGGCACGAGCAAAGTGTAGGCAATTGTTTTCTCTAGAGTTTAACACATAAGCCCTCTATTACAATTGTCAATAGAGGCCTATTCCTAATTGAAATTTCCCGAGGCTGGCTTTTACTGTCTGCATTTCTGTCAACATTCTGGTCTGCTGAGCTCTGACTAGAATTATCCGTAATACTCTTTTAACAGAATTCTACAGCTTCCATAACCTGCACAAAGTTTTCTGGACTCCTCCCATGAGGCAGTTCCAAAGGCTTCTGTGCCACATAGCCAGGCATAGTCAAAGCAATGGCCCAGCTTCCCATAGCAATCTTCTGTTGGCTTTCTAGTCACTTAGACACACAGCTAAGACAGCATAAATGAGCAAAAATGTAATTTGTCTCTCAATTTCAGGGCACTTGGCCGGGTTTCAAGTAGAAGAACATGACATAGCACAGATGCTTGGTTTATGACAACCAGGAAGCAGAGCAGCGGAATTATGACCGAAAACAGGTCAGGGATCATACTAAGATTAGAACTCCATGATTTATGCAGACACAACCAGAAGTGTACTTTCTTAATCTCCTGGCTATTTATTCACCCACTCAAGTTGACAAATAAATAATGGTCAGAAAGCGTCTCTTCCTATATTTAGTCTCAGGAGTTTTTATTTGGTAGCAATGGCTTCATTGGCAATTAGAATCGAGGATTCTAATTGTGTTACACTGTGGCAAAACTTTTTCCTATATTTTGCCTATATCCTTAAACTTTATGAGAGACTCAGAGAAAGGACAGAGGATTGACTGATCTGGCAAAAGTAATCTCAACGCAGCCCAAGTTTCACTCTGTGGCATTTATGGGTACTTTGGGTTAGGAGTATAGGGGTGCATCTATATTTCCAATACACTTTATATTCTTCTTCCTCTGAAAAATTTAAAAAATTCCATGTTCTCTATTTGGAGGCATAATAACTGAGTTTGTGTGCATGAGTTGTATAACATGGATGCACTGAGTAACCTATTTAATTTCTATTATTCCCTGAATAATTGACAGTGATGTGTGGACTATCCTTCTTTATAGTGATGAATTGGTTCACACAAACACATATATTTCAATTTTTATCTGAAATTATATTGCATGCATCAGTAAACTCTTTCTACGAAAATCCAGATGGTGACTCTTTTAGGTTTTCAGACCATATGGTCACGATCCCAAATATTAAATGCTACTGGTTAATGGCAAAGCAGCCATAGACAGTATGTTTAAAAAAAAACCAAGTGTGGCTGTGTTCCAACAAACATAATTTACATAGACTACCAGATTTGGTCCACAGGTCACTGTTTGGTGATCTCTGCATATTGCCTTGGTTTTCCTTATCCAGTGGAATCATGTAAAATAATGTGGTTTACTTCCAGGATCACTTTGCCATTCTCTTAAATACTTTTGTTTCAGTGAGTGCAACTTCGTGGGGAGGAATGGCGGGGTGGGGAGGGGGAGGGACAAAGGAGAGTGGGAAAGTCCTTGTCACCTGGACAAGATACGTATGAGCACAAAATGCTCAGCTTCATTGTAAACCTTAAATTTTGCGCTTATACATGTCAATAAAATGGGGGGAAAACTTAATTTTTAGAGCTGAAGTCAAAAAATACCTTGGTCTTTCAATATTCTGGAGGTATTTCAGCTTAGGAGTCAAGGGGACGCATTTATATTTCCAATATATTTTAAGCCATATAAAAGGTAGAAGGAGTTTCATCTGTCAGTGTGAGTAAATCATATTCAACTCAATCACCTTGAGGAAGATTATTTACAAATTTTACATTTAAACTCACAGATAGTACCTGATCTGCTTATAATTTTGTTGACAGCTGCACTTCTGCTATTTTATCTACCTATGGATAAGCCTTTGAAACTCATGAATCTCCATGTGCTTCAGTTCTTTATTTAAACTCAATTCCTAAAGCATCTGCATAAGATTTTAAGAAACAATTACATTTTTAATTAGCTGCCATTTATAATTACCTAAACAACTCATCTTCATTAGAACATGCAGATCATGGCAGGGTTGTGGGATATATAATGGATGCAGATTGCACAATATATGAACAATCCACCCCAAAGTGTTTCTTTCACAGAGCAGACACTGAACACCAAAACACTTTTTAAAAACACTTTTCTGGAAGATAGATCCACACAGTTTTATTCTAACAACCAGTATTTTTCAGTAATTTTCTGATGTATTGCAGTGCAGTGTTTGGAGGAAAGGGTGTCATGAAATAATTGTAGGCACAAGTTTTAGGCCCATCTCCTTTAGAAGACTGCAAGAAATTCAGGCAAGCAAAAAAAAAAAAAAAGTTTCTTACTTCTCATCTATAACCAAAAAAAACAAAACATTGATTTCCTATACATAGTTTTCAAGATATAGATCGGTACATGGAGTGTGCAATTTTCTAGTAAGTTTAATGCAGAGCTTTTTAATATGCTATAGAATATTTAGGTTATATAGGGATCTTCTAGAAACTATACAGTGTTTTCTTAATTGTGCTTTAAATTTCAGTTTACTTGTAAATGTACACCACTCACCTATAGGTTTCCAATTTGTGCTTCAGGAATATGTTTTAGAAACTGGAGTTTTGGGTGAGTCACTTTCACTTTCACCTGTCATATAATTTGGAGTTTGATATAGTATCATGGTACAATAAAAAGGACAAGTTTAAAAACTGGGCAATATTTCCTCTTACCCATGGTTTAATTTTCCAGGTTTCAGCTCTTCACAGTCAACTGGTGTCTAAAAATATTAAAGGGGAATTTCCAGAAATAATTTATATGTTTTGTGTGCCATTCTGAGTGTCATGATAAAATCTCAGACAACCCTGTCTGGGAGTTGAATTACCCGTTCGTGCAACGTATTTACACTGTATATGCTACCCACTAGTTAGGCGCTTAGAAGCCATGTTGGTTATCAGGTCAACTACTAAGGTATTATAATAATACTTGTTTTCTATTAACCCTTACATTACTTAGTAATCACCCGAAAATGGAAGAATAATGATGCTGGTAATTTTATTTCAATACATTGTTCCAATTACTTTCTTTTATATTATTGTTGTTAATCTCTTCTTGTGCCTAATATATAAATTGAAAGTATCCTAAATATATATGTTTAAAAACAGAGTTTTATATGATATGTAGTTTCAGCCATATACCAGGGGCCTAGAAATTATCTCTTGTGAATCAAGGAGCATATTACATGTAGAAAGGACAGTTTGAAATGTATTTATCGCCCCACCTCAGGAATTACGATGTTAATAACATCAGTGATACTTGGTAATTTCCATAGTTTGACTCTAACTCTTACTGATATTCTACAAGGAGCTATTAATGCCATCCCCATCGTATAGATGAATCAACCAGAGTTCAGACTTCTGTGACTTGCTGTGGCCACACGACTAGCAAGCGGCAAACTGGGGAACTGGATGTTCAGTCTGCCTCACCTCATACGTCACCTCTGCCATACTTTTATTTTTGATGGAATGCATTTGAGGTTCCAGATATTCTTCATTTAAAAAATGAACCATTCTGCCCAGTGCAAATTAGGGAATCAGCTAAACAAAAATCAAACCACATGGTTTAAGTTCTAAGAGACACTTATTTTATGCATAAACACACAGATGAGGAAAAGAACAAAAATGCCAATGAAATAAAATTGCATTTTCAAGCTCCTTGCCCAACCACTTATTTTTTAAACTTATTATCTTGTGCTGAAATATTTCAGGTTGAAATTACTACCCTTCAAGGGCCAAAGTATACTTATATACTTCAAAGAGTAAATTTCACTAAGAAAATATGGCTGTTAGCTTTTAAGAAATACACTTCTGCTACAGCAAGAGAAATTCGAACTGTTGTTGATTCACATCACATAAAATTTTATTTGTCGCCTCAATCTGATTTTGAATTCAAGATGGTGTTCGGTGATACCATTATTTTCATTGGGCAACTCACTTTGAAAAGAAATTGGGCTTCCATGGGCTTAGATCAGGAATAGTTTGAAGCTGGGATTTAAAGCAACCTCACATCTGCAAATGACTTTGTAGCCGTAGGGGAATGCAAAGTGAGGTCACTATCAGGGACAAGCAGAGCCTTCAACCACTGATGGAAAAATCATTATTTCATCACCTCTGTTAATTAGTTAGACATCGGAAGTCAGAGAGAAGTAAACTAGACACACAACTAAAGACGACGGCGAGGCAGGCAGGGACAGAATTCAATAGTTTCTGTTCATCTGCAGAGGGCCGAGTACTGTGAGGGAAGGTACAGATATTAGCACGACCTGGTCCCTTCCTTTGCTACTTGTCATTCCTTCCTCTGTGCCTCTGCAAGGCGATATTATTCCAAGACAAGCTCAAGGGCCTGGTCTCAAAACTTGCTCTGAAAGCCTTCATTTATGTCCCAACCAGGCTATTCGATCACAGCATCTGTTAAAACTCATTACACTAGCTTACTTACCTCTACTTGTATGTAAGCCTTACGGGGCCATACTACTTATATGAATAAGTCACTTCAAAAAAAAAAACAGATTTGTGTTTTATTTATATGGAGGAATAGCTCCATGGTTGCAGTGCTTGCCTAGCACAAGGTCATGAGCTGAAATACCCAGAACCACATAAGTCAGCATGTCGGTGCACACTTGCAACACAGACATTGCAGGCAGGAGGATTGCTGTGAGTTTGCGGCCAGTCTGGGCTACATTGTGAGTTCAGGACCAACCTGGACAACAGAGAAAGGCTCTGTCTCAGAAATAAAAATCAAAAAGTAAATAACTGTATTTAATTAAAAAACATGAGTCTTTTTGTGAACCAGGCAGTATAATCAGCATACTATATGCTTAAGTTATATTTATTAAATGGAGAAGTAAAATCCGAACTTCAAACATTGTGTTCAAATGATCCCAAGAGAGATTAAAATTTCCTTGACAGAAAGAAGTGTATCATATATGTCTATCCCAATTTGCAATAGTTTGTTTTTCCTTCCTTTTTTCGTTTTTTTTTTTTCTTTTTCAGAAGTAACCTAGGGCTTAAGGCCTGTGTGTACTAGGCAAGCACTCTACTACAGTGCCGTATCTCAAGCCTTCCCATAAATCTCATGAAAGACTCTGATCTACTGAACCCTTAATAATTATGAATGCAAGACAGCAATTTCTTTACCTTTGGAGGAGCATTATTATATGAAACACAGAAATCACTATGTATTTAGTACCTAGAATCTAGGTTCATAGCATGCCAAATAAACGCGCTCCCTGCAAATTTCTACTCACCAAATCTTTTTTCTGAAATATTTGCCTTAATCATGGCCTTTGAGATCTCATTATATCTTACTTAAATTATTAGAATAATCACTTAACTATTCTTACTGCTTATAGGATGTCCCTGACCAATTCATTATCAACATTGCAACCAGAATATGCTTTTTAAAAACTAAATATGAATATGCATACTATTAACCAATTAGCTATTCACTAAACCCCATTTATTCTTCTAAGGATCGCAGACGGTACTGGCCATATGATCATGCAGATAGGCACAGACTACAACTGAGCTTAGAAGACAGAAGTGTTGACAACTCATTTCAGGTCTGTCCAATAAAAAAAAAAAACCTTTCATTCATGATCTTTGTTATTCTCCCTTTCTCTAGCCTGATGTACACACAGCATGGCAGCTTTTCAAGACATAAACTGAAGACACTAGAGGTCTAAGGATGAAAAACTTGGGACTTCAACCTGGAAGAGCTGACCATTAATCAGAAATTCTCTGGTGGAATCTATGAAAATGAAAAAAACAACTACTGTTTTTGAGCCATTGTACATTTTTAGAAAGCTAACAATAGCTTAACTCATACAACATGCTATTTCTCTAGTTAAAATCCTTCCCCCATTGGTTACCATGCAGTAGGCACTTTCCTCACAATGTCACAAACGTGATTCACGCTTCGTATTCTAAAAGTGACTCACTTTATTGTCTCATCCTACTATCCTTCCTTACTTCCCACTCCCCAGTAATCACAAAAAGCAAACTGCTTCAATCACAATGAAGTTGTTTAGGCATTACCAGAAATATGTTTTATGTCTACATCCACACTCCTGTTTCATATTAGAACTTAATTTCTTTCTTCTATTTTATATTTACACTTTTTGTCATTTATGGAGCAGGTGAGGTCAGCATCTCTATATTTTCTCTGATTCTCTTCACCAAAATCAGTTCCTCTCTCACTGTCACTCCTATAATACATTTCTGAAAATCATAGCACTAACTGTATTTCTAAACAAAAATATAATTTAGCTGTCTTTGTGTCTATTTTCAAAGGAGATCGCCAACTCCTTTAAGACACGGATTGCATGTCATTGTTTATATAACCTCTAACAAGTTGCCCAGGTTCTTATATATAGTAGGCACGCAAAAATGTAGCTGAAAAGGTGTTAGTCATGTGTTTAACAATTAAAAATTTTAAAATTATTTTTCATGCCTATTATTTTATTTTAGTCTTTTAATGATTAGATAGATTTAAATCACTTAAATACGACCAACAGTTAACTTATAGAATGCAGTGTAGATGGCAATATCTCAATACTGGATGTAACCAATTAAGAAACTTGGTTCAATAAAGCTAATTTAACTATACAAATGTATTCATAAGGACGAATATGGAAATTTCTCTATGGAAACATCCAATCTGTAAGAGGTGTGCACGCATGCGTGTGTGTGTTCATGTGTACTGTTATAGTAAAATTTTTTTCTGGCCTATTGAAGACTTAAGGTGACTTGGAAGATTCGCATGACGCACTGTATGCAAACACATGGTGCAGAAAAATGATATGTGGTAAAATCTTATTTGTATAAGAAATTCCAGGAAGAATATGTGCGACTCAAAAAATAGTATTGTGAGAGATAAAACTTAAAAGTGTATTTTACATAATTGTGTACTGTTTGATTTCATGAAGCAGTTATTAGATATAAATTGTTAAGAAATGGCCTAGGACAAGTGGAGCATTATGCACATATTAGTTATTTTATTGTATTATTTTCACAGTGAGAATATAGTAATTTTTTTATTCATGAAGAGCACTAGGAATTGCCCAAGAAAACACGCAAAGAGTTTAGTTGAGCAAGCTTCTAACATAACCTACTCTTCTGCAGATAATAACCACTACACAAAATTCAATGAAAAACAATCAATGACCTGCAGGCATTGGAGAATGAACAAAGGGAACAGATTGTAGTGGGAATCAACACTTAAAAGAAGGGAAGACAAAGGTGAGTTTCTCGTTTTCATCTTTTTGCCATATTTTTTGACCTGAGGGTATAAAACAATCAGAGCCGCACAGGTGGCAACTATCTTGACAGAAAATTCTCAGTATTTCCAGTTTAAAGAATCGGGGGAGAGTTGAGGACACAGCTTACAGGTAAAACACTTCCTTAACTTGTACCAGGCCTTGTGCTAGATTCCAGTACTAAAATAAATAAAGTAAAATAAAATAAAATAAAATATAAAAACCAAACCCAAGGGACTGAGTCCAGGTAAGCATCGATAATGGAAAATCATGGGCCATCTCTAAAAGGAAATAAAAAGAGAAGGTGAAACTCAAACTGAGTACAAGCTTTACCCAAATATCTCATTGTCTTTAGAGAAATATGTGTGCAGAACAGCTTTCAACTGAGAAAGAAGGAAGTGAACTGGTACTTGAACCGTGACTTACAAGGCAAACTTTGCCATTTGAGAGCAAAAAAAAAAAAAAAAAAAATTTAACCAGATTCTAAATCAAAAAAGAAAAATTAAAAAAATTATAGTAATATAATACAGTCCGAAGTTTCCACATAACAACAATTACAACACCCAAAATGCAATCCAAAATTACTCAATATAAAAAGAAAACCAGGAAGATATGACCCATTCTCATGATAAAAATATTAGAAAGACTAACCCCCAGATAGCTCGTATATTACACTTAACAGACCAAGATTTAAAAATAGCTACTCTCTCTATGCATATAAAAAAGACATGAGAATAAAGTCTTACTAGCAAATTAGAAAACTTTAAAAACTGAAAATTCTAAAAATAATATTTGAAATAAAAGTGAAGATAGAAAGAGTCAAGACCCTGGCTACTTTTCATGAGATTCTTCATATACAACAGCCAGTTTACAAGCGATGGCTCAAATAAACTTTCTCCTTCTTTATCATTGCCTACCAACAACAGAGATAAACCTGTGATTATTGTTTTAATATTCTAGGAAGCAAATATTCTGACAGTAGGCAGCTGATCCAAGCTTTACTAATAAAATGATTTTTTTCTGGGGTATTACAATTGGAAGAGAGTCTTAGTTAGGCTCAGGCAGGTTTTAAAATTGAAATGTCATATTCATTCAAGATCAGAGATTTAGCCCTTCCTGGCTACGCACAGAGGAAACAAACACAGCTCATCTATATAGAGAACAATATATGCATGGAAATACACACTTGTTAAGTTTTCCAGTGATTTCTGTCCTTGAGTTCTCAGATACCACATATTCAGATAATAAATTCAGTTTTCCACATTTTTGGTTTATATTTCTGTAACTTCCCACTGAAAGAGTCTTGATTGCATAGTAATATATATGTTTACTTTTTAGCCATTGTCTTATTTGGGAAGTTTTGCATAAGGCAATAGTTCAAGGCTGTGTACGGGAAGCAATATGGACACGAGAATAAGACATTTTCACAAATCTCTAATTTCAATGAAAATGAAATAAGGAAACATGTAAAAGATTAGTTAAAGTACCAAGCAAATCTGGTGGAGTCAATCACAAAGCAGGCTAATGTTCAGTCTGTGGCGTGGGTATTGATGGCTGCTTTTAGCAGGGTTTACAGTGAGAATGGAGCAGAGTAGAGTTAAAAGATTCGAAAAAAAAATTACAGTTTGACCAGAATGGAAGGGTGTGTAAATAAAGTTAGGATTACATGAGGTATAGGTGTTGAAAAGATCAGGACTAGTAAAAAGAAGCCAAATACTTTGCACTGAGAAATAGAAAAGCTACCTTTAGGGCATGTCAGGAATTGGTCAGACCCCATGCATCTCAGGCTCAAAGGTATAGAAAGCGTAGTTATTCAAAATCTTTGCATTGAGAAGGTAGCACAGGGTACTCATTCAGAACTGCCTAAGAAAATGATTCTAGTAGATCATCCATCTAAACATTTAAAGGCCACTGCTTCTTTGATCCAAGAAGGTTTGGCTACTGCTCAAACTGGTAGCAGATCTTGGCATCATTTGCATGGTTCTAGTTGTACAGCAATGTAAGAAATATAGGATCAAGGATGCTTTCAAAAGATTTCAAATCAAGGCAAAAGTTTGCCATAGGGTCATTATCCTTGCTAAGATTCCCTGAGTGGGCAATAAATGAAGCTGTACGAGTGAAGCCAAAGCTACAAAGAATACTTGTCTTAGTTACTTTTCATTGCTGTGACTCAATACCCAACACCCACAAAGTCAGGAAAGGAAAGGCTTATTTTAACTCACAGTTTGGAAGGTCACAGTCCATTCAGGAGTGGCCGGCAACAATCCAATGACATGGCAGAGAGAGAGAGGTGGAGGCAGCTTCCTCGAACAAACTGGAAGACAATCTGAGGCTAGTGGAGACTAGTCCCACAGTCCTCCAGGAGGGAAGGCAGGTGCAATTTATGTATCCTTTCAAGTCTCCGCCCAGTAACCAGTCCCTCCTGCATCCAGGTGTGGCCACTACACGCCGTTAATCTTAACTGCAATCGACCCTTCCAGACCAGACCCCAATCCAACAACATCACATGGTTCCATAAAAATACATGAGACTTTTGGGGGACATTCCACCCCTGGACCCCAAAAGACTCATGTCCTTCTCCAGGAGTCACCAAAGTCTTAACGGTTTCAGCCCTGCTAAAGAAACTTCAAGTCCATAGTCTCCTCTGAGATGGAAGACAAACTTTTAGCTGTGAGCTCCTGTTCCAACCAGAGTTAAGCACTTCCAACATAAAATGGCACATGGTAAACATTTCCATTCCAAAAGGGAGGAAAAAGGTAATAAAAGGTAATAGGACCAGAACAATTCCTAAATCTGTCAGGGCAAGTGTTAAAAATCCTGTAGCTCCATGTCCAGCAACTGGGCTAAATGCTGGTGAGGCATGAACTCCAAGGGGCTTGGGTGGTCCAACCCCTGTGGCATTGCTGCAGGCTGCAGCCTCCATCTTCCCTTATTTGGCCTGGATCCACTCACGGCCTGCTGCGTTTCTCAGCTGACAATCCATGCTCCTGGCTTCTCCAAATTTCTGGGCTCTCCACTGGACCTTAGGCTTCTCCTTCACAATTTCACACATTGCCCTCCCAGGGGCACATTGCTTGGCCTCCAAGGCCTTCCTCTGAAACCTGGGTGGAAGCCTCCATGAACCCACAACTCATGGGCTCTGCAAGCTTGTAAAGCCAGGGCCACGTGGACGTCTCCAAGATTCTCCACTGGCTTGAGCAGGAATCTGGCTCCTTTGTGCCATGGTTGCAGCAGCTTCTGAGTGCCTGAATTGCTGAACTCTAGGAGGCTGAACTCCAATAAACACTTCCCCCTTCGGCCCTACAGGGAGTCCTGGGGTACTCTTCACAGGACAAGATCTTTTGTCTTGGCACCCTTTAATTGGTAAAGGGTGGGATCTTGCTGATTCCTGAGTCACTGTGAAGGCCTCTTTTTTACAGTTCTGATTCCAACTTCTTGGCTTTTGTTTAATGTTAGTTTCTTGAACAGTCACATGCTTTTCCACTCCAGACTGCAATCTTTTTACATTTGTTTTCTCTGCCATTGTCTCCTGTCCTTCACTATAAAGTTGGCTGAAAGCCACAAACAGTAGCCATGTAACAGTTTGAACTTCAGTCTGGTGGAGATTTCTTCCACCAGAGTAAGCAGTCCTCCACCCTTAATCTCAATTTCAGGCAAAGTCTCTGGACAAGGGCAAAATGCCGATAAACTTTTTGCCAGATCGTAGCACACATCGTTTTTAAGCCACTTGCCAATAGAGTCCTCCTTCCCATCTGAAACTTCTTGAGTTTGGCCTTCCAACCCACACTTTTATCAGCATTCTGGTCTTCTGAGCTCTGACAAGAATCTTCCATTAAGCTTGGCTCAGAGCACTCCAAGTCTTCTCCAGCTTGCATCCCCAAACCTTTCCAAATTCCTTCTGCAAACCGGTCCCAAAGACTTCTGAGCCACATCTTCAGGTAAAGTACAGCAACGACCCCACTCCTCTGGTACCAATGTCTGTCTTAGTTACTTTTTCGTTGTTGTGACTCAATACCTGCCACCCACAAACTTAGGAAAGGAAAGGTTTATTTTAGCTCACAGTCTCGAAGGTCTCAGTCCATTCAGGGGTGGCTTGCAACAATCAAAATACATGGCAGAGAGAGAGAGAGGTGGAGGCAGCTTCCCCGGAAAAACAGGAAGACAAGCTGAGGCTAGTTGAGACTAGTCCCACAGTCCTCCAGGAGGGAAGGCAGGTGCAGCTTTTGTATCCTTTCAGGTCTCCGCCCAGTTACCAGTCCCTCCTGCATCCAGGTGTAGCCACTACACACCGTTAATCCCAACTTAACTGCAATCCACTCCTCCAGACCAGACCCCAATCCACCAACATCACATGGCTCCATTAAAATACGTGAGACTTTTGGGGGACACTCCAGATCCTAACTACAACATGCCACCCCAGGCCCCTAAAAGACTCATGTCCTTCTCCCCATGCAAAATGTAGTTAGTCCTTCTCCAAGAGTCAACAAAGTCTTAACAGTTTCAGCCCTGCTAAAGAAACTTCAAGTCCATAGTCTCCTCTGAGATGGAAGACAAACTTTTAGCTGTGAGCTCCTGTTCCACCAGAGTTAAGCACTTCCAACATAAAATGGCACATGGTAAACATTTCCATTCCAAAAGGGATGAATAAGGTAATAAAAGGCAATAGGACCAGAACAGTTCCTAAATCTGGCAGGGCAAGTGTTGAATCCTGTAGCTCTATGTCCAGCAACTGGGGTAAATTCTGGTGAGGCATGAACTCCAAGGGGCTTGGGTGGTCCCACCCCTGTGGCATTGCTGCTGACTGCAACCACCATCTTCCCTCCTTTGGGCTGAATTCACTCACGGCCTGCTGCGTTTATCAGCTGACAATCCCTGCTCCTGGCTTCTCCAAATTTCTGGGCTCTCCACTGGGCCTTAGGCTTCTCCTTCACAATTGCACACATTGCCCTGCCAGGGGCACACTGCTTGGCCTCCAAGGCCTTCCTCTGAAACCTGGGTGGAAGCCTCCATGAACCCACAACTCATGGGCTCTGCAAACTTGTAAATCCGTGACCACGTGGACGTCTCCAAGATTCTCCACTGGCTTGAGCAGGAATCTGGCTCCTTTGTGCCATGGTTGCAGCAGCTTCTGAGTGCCTGAATTGCTGAACTCCAAGAAGCTGAACTCAAATAAACACTTCCCTCTTTGGCCCTACAGGGAGTCCTGGGGTACTCTTCACAGGACAAGATCTTTTGTCTTGGCACCCTTTAATTGGTAAAGGGTGGGATCTTGCTGATTCCTGAGTCACTGTGAAGGCCTCTTTTTTACAGTTCTGATTCCAACTTCTTGGCTTTTGTTTAATGTTAGTTTCTTGAACAGTCACATGCTTTTCCACTCCAGACTGCAATCTTTTTACATTTGTTTTCTCTGCCATTGTCTCCTGTCCTTCACTATAAAGTTGGCTGAAAGCCACAAACAGTAGCCATGTAACAGTTTGAACTTCAGTCTGGTGGAGATTTCTTCCACCAGAGTAAGCAGTCCTCCACCCTTAATCTCAATTTCAGGCAAAGTCTCTGGACAAGGGCAAAATGCCGACAAACTTTTTGCCAGATCGTAGCACACATTGTTTTTAGGCCACTTGCCAACAGAATCCTCTTTGCCATCTGAAACTTCTTGAGTTTGGCCTTTCCAACCCACACTTCTATCAGCATTCTGGTTTTCTGAGCTCTGACCAGAATCTTCCATCAAGCTTGGCTCAGAACACTCAACTACTTCTCCAGCTTGCATCCCCAAACCTTTCCAAATTCCTTCTGCAAACCGGTCCCAAAGACTTCTGAGCCACATCTTCAGGTAAAGTACAGCAACGACCCCACTCCTCTGGTACCAATGTCTGTCTTAGTTACTTTTTCGTTGCTGTGACTCAATACCCGACACCCACAGACTCATGAAAGGAAAGGTTTATTTTAGCTCACAGTCTCGAAGGTCACAGTCCATTCAGGGGTGGCTTGCAACAATCAAAATACAAGAGGGAGAGGGAGAGGGAGAGGGAGAGGGAGAGGGAGGGAGAGGGTGGGAGGGAGAGAGGGGGAGAGAGAGAGAGGGAGAGAGGCAGCTTCCCTGGACAAACAGGAAGACCAGCTGAGGTTAGTTGAGACTAGTCCCCCATCCTCCAGGAAGGCAGGTGCAGCTTATATGTCCTTTCAGGTCCGCACTCAGAAACCAGTCCCTCCTGCATCCAGGTGTGGCCACCATTTTTCCTTACTTAACTGCAATCCACCCCTCCAGTCAGGACCCCAATCCACCAACATCACATGGTTTGATAGACAATCCATAACATCAAAATACATGATACTTTTGGGGGACACTCCAGATCCAAACCACAACAATACTCAAGAAAATTCAAAGTTCTAGAAAGGTGGAACATCTGTCAAGGAAAGCTACAGACAGTGAGCAGAGCCAACCCAAGAGAAAAGGTCAGTGAGCTGCAACTGGCAGGCCATAGATGTAGGGCTGCTCAACATCTCTGAATTTCAAACCTCAACCCCACATGCTCCAGATGGTGGATTTAGAGCTACAGAATTTATAGTTTGCTGTGCTAAATTTTATGTCTGATTCCTTTTCTATTCCACTATGGAAATATTTGCCCTATGCCATTATATGTTGGAAGTATTCAAATTTTCTTTTGATTATTATGGGGGTTTCACAGCTAAGTGCCTTGAGTCTCAGAGAAGAGTGTGACCTCAAACTTCTGGGCATTACTTGAACTGTTAAGACTTTGGTGACCCTTGGAAATGGAAAAATGCATTTTGCATGATGAGATCAACATGAACTTTTAGGGGGCTGGGTCAAAAGGTTATTACTTAAGTCTGAAATGTCCAAGGATTTTCATGTGTTCAAAAATTCAGAGGGGCTTTCAGAAGGTGTCTGGGTCAAAGAAGAAATCAATACTCATCAGGAGATTAATCCATTGATGAGTTGCAAGGTGAATATGCTCTTAGGTGACCTAGCGCAGTCAGAAGAGGTGGCTGACTAGGGTAATGCTGCTGGAGGGGACACCCACACACACCCACACACACCCACACCCCCCCACACACCCCCCCCACACACCCTTGTTTTCTAGTTTCCTTGGGTTGATCATCTTTCATCTGCCAGGCTCCCTCGTTGTGATGTTTACGCCTGGAAGCCTACTGACCAGAGACTGAAAGATCCGCAATTCGTAACTAAAAATAATCCTTTCTTCCTGTAAGTTGCAGTACTCAAGGTTAGTTTGTTGAATTGTTTCCCCAAGGGATAGGAAAGTTGACGAACAGCGAGTATTGGATAGAGTGCGGTTTCAAGGCTGAGTAATGGAAATATAGGGATGTAACAATAAGACATCACAAATTCAAATGTAAAGGCCACTGAGCATGAAATTGAGGAAATGAAATAAATGAGATCAGTTGTCTATAGAAGTAGCCTATTCTAAACCACCATCTGTAAGTTGACTGATCAAGTATTTTAGGAATAGTCAGATGTGATTAAACTGATATGTTAATAGTTATTGTGGTTTGTCTGAAGAAAGAATGTGCTGTCAAAACACGAGGCTTAGAAAAAGGCAAATCATGGAAAGAATTTATTACCGCTCTATTTTACCCTTTGGCTTAGTTCACAAAGTCTCCTGAATCAGGAACCTGAGTACCTGAGTTTGGTCAGGCATATGTCATATTGAGATATTCAAAAATTTTACCTTTCAACTAACTCCTTCCTCATATCCACCCTTGTCAAGGAACCAACTATGAACCACCTCATTCCCATGTAGCTTCCCAGTACAAATGAATGCACCAGCATGTGCATTTAACTGTATAAGAAGAATGTTTTGGCTTGATTGAAAATTATAGTGGCTACTGAACAACATGGACGTTAGAGGTGCTAATCCTCACTCAGTAAAAACGTCTATATAGAATATTTGAATCCAGGAAAGCATAACTGTTAGTAGCTACTGCTGACCAAAAACCTGGCTACTTATAGTCAATTGAAATTTTGTATTTGTACTTTGCATTTTTGTATATGTAGTATGTACAGTGAAAAATATATGAAAACCATAAGATAGATTTTTACTTTCATGTAATTTATCAAAAAGACAAACTGCTCATGAAGAAATGTTTAGAGTCACACCAAATTTTAAGTGACATTCAGAACACCAAACTCATGTCAAAGCAACAGAGGATGTCTATGGAAAAATATTATTAGTATGTTCTAGACTACAGTTAATTCAAGCATCTCTGAGTTAGTAGTGCATATTTGCACTTGTTCATGTTTTTCTTGGTTGAATGATGTTAAGCATGGTCTGTAAGGTTTGCATAAGTTTTGGTGTATTGTTAAAATTTTAAGTATATTTGTTTATCTTTAATTTTAGTACATGATAAAATCAGAGTATTATCTGCATGTTTACGTATTCATGATATACTTAGCTTTTTCTTAATTTTTCAATATATGTAGGCTATATGGTTTGCAAGCTTTTCTAGTTGTTCCAAATCTCAAAAAAAGGAAAAATTTAAGTGGACTGTTCCACTGTTCAAAGGCAAAATGTATATCAAATTATAAGACAACTATTAAGCTACAGGTTGTATATATGAGTCTCTTGCCAACGAACTCAAGAAGCCACATGAAAACAGAATAGACCTGAAGAGACATATAACAGTACGTCTCCAAGACACCCCGATTGCACAGCCAATCTGTCAGAAAATGAATCTATTTTGTCATTCTCTGTAATACATATCTAAAATGATGAAATTTCAGATTGCTTGCAAATACTGTACTTTATTAAACTGTATTTCACTCTGGTTTGAAATAATTCATGAATATTGAAATATAAGAGCTTCATATGGTAAATGCTTATGCATCCAATTGCAAGCATATAAGGCTGATATATTTCCTTATAGTGTAAAGGTCAATGTTACACTTAAATACAAATAAATCTACATATGTACAGTATATTGAAGCATTTCCAGCTAAATCTAGAAAAGTCATATTGGAAAAATGTTAAATACAATGCGTAATCTATATTCATTATGATGTCATTCTATTTGGAAGCAGGATGAAAAAGATGCTCTATATTTTCTACATTAACCCTATGTCAACAGAGTAATAATTGATTTTTGTACGGGAAGACAGATGAAATTGCTTCTGCTATTGAGTTTTTCAGATACGTGCTCTGATAAATGCATATACATAATCAGCATTTTATTAAAATATATTTCAATTACATGATTTGAAGTGAACTTGTAATAAACCCTTCCCCCAAATCAAAAGAGCCTCTTTTCTCCATATGGATTTACCCCATCTAATATCTACCCAGGCCAATCCAGGTTTATGGCATATAAGAGGACTGTGTGTTTGAGTAACTTTGAAGGGGTTAATTCCAAATATTTTCTCAAACACTCATGAAATTCTTGAGCTGACGCTCTAGAATACTTGCTACAAAGCAGAATAAAAAAGCTAATGAAGACGTGCTGTTCCTGCAGCTAATTTTTAATATGGAATACAATATCATTGTGGCTAACCAACTTATTAGGTTTTTTAACTCGAGTCACCATTTATATGGATAAGGCAAACTATTTCACACTGCTTGTCCTTTCCATTCATGACAAGGCACAAAGGAAGGGATTCAGACAAAGCAGAGGAAATAACATGGCTTAACAACTCAATTAAAACCTGTGATGGAGAGACTATCTTTTATTCAGTAAAAAATGAGGCAACTCATTATGAAAATGTATCGCCAAAATATCAATTCTAGGGGGATTTACAGTCCTGTAAGAACAGGATTCCCATATCTTCCTCTCAGTATTCCTGAAAACATCAGTGATTTATTTCAAACTATATTCTGTCATTTAAATGAAAACATCATTGGCTACTCAATTCTGAATTTCAATTCCTAAGTACTATACAGCACTTCATTACAATGTTAATTGCTAATATTTTTCTATACAAAAACCAGATGCATGTTAGTTGGAACTGACCCGAGGTCATCAGCCACTGAAGTTAATATTCTGTGAAAGGATCTGGGGAGCATAGTCTTACCAATAATGTGCCTCTAAAAAGATTTTGTGTGTGCTTTCACTAATTGTAAATGACTCAGGAAAAGAATTTCAAACACTCTGGGAAAATTTACCCTGTTGTGAAGCTTTGTTTGACCTCATTAGCTATAGACTGTATTTGGGATTAGGTAAATTTTCTTTTATTCCCTTTCCATTTTCTTAATGCCTTGACTTCAGGTCGTCTTCAGTGAGGTTTTATGCAAACTGACAACCATTATTTAGGACCTGATCTGACCTTCCTGAAAGAGGTTCCAGAGGAGTATCAATTTCCAGCAGGCTCTGTCTTCCTTCTAGGAATTATACTTTAATAAAAGCAACAAAATTCAGCTGTCTAGAGCCAAAGGTGTTTTGACAAGAGTGTAAATTTTTCTATTATTTTCTAACATTAGATGGAAAAAATAAGCTTTCACTTTATGCCTCCCCAGTTTGCTAAAGATGTTCTAAATGACTTATAGTGATTCTGGATTTTAGAATGACAAAATTAGGAGATAGATTCTAAAAGGTAGTTATGAACTAAAACAGCAGCAAATAAACCAGTGAGTTACACATATCACAAATGTTTCAGTGTGGCTGAGGGTATAATTTGAAAGTGTGTGTTTGCACTTTATCGCACTTTACCATATTTTCATACTTTTCCTAACACTGGATTACATTTGTATGGTAGATTATACATTAGAAAATACTTTCACCTTATCACCTCTGGTTATAAAGTCACTCAGATTGAGTCAAACATTTTAAAAATGCTACTTTTTAAACCACTTCCAAATGCACTGTCATGTTTTATTAAAGATAGAAGGAATGCTATTTCTTGAGTTACCTTTTTATTGAGAATATATCTGAAAAAAAAGTTATTGAAAAAAAGATGCGTATCCAAGACAATGAAGTGCATAAATTTTTGCAAAGTGAACACTAGTTCATTTGTCTGGGGAAAGGTATTTACTTTTCTCTGTCATTCAGCAAAAAGAAAACCTCATAAACAAACAAACAAACAAACAAACAAAAAAAAACCCCACAGAAGTATTTAGTCTGGGCTAAGTTTTATAAAGTTATCTTTTAACCATTTACTATTTATCTAAAATTTATTATACATATAATATTAACAACCAAAGACAAAATAGTAACAGCCATTATGAAGATACAGAATTAGTAAATGAATGAATCAGCATTATTTAAGCATCCACCGTGAAGAGCACTAACTTGATAATGTGCAGGAAGCCTCATTGAAGTACTAAATTAGCTTTGTCTCTTCTAAAATTTAGGCAGTCAAAAGAGTTCAAATACATGATCACATATTAATCATTAATAATGATTTTTCTCAAGGTAACTTGTATTACTTAAAATACATTGATATAGACAGAATCTTAATTGATGAATTTACCAGTTATCTACACTGCTATAAATATGAGTTAGTATTCTGTTTTGAGTTCTGTCCTTGCCACTTATGACTATGGATTCTATTTAGAACAATTTCTGAAGATGAAAAATTTTGCTGACTTGTCCTTTTTTATTTCTTCATTCACTGCTTTTCTACAATAAAAGCATCACAAGATGATACCCGTCTATGTATACACAGACTACTTTGCTAGGAAAGGAACTCTTTTTTTTAATGTAAGTTCATGAGATGCACAGATATTACCATGCATAAAAGGAGAAATAATTCAAGCGAGCCACTGCATGATGGGGCTCAATTTTCTCCCATTCTCTTAATATGCATGCTAAAAAAGCTTCTTTTCCATTATCTCATCTTAAGTAGCTTTTCAAATCAAACCCATACTCACACTCATGCTGTCACTGATAATGGATCTTGTGTCAAAGAAAAAGAGCAGAGAAGACCTGATAATAAGTGCAATTATCAGACATCAAAAATGTAGATCAAAGTGGATTTCCTGACTCTTCTATATGCAGTGACTTCACGGCATGCCATTATTCATGTCATGTGACCCTGACAGGATATACTAATTTTTTCCATTATGACAGCAATGGTATTGCACATCTCACTTAGATGCTGGAAAGACATAGAGTCATTATCTCATCTTGTTTTAGTGGTTTGTGTATATGTAATTGTGTGTGTGCACCTGCGTGTGTGTGTGTGTGTGGGGGGGGTTGTTGTAAAGCATACTCCCCAGCACACCACACCCTGTCTCCAGAGGAGATTAAAAGCCTTCAGGGAGGCAGCAATCTCCCTGTGAAGAATGGATTCAGGCAAGGGTTTTATTTCTTTGAGATAGCACAATATTTCCTCTCTCTGGGAAACACCCGACCCATCTTTGGGAAGACAGAAATATCGCAGAGAGAAACTGGGAGTAATTCTAGAAACTTTCCAGTCTGAATGATGTCAATAACTCACATAATCTACCCTCCACTTTTGACCCCAGTCCTGTACTTCCTCCTTTTCCAAACACTTTCTTCAAGAACATATATTCCTTGCAGAGAATCTGGTAATATTTGTCTATCAAATGATAGACAAAAATAGTGTGCTATATATTCTTCTGGATATTGCACAGTGAATTTCCATTGTGTATGCAGCCATTGACTTCTAGTATACGAAGGCTATTTTGTCATTAAATATTGCCTACCACTTAATCAGTGCACTAGAAAATTCTGCCAGAAGCACAGAAATCGCCATTTCTAAACTCACCTTCAACTGAAGTACTGATGATCAGAAGAGAGAAATGTTTTGGTTCTTTTCACAATGATGTAATTATCACTCTTAGAAAGACAGAATTTCAAAGTAATAAGTTTTCTAGAGTCAAGTTTAAGGCATTTCTTAGCCACAGAATAAGAACAAACAATATTTTACACTTGATATGAAAATATGGAATAGATTTACTGAAACGAAAGTAGACCATTTGCGAATCCAAAGGGCAAGCCCATATGGCCAATGACAGATGGGACCCAGCCATGAGACAAAACATTCTCAAGTCTTTAAAAAATCACTTCTAAAGGGCGAAAACTTTCAAATTATTAAACCGAAAATCAATTATCAAAACAAAATCTCAACGCTTTGAGTATTTTGTGGTTAGAAAATAACTGCTCATTAGCACACTGTTTTAAACTCAATAAAAGATCATTTTTGTTCTGTTTCACCAACTTCAATTAAGCTTTTTCTCTATCCTTGAGGAATTCCTGAGTGGTAGTTAGAAAATATACTGGTTTTTAAACATGGCCTTTAACATATGGCTAAGCTAACTTAAAACCATGTCATTAAAATCAAATATTATAATACTTAGATTAGCCAATTAGCACACCTAAATTTCTCTATGGGGTAAAATGGCTCTGAACCTGGAGCAGCTGCTGGAGTTGTTCGCCTAAATGGTAATTAGATACAAGTCTCTGAATTAAATGTGCCAAGCAGAAAACTGTTTTATAGCCTTTCCCTCTTGACAGGAAATATAGATGAAGAGTTTAAGATGGCAGAACTCATCAATAAATTATGACCAATAAGCAAGGTTTTAGAATTGAACAATCATTTCTATGATGATCAATACATACTTTATGTGGCGCTGCCTTTAAAGGACAAAAGGCTAAGAAATATGAGAAGAAAACAGAAATTAGATAGAACAAAATTCACAGAATATATAGCCTCGAAGTAAGTATCTTACTAAAAAACCATCACCGGAATTATTCTTAAAATAACATGTGGAGCTTATACAACAAAAATGAATATGAAGATGCCAGTAGCAATTATGGAAAAGGACCTATATAATAATAAGAAAAATTATAATCATCTTATGTTATTATACACCGATGCATATCACAGGGTGGCAGGAGCAAGAGTTCTTGAAAATTGTGGAAGTTAAAATTCAAGCACATCTCTTAATACTGTGGTTTATTTAGGAACTATTCAGCTTCAGTGTGCCTGTTGCTTCATCTGCAAACTGCTCAAAAGTAAGTATCTTAAGATTTTCTGCAAAGAAGTAGTGACTTTATATAAAGTCCTTACAGCAGTGTGTGGCACCCAGTATATGCTCATTAAATTTCACAATTATTAATACTAGAAAGGAACTAAAATTTATGGGGACATATTTGTTAGTAACACTGTGAAATAATCCAGTGTTTCATAGCACTTCTTCCCACTTTTCCTACAATCCTTATATTTTCCCAGAAATTTCACTCAAATCTTCATTTTGAAAGAGAACTTTGCAATCCTGTTCTCTTTGCAAAACTTTCAGTACGCTTAACAAAGATCACTAACCTTCCAGCACATTCGCTCAGTGTCAAGACACTGTAACTAGTATGTTAAATGACCAATAAGACAGAGTTGATTTTTTTAGTAGAGCCATTAATGTTCAAACCAAGAATTAATTATTCAGGGATTATCAAAGGACTGTGATAACTCTATATTCTGCTGTTTACTGGCTATGTCCATTTAGTTGGAGGATAACTCCAGTGCTCCTTGAGCTCGTTCATATAATACAAACTGAAATGTCAAATACAGCTTAGATAACTCCTAGACATGAATGTAATGTATCTAAAACATAATTCTCATCTAAGGAATATAACAAGGTACTAAGTTGCTTATTTAAGAAAATGAAATCATAGCAGATTTCTCTTCCCGTAACCAATCCATCACCAAATCCTGCCGGTTTCCTTTAGGAATATACCTTACTTCTATTCATGTTTCTCTGTTTCTTTCATCTATCACTGTATAATCCTTTTGTTGGTCTCCCCACTTTCAATCTTACTCTCTCCAATGCATTTCCTATACAGCAAACAACACTAAAGTAACCTATTACAAGCCCTGAATTCCAGCCAATGGCTGAAAAGGGCATTGGATGTACTAGTCCTTCACAAAGAAATCAAAAGAATGTGTGAGTAGCTAATATTCAGTTAGTATCTTCAGGGAAGCGTCCTAGAACGTAGTGCAAATGAAACAAACAAACAAACAAAAAATTGTGAAGCTCAGAATGTAAATGGTTTGGCAAAGAAAGGGCTAATGTATTTTGCACTCACTGGCCCATTTCCCCAGTCCAGACCAGCTTGAAGTTGGAATAAACACTTTTCTCTTCAGAATACAAATCATTGAAAATTCTTCTCAAAGGAACACGTAACACTTTCACTAGCACAGTTTATCTAACAACTTCATAATACGCATTCTTATTAGAACATGGGATGTGGGAGATACTAGGTGATCCTTAAACCATGTATTTCTCCACAGAAGAAGTCTCAAAAAATAAATCAAAATCTTACCACACATATTTTCTGATGACGTAGAATAAAACTAGAAATCAACAGCAAATGCAACATTAGAAATTGTCCAAATCTTCAGCAAATAAACAACATTTTCTTCAATGGCTAATGAGGCAATGAAGAAATCAAAGGAAAAATTTAAATTTTTTTGAAGCAAATGAAAATGGAAATACAATATCCTGAAATTTGTAAAACGTTGCAAACACATTACTAAGAAGGATGCTCATGCAAAAAACAACTATATAAAAATAGAGAAATTTCAAGCAATATAACAATGTATACCAAGCAACCAGAGAATAATAACAAACCAAATCTGAAATTATTGGCTCAGAGCAGAAATAAACAAAATAAAGATGAAATGATCAATGAAACAGATTTGGTTTTATGAAAGAGGAAAAAATTCATCATCTACTGACTAGCTAATAAAAAGACAGAAGACCCCAATAAGTAAAATCAGATATGAAAAGGAGACACTAATCAATACCTTGGACATACAGGGGATCATTGGGGGTTATTAGGGATAACTATGTACATTGGAAAGCCCAAAAAAAAATAGAGAACTTTTTGGACACTTACAACTCAAAAAATCAAAATATGAATACACAGTAAACCTGAACAGACAAATACTAAACAAGAAGATTGAATCAATTAATTATCTCACAACAAGCAAAGACCAAGACCAGATGGCTTCATTGCTGAATTTTATGAAAGTAGTACCAAAGCACTAGCAGTAATTTTTCTCAAACTCTTGCAAAAAACTTGACGAAAAGGAACTCACCCAACTCCTTCTGCAAGGCCATCCTTATCCTGCTATGAAAACCAGACACATAATAAAAACAGAAACTGTAAATCAATGTCTCTGATGAATATAGATGCAAAAATTCTAAACAAAATATGACCAAGGCAAATCCAACAGCTTATCAAAAGATCATTTACTATGATGAAGCAAAGTTTATCCCAGGGATGAAAGGATAGAATCTAGGTAGACAATTCAATAAAATGTAATTCAATATCGTCAAAGACAAAAATTATATGATGACACCAATAGATGAATGAAAACATTCAATACAATTCAAAAATCCCTTTATGATGAAAACTGAACAAATTAGATCCAGAAGGAATCTACTACAACATAGTAACAGTGATACATAGGAGCCCCTGGTCAACATCATGCTGAATGTGGAAAGCTGCAAGTTTTTCCTGGAAGATGTGGAAGAAAATAAGGAAGCCAACTTTCACCACTGTCATTCACCAGAGGATTGAAACTCTTAGCCAGAACTGGAAAACACACATACAGAAAGGAAGGAATTCTAATTAACCCTACCTGCACGTGATATGTTTCTACAAATAAAAAGCCTAAATGTTCTGCCAAAACATGATTAGAATGAAAAAGTACTTTAGAAAGTAGCAGAATACAAGATGAATAAATTAAATATAAAATTCAGCTTCTTTTACAGTAATAAGAAACTGGCTCAGAAGGAAACCATAAAAGGAATCCCATCACGACAGCTAAAAATAAAATGAGATATCAAATACATTTAACCAAGAAAGTGAGTGACCTCTGCAATGAAAAATTTAAAACACTAATGAAAGCAATTGAAGACACACAAAAACGAAGACTTCTCATGTCTAGTAGAAGAATTAAATTATTAAAATGTCAAAATGTTCATATTACCTGAAATGATTTGCAGGTTTGCTAGAACTCAATCAAAATATCAATGAAATTCTTTATAGGACAAAAAAAGCAATCCTAAAATTCATATGAAATCATAAAAGACCCTGAATTGCCACAGCAATCATTTTACCCAAAGATTATTCTTTTTTATGAGTAGTCATCTGCAATATATAATGATTACATTCAGCCTAAAGAACGAGTGTATATGTTTGTCACATCTTAATCATTTTTTACTTCCCGTTCATTTTCCTTCCTTCCCATTTCCCTCTTTTCTCGGGCCTCTCCCACTCCGCAAAGCCTGCTTTCCTCTCATCTTTTTTCTATTTTGGTCTTTTACGTATCTTGAACCAAAAGAATAAAGCTGGAGATAGAAAATGCCTGACCTCAAAATTTATCATAGGCATATCAGGATGTCATGACATTGACATAAAAGCCAACACACAGAACAATGAAACAGAAGGAAGGTCCCAGAAATACCTCTGTACATCTACATCTTATTGAAGAATGAACAGCCTCTTCATTTAAAAGGTGATGAGAAAACCGTGTATCCATCCATATGAAGGATAAAGCTTGGATTTTATCTCTCACCATATAAAAAATCAAGTCAAAATAGATGAAAGACGTAAACATAAAACCCAAAGTATGAAACTACAAAAAAAAAAAAAAAAAAGAACAAGCAAAGCGGCCTGAGACATCAGTGCACAAAAGGATTTTTTGGATGAAACCTCAAAATACTGGCAACAAACGCAGAAGTAAATGAATGGGTTTCTATCAAACTACCAATGTTCTGCCCTGCCAAGAAAATGATCAGCCATGAATAGACAGTCTACAGATCAGAAGAGTATATTTTTCAAATGACTCATGTGACAAAGAGACAAATATCTGGAGTATTTAAAGAACTAAAAAAGTCAGTAAGAAAAATCCTAAGGAAACAATGGGAAACAATCAGAAAGGGCACTTCTCAAAAAAATCCACATGTACAAAAAATTTATGAAAAACGCACATCATAATTATCTGATACAAAGGACAACTATAATAACTATAATGCATTTTGATCATATCCCAGTCAGATTGGCAATTAAAAACTAAAACTAGGCTGAAAGGGAAGAAAAACTTCTCATACACTTTTGGTGGGTGTGTAAATTAGTAAAGCCATTATGGTCAACAGTATGAAGGCTCCTTCAAAGCTTAAAAATACATGTACTACATGATATGGCAATCAAAATTTTCGGGATATAGCCAAAGGAAATAACATCAGCATATGGAAAAAATCTATACTCCCATATTTATTAAAGCAGTCTTCACAATAGTCAAGATATAGGACCAAGCTAGGTGCTTTCCAGTAACCGTGTACCAAAAATGTGGTATGTACACACAGGGAAAATGAAAGAGACCTTGCTATGTGGCCACGTGAATAAACCAGGCAAGTGAAACAAGTGAGGCAGATACTGCGGGGTCTTGTTCATATGTGAAAACTAACCAAGTTGATCTCGAATAGTAGAGAGCAGACCGGTGATTGCTAGAGGCTAGAGAGAGTAGGAGTGAGGAGAGTGAGCGTGTGGATAACAGGCAACCAAATGCACATGGCACAAGCAAGTCCTCGTGTTCTACCGCACGCACGGCAGAGTGACTACAGGTCAGACTCGTATCCCGTAGTTCATGGAGAGAGAAGACAATGTCTCCACAAAAAAGACATGATAAGGAGATAGAAGTGTCTGATTTGACAGTACACATTGTATACATGGATGTATTTATACTATATCTCACAAATATATACAATTATTGCATGTTAGTTACAAACACTATAGTTTAATTCAATAGCTTCCTATTGCACTTAGAAAAAAAGGCATTTTCTAGAACCAAATGCATGCGACAGAGACAGGGTGGATGGTGAGGGTGCGGGAGAGCCAAGAAGGGGTATATATATATGTGTGCAAAATACCTGAGCCCCTTGTAACCATTATGTGTCATAAGGATGTGTTATCTGTTTCCTAACAGTGATCTCTAAGGCCTCATGTCACTGGGTTGTTGTTTTAGTTTCCTATTGAGCTGCTCTCCCCTTGGATTATCACATGGTTTTCTTGCAGTTCCTCTGTAGGGGACAACATTTCCTACCAGAGACCCTCTGCATGTACCAGAAAATTTTCTCCCAAACTTCATCACCCTTTGATTGGTTATATATGCGATACACAATGTTTACATTGAACCTGAGTATTTTGTGCACATATAGATCATGTCAAAATTACAAACCCTTCCTCTCTCGCTTTTTGACCCTCCCACACCCTCTCTCCCCACTCGTTCCCACTACCCCCCCATTCAGTTCTATGAAATGAATGGATTCTGGATTTCTGCTATTAGAGAAACCATGTATTATTTCACCTTCTGCCTCTGACTCACTTCATTGAGCGTGATGTTCTCAAGTTGCCTCCATTTACCTGCAAAAGCCTCAAACCTATCTGTTTTTCTTAATTATCACCACTTGAGATTTTCTCCAACCTTCCCTGTAACCTAAGTTCCATAATTTCTTCCCTTATTCTCTTATATTAATGCTATCAACATATCTGTATATTTCTATAGCAGATGCATATCTATATCTATCTATATTTGAGACAGTGTCTCATTGTGTAGCCCAGGCTGGCCTCAAACTCATCATAATCCTCCTGCCTCAGCCTCCCATGTACTGAGATTACAGGCATGTGCCACCACACCCAGCTTCTGTGGTGCTGGGGAATCCATCTCAGGGCCATGTGTTTACCAGGCAGGCACTTTCACTGCTGAACTATCTCCATCCCCAGTGCTTATATTTTAAATTCATATTTTTGTTTTTTTAATTTTTTTTCTTTCTCGTACGAGAACGTAAGTTCCACAGGCAACATTATTCAATGCCGTATCTGCATCATCTGTTAAAATGCCTGGCATGTAGTAGTGCATGCTCAACAAATTTATATTGAATGCATGAAGAAAGAACAGTTTCAATGGTTGCTGAATGGATGATTGTGGAAGGAGGTTTTCTATTAACTCAAAGTAAAAAATGTGCATAATTTTAATTGCCACAATGTATGCATCTAAACCTCACTTCAAAATATTTACCCCAGTGTCCATTTTGATCACACAAAAGCTATGCTGCAGAAGGACCTAACATTTTAGGAGTAAACGCAACATTAACATAATATAGATTTTTTAGCATATGTGATTTCCAGACAACTCATAATATCTGCAAGATATAATTTCACAGGCCAAAGTTTCAAACAAAACTTAGTTTAAAATGAAGGGTATAGAGCAGCTCCGACCTCAAATATTATTATTTTGGTATTGGAGATTGAGTCCAGGGCTTTGGCACTGAGCTATATTGGTAGCTTACTTTTATTTCTGATTTTGAGACAGGGTGTCACCAAGTCGTTAAGTTAAACCAGGGGGCTCAAATTTGTTATCCTCTTGCCTCATCATCCTAGAAAGTTGAGATTACAGGCCTGTACCCCTGGAAAGTGCTCAGAATTACTTTTGCGATTTGCTTCTGAAGATAGCCTCAGGAGCAGCAGGAAGAAATCAGACTTAAAACTTGATTATAGGCACTTTCCCTTTAAAGATTAATAATGGTTATTTGGTCCTATTTTACTCTAATAGCATCCTAATGCTGTCAATTAAAAGTCACTCTCATCTACTCTCAAGGACTGAGAGTCTCTCAAGTCACTTTCATAGCTTTAGTTTTGATCCCTGTCACAACAGTGAATGAGAATTGTTTTTCTTTTTACATGCAATAATATTAAAAACATTCAAAAACAAGAGCCAACCATGGAGTCTCACCCCAGACTTACTATGTAAGCCCAAGAAGGTCATGGCAGTCTTATTTGTGTTATTGTTGAGGTAACATAATTGCTGTCTGCGAGAAAGAAGTAATTTCTTAAGAGGAACTCATATCCCTAACTCCTCTAAGTGCTTTTGGTATCAGATTAAATATTAATTTCAAGTACATCTGTGCGTATTGAGTTCAGCAGGTCCTGCTTCCCAATAGTGGCAGGACACATTTTCCTTTCGCAGCACATGGTAGTACACACTACATTGCTTCTCACCAGGGATCACTACTATGGAACAGACAACAGACCCTTATGACCCTCATATTATATTTTATGCTCTTTTCTTTTCAAGTCAATTTATAGAATCAGAACTTCTCAACTTGAAAACAGAGGATAAACATCTTGTGTTGCTCTTTCTAAAGCAAGCACTTTGAGTGCCACTATCTGGACATGAGCATCAACCATTAGGTTTCAATAACATCATGCTCTTTAGGAAGAGCTCATTATTATGCTAAATACAGAAAAGGTAATACTTCCAACAGAATAATATTTCCACACAACATACAGCCTATATTTTCTTGAGTGACATACACAGCCTACCTATATAAGCCTCAAGCGTAAAATTTACACTTAGGGATCTGACATTCATTGTCACAAATGGACTCTGCAGAAAACGTTCTTCTAAATTTTGAACGATGATCATACATAGCCAACTTTCACGTTGGTATTTAACATGGCCACTTCACCAGAGTGACTATTTCTGTGTCTACTGATTTCTTTCCCATGAGAGTGGCATAAGCACAAGGAGCATCAGTTTAATTCAAATTCAGTTAGCTGGGAGTTGAGAGACACAGTAACCTTTCATCCCCCGGCCATACTGCCTGGAACCTGCCTCTATTCCTCCTCTCACTTTGCGCAGGTTTTGCATTTGCTTCGTCGCCCAAAGCAGTCATTCGACTCGGTGTATTGCAGCTGTCACTTCCTCATTGCGTGGCCCTTGAGGCAACCACTATATGTTCATGACTGAACTATAAGTTGAACTGAGATTAATGCTAATGTGACAAATTGGACGGCTCTGGCTTTCTCTGTTTGGTCAGAAAGGCAGGAAAAGAGCAATTTCCAGTCGACTGTACCTTAAGGGCTGCCCCGACTCTGCATAGTTTTTCAGAGCTTCCCAAGATTGTTTTTAGGATTTTCCCTCTGAACTCCATTTCCAGTCACTAAGTATTCCTAGAGACATCAATCTAGATATAATATTACCTTGATAAAGGAGAAAATTCTAAACACTGCAATTAGGGGCTGAGAGCGTAGTGTGGTTGTCAAAGTAATTTCCTAGTAAGTGCAAGGTCCTGGGTTCACTTTCCCAGCATCATATAAGCTGGGCGGGGTGAGTATGCCTGTAGTCTCAAAACTCAGGAGGCTGAGGCAGGAGGATTATTGTGTATTTAAGGCCAGCTGGAAAAACGTGAGTGAGTCCAGGACCAGTATGGATTACAGAGAAAGACCCTGTCTCATAGAAAAAAATGGACACTAACTCAAGAGCTTCCCTTTAATGTCTCCTCATTTACTTGGTTGCTGTTTTCAGTATGATTTATTTTTCCCTGGAAACATCATTAAAGTGTAAACATTATAACAGAGCCAGCAAGGTGATAATACTATTTGATTCAAGATGGAGTTCTTTCAGTATTTTTAATAAAAGAATTTGCTGACCTGATAAATTCAGCTACAAAGACATCATTCAGCCCTACTATTTTAGTCTTAAGGGGCCCTAATACTATAAAAACAAACTACTCCAAAGTCAATTGTATTGAAAAGATGTGCTTGTTGACAAGTTATAGATTTTGATGACAAAACATTTATGTCACCAATAGATAATAGCTTTTGCTAACAGGTGTTTTACTTTTGTTTCCTTGCTCAACAGTGGCAACCAATGTCTATATAAGATACTTCTTGTCCATTTCTTGGACATCAAGCTCTTGTTTCCGAACATCATTATGTCTGGATGGTATGCACTCACCTACTCTTGTCAGCTGAACATCACCTGCTGTCTATTCGGCTTTTGGCTAAAATGTATTCACAGACGGTTTCAAACTCTCTATGGCCAAACTGCATCCTCTGCACTCCATGTGTTCTTCTCTTTTTCAGTACAGTAGGCTGAAGCCAGTGTTCTGTACATAGCAGACGAGCACTCTACTGCTAAGCTACATCTCCAACTATTTAAAAAAATTTTTTTTTCAGACGAAGTCTTGCTGAGATGCCCAGGCTGATTTGGAACTTGCCATCTGCCTGCCTCAGCCTTGAAAGCAGCTGGAATTTCAGGCACCCACCACTAAGCAGCCAGTTTCCATTATGTTTCCCATGGCATCCTTTCATTTTACATGAAGTTCCTACGCACAATATCAACCATCTTGTGTGCTCGTGTGTATGCTTAGTGTAGGTTTTATGTGTGGAGCCCAAGGAGACTAAACTCCTTGGAAGCAGAGACCATAGCTGCCTCATTCATCACTGAGTGCTTCGTACTTCACACAACTCCTCACAAGTTCGCCTATAAATTGGTAGAGCTCAATAAACATGTTTTGAGGGAAAAAAGCAATATATCCTGATGATAATCAATGTAGCCCATACACAAAATCTCAATATTTGACTATGAGTTTAAATCAGCCATTCATTTTACTTTCCATTCTAACCACACATGTGGCAATCTGTAAGAGACAGCAACTTAAAGGACTGTGTAATTAAGACTGCAAGTTATACTATATTCCTTGCAGCAACCTAAAGCACTAAGACATATATATTTCTAAATTTTTATAGGTGATATAACTGTGTTCCCACAGATTTCAATGTTTTAAAAAAATCTTAATTGGTAGTAATTGCACTATTTACATGTTAATGAACAACACCTGGCCCCAGCTGGGTATAAAGAGGCTGACAATGTTTTTCTCACCTCCCTGGAAAAGAAGGAAGCATATGCAATTTTAAAGAGACCTGCTTGCCAGAAATAACACATTCATAATTGGTAGGACAATGTGAAATTAGTTCACACATTTCACCATTCTCAAACAAATGCATAATATTTTTCATGTGTAAAAGCTTTATGACTCAAAGAGGACCTTACTTCCTACACTTGATGATTATTCACAATCATTAAATTATTCCTGTCAGTGAATGTGCCAGAAACTGGCTAAACAGAAGCCCAAGTGGCCTTCTGTAATAAGGGCCCAGTTCCTGGCTTAATCCCTTGAAAAAACTGAGTTTCCTTTGAAGTCATTCAAAATCTATAATTAAATATGTTAATTTCCTGCTTCCTCTAATATATGATATTTCGAATCACTACAGTTTTGATTCCATTTCCCTCTACAAGCCTGAAACCAATTAAGAGGTATTGAAAAGTGACTTCCAATAGCAATTTTTTTTTCCAGTCGCAAAATGGCTCTTGTTAAATTTTGGTATATCAACATCTGTGAACAAATAAACATTCAGAAAGAGACCAAGTCCTTGAATTTTATGTGTCCTTATTTTTTCACAGTACATATTAGAATGTTTGATGCTGCTACTCTTTCTACATTTATATAAATATGTACTGGGTGTCTGGTACTCTTATATCATAGCAGGGTGATCGGCAGAGGGAGCAATGAATGCACAATAATCAAAATTTCACAAAAGATATTTATAATATAGTGAGGGAGAAAATGGAAATAAGGGAATTTTAAGATTTCACTGGTTTGTGGAACACAGGGTGTACATTCAATTCAGAAGAGAGCTTCATTCGGAGGAGAGAGTGTACCTCCAGGGAAGTCTTCGTGGAAAAACATGTGGGTTAAGAGTGGGAAAAAAACCTGTGTCTTCAATGTGCCAGGGAATATGCTAGCTGCTTTATTGCAATTTAACTTACTCAAGGTCACAAAGTTACTAGTAGCTGGTTAGAGCTGGGATAGGAGCCCAGATCTGCCAATTTGTGCCTTTCTCACTCAGCTGCGTGGTAGCCCTGAAGGATGGAGAAAAAAAGATAAGGTGAGAAGAATAATATGAGTAATGTGTGGAATTATTTTGAAGCGTGCTGTGCTGAGGAGATTACTGCAATAGCAAGTATGTTGAGGAGTCACAGGAAATAGCATCAAATAGACATTAAGAAAAGTGACAGATGATATTTCTAACCTTGAAATTCTAGAAGAAGAACTCAACACTATGAGGCAGAAATTCAAATCAAACAAGCTGCATGGTGAAACAGATGTTCAAATTTTTCAGAGGTTGATAAAGAGAAAGAGCAGAGAGGAATGGACTCAGTGCTACAAACCTGATGATGATACAGAAGGCTACGTCACTAGCTGATCTAGGATATAAGATCATAAATGGCCTTGCATCCCAGGTTCTAGTAGCATGCCTGTGTAGTAAGTGCTCAATAAAATAACACTGAAGGAACATAATGAATAAATAAGGTAAAGGCTAGCTAAGGGAGATAGTTTTCACATCATGAACATATTACAGACTCAAATTTAGCTCGGCATTAAAAAAAAGATTTGGGAGGCAAGTACAAATAGGAATGTCAATAAAAATATTAGCTCATAGTCTTCAACTAGGCTTAGGATATGAAAATAAAATAAGCGCTCAAAATATCAATAGTATTTCAAAGTTTAAACAAGTTAAATAAGATATCAATTAGTACATCACTGTCAAAAATCTGTTAAAATATTTACAGTTGGTGGGAACTGAAAGACACAGATACTGTCAATTACTGCTAAGTATAAAGATATTATTTTATATTTTTTCACATACATATTACACTAATGTCTACATAACACACGATAAGACTAGAAATAGTGAGAGCATTAATAACATAAAATTTGATAATTTTATTAGCAACTATTGGAAAAGACTTCCAAAATGTTTCCAGAAATCATAAAGAGGGACCACAGTGAGGAAATGATAAAGGGTTTCCTCCAAATTAAAATTTGGAAATACAGAATACAGTTTGAATTAAAATATGAAAAATTAGCACAGCTTTTTCAATTATGCCCAGAGTGAGTCTGTCAAATTTGAAACTCTTGTTAATGTGATTTCTCTTTCATAATAACTTACTTGTTTGTTTATTTAGTGCTTTGTTAGGATTCTAAGTCAGGTCTTTGTTCATGCTAGGCAAGCAATCTACCAGTGATCTGAATCTACACACCTAGATTTCGAAATAAATATAATATGCTTTTGCCAGCCAAGGTAATTATTAAAGTGCATAGAACATTTTTAAAAACAATTACACACATATCATTTAAAAGACAAAAAACCTTTAAAAAATAGGAAAAGAATTTCAAATACACTTTCAAATAGGTAATCAATTTACCTATATAACAAATATTGCCAAATGAAAAATAAAAGACCAACAATTCAATGTAGTAAACAATACTGTTTAAATAAAATGTACTACTAATGGCTTTTGAACACAAAAATTCTCTTTTCATAGATAAAATAAACCCAAATGAAATACAAAATAAAGTCAAATATACTAGATCTAGGGTCTATCCGACTGACATAATCCAAAAAGTTTTGCAACACCTTACGTCTGCAAGTGTTTGAGGGAACAGGTACTTTTGTACATTGATAATGGACACATGAACTAGCCAAAGTTCTGTGGAAAGTAACTTAGCATTATGTCAAATATTATCAAAATTTAACACAAAAAGATATTTTAGAACTAATTTGATTTCTTCTAATTTACATAGGTAAAGAACACATATAAAATGTTAGATTTGGTATGGTTTTGTAATTACAAATAAAACACCAAATGAAAGTAACATCATTCAATGGTTGCTACAGTTTGGAGTTTGAGTGCCTACATGTTGCAGGCTTAATTCTGAAGGAAGTGCTACTGAGAGATGTTGAGGCTTATAAGAGATGAGGCCTCAGGGGAGGTCTCTTAGATCACCAGGGGCACGGCCCGGGAAAGATATTGTAGCCCGTCCTGCTATCCCCTTGCCTTCCATAATTAGGTTGGTGGTTTTGTCTGCTATGTGCAGCCAACATGCTATGTTACCTAACCACAGGCCCAAATGTAACAAGACCAATTCACTGTGGACTAGAGTCTTTAAAACTGTAAGCCAAAAGCTTTGTTTGATATAAAGGTTTACTATTGTACCTCTTCGCTTATAGTGATAGAAAGCTGGCTATCAGTGCATTAATGGCTAAATATATGTAGTTTATTTATGCAGTTGGGACCTCGGCAGCTGTTGAAAATAATAGTCTCTGTAATATTATGTTAAGTGACAAAATACAGGATACAGAAAAATGAATAAAGTTGGCCAAAAGAAGAAATATATCTGCATACATATTTGTATATTTACATACAGAATACATCTGAAAGATATGTAAATAACAAGTAATAATAGGTGATTTTAGAGAAACTGTGGTGAGGGAGATATTTCCCTTTACTGTATCCTATCAAATTATGTTGAATTATAAGAAATGACAAGTACTCCATTTTCAACACACCAAACCAGCAATTTAACATGGTACAAAACATATCAGTACAATTTCCACAATACACATGTGTTACCTATTAGTGAAAGGAGCATTTTAATCTGTGTTGCATGTAAAAGATTCTGTTAGTTCTTAACAGAACAGAATGCTATCAAAGAACACAGAACGTGGTCAAATGTGAATATGGCTTGAGGATAGAATGACCACGAGGGAAATAGCACATCTCCTGTTTGGAAGGAGTGGTTCTGCAGAAGTGAAGACTATCATGTCTGGAGTCACGCAGCCTGACGGTGTTAGTCCTGAGCACGTGATCTTGGACAAGCCATATAATTGTACTCCACCTTCAATTTGTACAGTTATGCTAATAAACTGAATGCATCAAGCTAATGTAAGAATGAAACTGGTACGACGCATCATGTGCCTGGAACAACGCTTGGTACACAGGGTTTGCTGCTGTTAACATCATCGACTACATTACTATTACTATTATTTTCATACCATATTTTGTTCACTTTTCAGGGCTCTAAACACGCTTCTACCTTTTTGATCTCAGCTTTCTTCCATAAACCGCCTGCAACTGGGCTTCTTTTGGGTCTGTCGTCCCTCAGACCCACTGTTCACATTTCTGTTCCCTGACTCCTTGTCCCTGACTCTCTTTCCTGGGTTACCACATCAGCAGGCTATCATCGCTCAACTCTAGAAGCACTGATGATTTATTGTTGCTTGCAGCCAAGTGGCTTCCAGGACACACATTCAGCTTCTCGATTCTTCTATGACCTATATAATCTAATTCCAACACCAAATTTCACTGTTTTATTTTCAATGTCTCTTTTCTTTTGGTTAGATCTTAACTGACAAAGCGGAGTAAAGAAGAGGAAGTGTGATCAATGATGGGGAAGAGGAAGGATCTGATTAGCACTGCTGCTCAGGAATGATTCCAGATTCTGAGCTACCTTTTATGGACCTGAGCTGAAATGGAAAGCAACTTTCAATGCCAGGATGAGGTAACCAACTTGAACAAGATTTGACATTTGTATTAAATCAAGCAAAGGAGTGATTTCTGACTATTTCTATATTCAATGTTTCCATCAGGAAGTGCTGCAAACTATTAATTGAAAGTATAGCGTAGGCCTAACCAGGATAGAAAATGGATGCAAGCATCACCAGTAATTCATAATCAATTGAATGTATTTATGACTGTCCCCTACTTATTTCCTAATGAGGAACTCAAGAACCTACACATGGTTGTACATGGCTCACAGGATACTATACTACATCAATATCTTGGGTCTGTCGGAGTCCCCTCAGGGTCTCAGAAATGCTGATTCACGTGGTTCATGAAGCCAATGTGACTAGAATAACAGTCTGCTTTCTACCTAATCTTCATCCAACTGCATACTGTAGCCTTTTTGCAAATATAAAAGTGTGGAGGGCATAGAGCTTTTTGGTATTCATAAAGACATGTTTCGGTTTGGTGGGATGAAGCAACAGAGTACAGAACCTTCTTCTCTCAACCGAAACCACACTGAGTTGCTCTGTTAAAACCAGGAATTTTATACCAACGTTGATTTCATAATATAGCAAATGATAGTTATTTTCACTGGGACTTTCCAAAACACTAGACAATATTACATTTTAAATGACTTTTCTCCTTTAAAATAGTTGCCAGAAAAATTATGGGCAGAAGCTAAATAGATTCTGTTTTTTTTTTTTCTTTAAAATAGCATCAGTATATGCATACCATTTTATATTTTGGAGATAATTTTCACTAATAGAAGAATCTTTGTTAATTAAAAAGAGTACTTTAGGTGAATAGAGAAAATTTTATCTAAGCACTTTACTTGGGGAAATAAAACTGATTTAAGACATTGTGAATTGTCCAATGAAACAGAATCACTGAGTGAAAAAATATCAAAAGCACCTTGGCAAATAATTTATTTAAACATTAAATAGAATAGAAAGACGTTTGTATAAACACAGAAAACAGCAGAGAGAAAGATTCTGCTGTATAAAATGACATGCTTGAAATTTTAAGCAATTTTTACTTAGCTTTTATAAAAGCTAAATACATTTGAAAATATGTAAAAGTTTTTATAATATTTTTAACAGCAGGAAAGAATTGGGTATGAAGTTTGAAGATGAATTGGACATGTTTTTGTTTCTTGAGCACTTTACAAATTATTTTATTTGTGAATATACTCGAGACACTCATAAAGATGAAAATTATATAAAACACATAAAGTCCATTGATGGGTATAAAAGTGTAACTCTGTCAGCAAGAAAGAAAATAAAGCAGATGCTAAAACAAGTATCATGTAAATGTAACCTCAACTATTTAGGAGGCTGAGGCAGGAAGGTCACAAGTTTGAAGTTACTCTGGGCACCTTAGACTCTATCTCAAATAAAATCTTACAAAAGGGATTACAATATAGTTCAGTGTTCCTAGGGCTCAATTCCAGGTGCTATGAAAATGAACAAACTCAAATAACCATTTCTCAGAAATCTTTACCAAATTTTTGTAAAAATTACATATTGTTAAAAAGAAATACTTGAAACAGTTTGGTTTCTATCAGTTATTTTATGCTGCCATCTTACCTTATGTTTACATTTTCTTATGAATCCACAACTCTAAAAAAGCAAAGCGATGTAGCCAAGCCACTGTTCTCATAGTCATGAATAAGTAACAGTATCAGGATCAATGTATTTCACCACAAAAATGTATAAAATGGGTTATTTGCTCTTAGGTGAAAATTTGTACCTAATTAGATCAAATTAGTATTTTTAATCATTGTCATATGTCATAGATAGAAGAAGGTACTATTATGGTTTGGGTCTGGAATGTCCACTAAAAGCCTCATGCATTTGGGTGTTGTGATATAATTATGAAGCCCTGGGCTATTAAGAGGTGGGGCCTGGTCAGGAGGGGTGGATTACAGGTATGTTGCAGATTAGGGCAACGTAGTAGATTATGGCTGTGTGGCACATTACTAGGTGTGTAACTTGGAAGGGGTGGATCACTGGTGTTTAACCAGGAACTGGAGGACCGTGGGGTTTTACCTGGAAGTACATATGCCAGCTCCACCCTTCCTTTCCTCACTTGGCTTCTGTCTGCCATGCCGTGAGCAACAGTTCTCGACTGACTTTTCCTGCCACATGCTTTTGCCATCACTAGGTGCCCATGAAAGGACTCAGACCTTTTGAATCTGTGAACTAAAATAAATCTTTCCTCTTTTAAGTTATGGATGTCAGGTATTCTGGTCCTGCAATGAAAAAGTAACAATTTAAAAAGTATTTTTTCACATTTCATATAGAATTTCAAAGAATATTCTCCTAGTTGTTTATTGTACCTAAAATTTTGTAAGGCAAGTTAAAATTTTTAAATTGCCTTCAGATGGCATATGATGGAATTTCATTGCAGTGGCAGCAGTTACGTGAAAGGAGCATTGCATACGCACCTTATTCAATTGCTACAACAAACCGTATACTGTTCCTATACTAATTTATAATTCTGCATCAAACAACTGACAATTTGAATTTCACCTAAGATCACAGGAAAATCTTTAGTTAGCTAACCAGAAATTCAAGACTGCCCTTGGCATTTGTCTTAGATAATTTTTTATTGGTGGGACAGAATACCTGACATCCACATTTGAGAAAGGATTTATCTAGCTCACCGTTTCAGAATGTCTCAGTCCATTCATGGTCAGCTGGCAATGATACAAGCACATGGTTGAGACTGTTCATATCACAAAAGATAGGAAGGCAAGAGAGGGAAGAGGGGCAGAACTCCAGCATACCCTTCCACATCCTGTCTCAATGACTCACCTCTTCTGGGTCAAGCCCCAGTATTCTACACCATGCGTATAAGAGGTAAGTCCCAGTGATCCACACCTTTTAGGTTATATGCCCAGTAACATGCCACACACCCATAATCTACTACATGCCCTTTAATCTACCCCGTGCTTATAACTCATCCATCTTGACTAGGCCCACCTCTTAAAAGCTCATGAGTCCAAAGGCACTCCATGATATCCAAACGCATGATGCTTTTGAGGGACAGTCCATATTGAAACCATAAGAACATTCTAGATCTTGAATTACAGAAGTCACTGATATTCAAAATAATTGCAATTAAAAGGACTAAAATAAGAAATCGAAGTTTAATGTTCTGTCAACTAGAAAACCCAATTAAATAGTATACTTCACTTCCTTAACATTTATGTTAATAAAGGCTTTTCTCTATTTAACCTGCTTTTCTCATATAGTTATACTCGAAGCACATGTGCTAAGAGCTACAAATAGCGCTGGACTCAACAGTCCTTCCAATTATTTGCTGTAATTGTTGTTCATTGGTTCATGCAATAAAAAACTACCTATAATATTCTTGGCTTGATTCCAGATGTTGAAGGTAAGAATTGTGCATAAAACAAAGTTCCTCCCTTTTTGAAATTTACCTTTCTGGAATACAAATACGATGTAGTCACGTAGTTGCTTTTTATTGTTATTTTTATTATATTTATCATCATCATCATCACCACCACCTTCATCATGATGTTTCATTCATTTATCATCCAGTGTGTAAGGATTCACCAACTCTGACCTTAATACCGTGACTACATTTGTTTTCTCTCACTATTAGGAGCAGTTTGTGTATGGCAAGATCATATAACACACAGCTTATGGTTCCTCAGGACAGTCATTCCTCTGACTATCTAGGGATCCTGAGATAATAATGAACAGATGTTCTCTTGAGTTTACAGAGCATGTTGAATGACCTATTTTATATTATGAGTTGCTAAGATTGTTTATATAATAAATGCGTATATGGCAGGACTTGGTTTGAGACTGGGCTTCATATAAATCAAAAGAGAAGTAGTGGAGAGATTAACCCTCATCGACCTAAATACTTCCTCAGGACTACCGTGTTATTTATCAAAGAGAGAGGGAAAGGTCTTGTAACCTTGCCGAGATATGTACACACACAAAATGCCCAAGATCACTGTAAACTTCAAATTTTGCACTTATACGTATCAATAAAATGGGGAAAAGTTAAGAATTCTACATAGCAAAATTGGCTCAGGGCACCAAAAAACAAAATTAACTCCATTGTGTAAGAATACTTAATAAAAACTTTTTAAAATTACCTAAGAGCAAGATTAGTAAGACTAAAGTCAGATTATTGCCAGGGTATGCAGCCCAGGCCACTGTCAGACAATGTCAGAGAATGATGAAAAGATTATGAGGAGGCAGTAAAAATATCACATGATCCAAGAAATAGTAATAATTCAACCATACATTTCAGTTTCTATTTTGGATTTAACAAACAATATATTATTTTTACTACTAGCAAAAGAGAACAGAAAATTCTAGAAATTCATGTTAAATTCAAAACTTTTGCGTGCTTCAATTGCTCTTAAAATTAAAGTATTTTCATTGTACAATCATATGAACAAAGTCACTTGAAGTGCAAAAGAGAACATGATAAAAGAAGATATAAGAAATTAGTAAACTTCTAGTGTACCTCAAAAATTTCAAAGTCATTTAAGCCATAGAGGCATTTCCTCACTAGTTACAGATGAAAATTTACATGGAAAAGCTCAGTGACTTAGCCAAAGTCATTTCACATGTCATTAGGGGACTATAGACCAGAATATAAACCTGACTGTAGATGATACGGTCACAAAGGTCTGATATTTACACTTCCCTTTGCACTGCCAACATAGGCTCTTTTTTGAGCAATAGACCAGGTACCGTAGGGCATGACGGAGTAGCGAAATACCTCTGGTCTATAACTGTGGGAAACTTCCCCCTTTTCTTTAGATACTGCAAACCACAGCCCTCACTCGCTACCTTTGTTAAGTTTTCAATATTCTCTTTTTAAAATTAATCTGAATGACATAGGCCATATGTCTTTAAAATCTTCCAGTATTTTTTCCCTTTTCACCTGATGTTTTTCTAGTGTTCTGCCTAATTTCACTTCTCTGACATGCAATACATGACTTCCTGGTATCAGATACTCATCGACCCTCCTGCTTGGCTTTTACTTACATTTTTCAGTCAGTTGCATATTGCTTACATGCCTTTATATTAATTATGTAAATTAAAATGTTAAAGACCTATCTTAAGCCAAAGAAATCCTCCCATCTCTACATATACACATGGACATTCATTTGTCTGTTTAATTTGGTATTTCTTATATGTATCTGATGTGTAGAGACACAGATGTAAAGATAACATCCAATTTATATCTTTTAAAGATTTTTGGAAAGAGCAAGAGAGGTACACTTTTGCTTGTCAATAATCATAAAATCCTCATGCTACAGTGGTTTTTTGTTTTTGTTTTTTTGAGACAGGGTCTTGCACGGTAGCCCAGGCTGTTCCTGACCTCACTATGTAGCCCAGTCTAGCCTTGGGCATAGCAATCCTCCTGCCTGAGCCTCCTGAGTGCTGGGATTACAGGTATGAGCCATCACGCCCAGCTATCTGTGTTACAATTCTCTTTAAACACCAGTGAAATCAGTCAAAAATGTTAGATAACCTTTGTTCATTAAACCTTGTCATCAGTTGAAATGTGAAATGATCACATTTGTTTTTCCCAGTACTTTATTTTCCTCTCAATATTTTGCATTTGTGCAATATTAAGTAATTTATAATATGTGTATAATTACATGACTCACATAATCAGGTACCTGTTATTGGCCACAATGCATTTAATTTACACTCTTCATTTTGAAGGCAGGATAATTCAGGACTAGAGAAAAAGAGAAAGCTGCTCATTGAGGGTCACATGTTTTGTCTGGACATCTGAATATTATAACACCTGCTTTACACAATAACTCTTCATGTGATATAACATGTACTCAACATGTTGCCTCATCTTCTTTTAGATAAAGAAAAGGAGCAAAGTTTAAATTTAATCTTTCATTTTATGAAACTCTCTATGAACAATATCTGTAGCATAGCAGTTAATTCTTTCATCCTAATTTTTCAATCTATTAATACATTAAGATAAAAGAGATTTACCAATATTTCCTACTTGAATGTTGCACTGATTGTTTAGCTGACTGTATCACAACTCCAGGTCTGAATTAGCATCATAATTAAGAGTTCCTAAGACGAGTGATCAGTCTAGACAGAAAGCATGTCCATTACTGAGTCACAAATAAAGTATTACATCAACAGGATACAGAATGAAAAGTTGTGTAAACATAGACATTTGTGCAAAGCACTCTAAACCCCCAACTGATATAATCCTGAGCTTGGTTAAGATAATGCACTGTTTCAGACCACTAAAAAATTAAAACAACTCGAAAAGTACATATTGTCAAATTATACATTTTCCATGCGTTATTATCCATGTAATTTTCTATATAGTATTTCACAAAAAGAGAACTATTTTTTGAAATTTCAACACGAACCTGCTGGAATATATTTCCAGTGAATTTTACTGCAATAGAATTTTGTATAAAATAAAAATCTTCAACAAACCATCCCTTGCCACTCTTTTGTAGAATATATTCATCAAAAGAGTAGATCATTCAGGGCAGTTGGTTGCACCTGTTTGTAACTGACTCTTGATAACCCATTTCTTCACAGGCTGGGCTACTCAGAGACAACGATACGAGTGTTATGTAGTCAAGGAAGTTTACACAGTGACTGCTATAACTGGGTCTCAGAGTGAATTGAATTCTATTCCAGGAGTATCTTGGATGTAAGCCACGTGTAGAACAGGAAATTTGTATGTATGTTCATTGGGTTGAACTTCCTTTCTTAGATTACTAGGGCACACTGATGACTTGATGACAATAACATACTATGCATTAACTTTAAAAAACTAAGGCAGAAAGTACTAGCTACCCACGAAAATTTGTTCTCCTCTTCTTCCTAACAATGCATTTAGAGAACTCATATATGGTTGCTTAGCTAGAGAGCACATGCCTAAGGCCCAGCTCAGGTAGAGGACCATGTGATCCCTGGGATTCTTAACATATCACAAGTGGGATCCTTCCCTCTTTCTTCTTCCTACCCTCTGGAATCAGGATGGGGATGGAAATTTTTCAGCCATTTGGGTCATAGCAATGGACCTAGAGGACAGTGGAACAGCATGAACGGATGAGCCTGGGTTCCTGCATAGGTAAGGACTGTGTGCAGTGGCGATGTCCGCTCACCTTCCGAAGACCCTGACGAGAGAGTGCTATAGTGTTATTCGTCAGGTGATTTCACTATAGTCACTAAGATTTTTACCGTAACAAATGTAGCAGACAGTTTCAGAAACTGCTTAAAGAGATCACTGTAGTATGCAACCACTGTATGCAGCAGTTTGTTTCCAAATCCTTTCCATACGTGAGGAGTTCATAGCCTAACACAACTTCTCTACAAATCCTTTCCAGATATACTTCCCAGCTGTCACCTGCTGGACATAGCTTTGTTTGCCCCTTTCTTACAGGACTTCTCATTTTTAAACCTCATATTGTAGGTTCTGTTTGTATATGGCTTATCTCTTCTACCAGAGCAAGCATCTTGAGTGTGAGTTCATATATTCTTCTCCCGTGTAACCTCCAAAGTACCAGTACTGAGCCTCTCTCATGAAGTGCTTACTGACTGAAGGACTGAAACCTTTAAGCTGCACACTGTTTGTTTATAATCTGTTATTGTAGCTGAGTAAGCCTGAAGCAAGCACATGTTTGTCATGAGTACTTGAAGTAGAAAGAAACGTAGGTCCCAAAATCAATATCAAGTTGAACTCAAAATATTTTTACCTATAACTCTGCTATCTTATGTCTTATACCACCTTCTGTTTCTAGAATTCCACAGAACCAAAGAAATTAAAGAAAAGTAGTGGATGGTAGTTAACCTAATAGAGCTTACATTTTGCTAATTATCAACTTGATGGCTCAAGTTGTTAACATCCTTTGTCATATTATAAAAACTTTACTAGGGCCTGGTACTAACTGGCCAAGTACAATCTGAGTCCAATGTGTGGATGGTTACACTGAATTGGAGGGTTTTTTGTTTTCATACCTCACAAATACTTTTCACAATATATAAATAATTAAAAACTTATATGCTGTATTCAGTATGAAAGAGCAGTAGGCACTAGTTAAAAAATGGAAATTCATTTAAATTTTCAAAGAAATTACTTAGAGAAGATATCTAGCTAACTTGGAAATATATTATGTACAATCAATCATGCTTACCAATTTGCTCATGAGATCTTGGGTTGAGATTTATGTTTTGTTATCATTCTAAATCAATGTAAGATGAAAAGCTTAGACCAAAGAGGTCTATCAAAATTTCAGCTTTTTAAATTTTATGTATTATTAATTAACATTTAATTCCTTGAGCTAGGCAAAAGGAAAACTTAAAAGACAAAAGTGTGAAACACTGAATGTAGCTTTTATCTGAGTCCGAAAAAGTAATATGTGAATTCATTCTTGTTATTGAGCTATTTTTTTTCTCTTGGACCTGAAAATAGTGTTGTAAATTTATGAAAGCAACATAGGTTTCAAATGCTAATTTAGCAAAAAAAATTAAAGTGGCATTTTGATACAGATAAGCTTACATAGTGAATAAAAAAATTCTTACTACCAGAGATAACTATAATAAACAATATAGAAGAAATTGTTCTGGTTGATTTAAAACCAATTTTTAGAGAAATGATGGCCATCCACAAATACTCTTTTATTACCATTTTTCTACTTTAACATACGATGAAAAATTTCCTAAGTTAGTCTTACAAAGCACTATGGTTAATGTTGCATAATAGTCTACTACACCACTACATACCACAATTTGTTTAGCCAGATCAGCATGGTGAGACTTCCTTTTTATCTTCATATTCTCATTTATTCCATTCATACCCAGTTGCTCAAAATGTCGGGATAAAATAGTTGTCAGTTATGTAATAAATGATTTTATGAGAAGTTGAGTTTTGTTAAAATATTTCCCAAACTTGTTTCCAGGAAAATTGCTGCCCGTTTAGCTCAGCTGCCTAAAGAAAAAGAGGCAAAGCTCACGGACCTATGGCTTGCTGGATCTGTCAGTCTCTCTGTGTCTTAGCTGCCAAATCTGCCTTATGCAATTTATGGGCTGTCATACAAGAAACACAACATTAAATATGATGAGTAGTCCCATTATGGAAGCAGAAATAAAACAGATAAGTATATGTAAGAGTTTCACACATAAGTCTGTCTTTGGACAGATTGGAATGTAAAGCGCCCTGTACCTAATAATCAATAACTTTACAATCTTTACATTCAGCCTCAGAGATATTAGCATTTCCATTTTGCCAATGAAAATGTAGTTTAAAGGGCTAACAGTAGAGCTCAGTCGCACAACACATGATCAGCATTCAACATGCCCGGCATTCAATCCTCGGTGCCACGAACAAACAAGTATGGAAAAAAAAAAACAATTTGAAGATATGAAACATGGTTATACAGCTGCCCAGGTGGTAAGAAGCTGTTCCAGGATTAGAAACATACCTGTTTCACTGCAAGTCTGTAGTAACCACAATGAAGTTCTTGAAATGTCTAGATAAAAATAAGAAGGGGCTGTACCTTCAGAAAGGAAAAGTACACAGTATACCCTGCAGGACTACTAATATGCAGTGGTGCCTTTTACGTTTTTACACATTAAGGTCAGAATCAAATTATTTTTGACGGCAGCATTTTTCCAACTTGAGGATTTCTAGAAACAAAATTAATCTCACATCCCATTGTTTGCTTTTCTAAAAAAATAAAAAAACTGAAAAACAAAGAGAGATTCCTTTCTCATTGTAGAAATATTTCCACTGAAGTAAAATTGATGAAATGGGAAGGTGATGAGACATAAGAAAGAAAATATTAGCCTGCGGAATGATTTTAGATTGAATGACTTTCTACTAGTGAAAACAGACAAGTTTCTGCTTCAAAGACTGAGCCAACTTTCTTTGTTGGCATTTTGGTGGGTGCCTGGACAGAAAATATAAATCCAGAAAAATTCAAGTTATTTAGATTTATTACTTATGCACAGTTTTTAATTTTTAAACTTCTGAAGCTGGGCATGGTAGCACACTGGGGAGACTGAAGCAGGAGGATCCCAAGTTTGAGCCCAGTCTGGGAAGCATGGAGAAATTGAAGCAAGCCTGAGCTTCGTAAGGAGACTCTGTCTCAAAAAGTAGACTAACATAAACTAAACCTGTGGCCTATAATATCTCTGGCTAAAAATATGAAAGTAATCAAAGTATTAATTATGAAAATTTTCTTCTGATCCTTCGTAACCTGAAATTAACTGCCTTTTACATTCAACTTATATAAAATATGTTTGCCTAATATGCTTTTTAAATGTCATTTCAGGCATGTGTAATTCTTACTTTATAGAAAGGTTCGTCTCCTGTGGATGAGCCTGCAGTGCAGACTGTGGCCCTCAGGTCCGCCACAGAGTTGACATTTGTTTGAAAACTATTGAAAGACAGAAGTGGTAATTAAAACACAAAACCACCCTTCACTCAAATTAATACAGATAAAAAGAATGAAGTTTAGTGCTGGTGAAAGTGACTAATAGGCATGTTCTTTCATACACGGTTGGTATTAGTATTATTTAGTTTTTTGCTGGAAATTAATATGAAATTATACAACAGAAATTTAAAAACTTCCATTGTACTTGATCTATTATTTTATTGCTGGAAGCACTACCACGTACCAGGAAGATAATATAAAATACCGGAAAAGATTCATGCAAGAACAACTCAATGTAGAATTATTTAGAGTGCTGAAAAATTGGAAACATCTTGGATGTCCATCATTAAGGAAGCATTTAAGTAAATTATGGATCATAATAGTCACTAAAGTGATCAGTAAAAAGTTATTTACTGGCTTTATAACCTACATATGGCTAGTGTTAAACATAAGGCAAAATGTAACATTATATAAGTGATATGAGCTACATAGCAAAAAAAAAAAAAAAATTAACAAGCTTGCAGGAAGGTAGCCAAACTGTTAATAGTTGTTCTTTCTGTGCTGTGAGAAAAGTTTCCCTAAACAGTTTCAAACTTTTATGTAGTTTCAAAATGTATGATGCATGTTTTCTAAATTTTCTACAATGATCATCTATTTAAGCAAAATTCCGGGAAAGTAATATTAAAATGATTTGACATCAAAAGTTTACAATAAAAGTTTTATTAACCAAATAAATCCCTGTGATGGTCCCATGTTTTGTGGCCTGCCCTATCCCTTGGTTGTCTCTAACATTACTAAAGTCAAAACAAAACAAAAGTAATGTTTCTGATAGCAAGAATTTGTCAGTTCTCTCTGAATTGCGGGTTCCTTACAAAAGTTCACGTTCCAAGCCAAGAAGGGTGAATTCAGTAAAACCGTGAGACAGATTTTGTTGTATTTATCTAACCCACATGGGTTATTTTTACTTTCTAGCTGAGACGTTTGCAGGTACCCTGTATGGAAGAGTAAATACTGCCTGAGCAGCCCCACAGGACATAAGGGCTCTTCACACTAAGAAGGGAGTGCAAATGCCTTGATTTGCAATGATGTCAGTCTGAGGAGATGCAATGTAGGACTTTTTCTTGGGGGATCTAAATAAAACTTTGACTTAGATCCAAGGTCTGTGACCTACCCAGTAGCCTACGTTAGCATTATTGTTTTTTATATGAAGGAAGCCTTGACTATGGGATTTACACCAAAGTTAATAAAAATATCTCCCGCTTCTGAGAGAAGTGTCAATCAGATAAGCAGCAGGTGCCCTTATTATAACAAGAAAAGCATGGTCATAATGCCAACTCAGAACTTAATAGCCTTACTGGATTAAAGAAAATACTATTCAGTTTAAAGCACCTGCGATTTGAGTTCAGCTAGCCACAGGTTTTCAACTTACGAGAAGTCATTATGTTTAACACAGACTTAAATATACATAGAACGAGCTTGGTGGCAATAAGAGATAAATTATTAGTAACCTGCCATTGAGTCCTTTAATGTGTATACTTCAATAGAAGGCTATGTCTAAAAGATGAAGCACTCTACTGCTATGAGCTGTCTCAAAATTTGCTAATTTTTCCTAGGTATGGAGATTTTTGGATCATTCTGTACACTGAATTTAACGTTTGCATTCCATTTCTCATAGAATTACTTTGACTTTAAATACTATGATAAATTAATCTTCAACAACTGTTTTGTATTTTTAGTATTTTTGTTGTGTAGTGATCTTTGGGACACTGCAGTATCATTCTATGACATGAAGAAAGAAGAGAATTGAAACTTAGCCTCAAAAGAAAAGTGGTGGGCTAAGAGGGAATGTGGCTCAATGTGAATCCATCTGAGCTCAATCTCCAGCACTAGAAAAGAAACTTAGGATCAAACTATACAAGTCAGGGTGAATTTAAACATGACCAGAATATAATATAACAGATCTCAAAATTGGATGTCATCAAATCAATTTCAATTTTACATACTTTTATAAGAAAGTTTTCATTTTGCACAATGAGTTGTCTGACCCTAGGCTTTTTTTCCCTAGGGTATCATAGTGTTTTTTTTCTGCTCTGATATTAATTCAAAGTATTTACAGTGGCTATTAGTAGCTAAATTATATGCAAAATGCTTTTAAAACACATATCCATAATTCTCAGATGTTAGGAGTGATCACGAAACAGTAAAAGTGTTTGCTGAGTGCTATACACCCTGCATCCCTGTGTCGTGTTGTTTTAGCCACAGCGATACGAGACAGAAATTTCATTTCTGCTAAGGATTTACAATTTATGAGTCAAGAACTCTCTAAGAAGAGAATGTGGTGTATTTTGCATCTGCCATTTTATCAACAGTAAACCAACATTGTGTTTTACTACAACTCACTTCTGACATTTATCAGTTGCTTTTATATTGTTTCTCTGCCAACCTCAGCCTTGTCAGCTGGGCTTCAGTGTGACAGCAACAGGAGCTCTTGCCAATTAGACCCTTTTCAAATAAACTGTTATGTGAGAATTCGGTCCGTTAGGGTAGACCAGAAAATGGCAAAGAGCGATTATCACAGAAGCTAAGAGTAGCTTCCTGCGTCTACTTGTAGTTCTCCTTATTGATTCAATGCAGATTTCAAACCTAAAGAAAAATGAGAGGACTGCCAAGATGTGTCCTAAGTATAAGTTGTCTGGTGGTTTGAAACATGACATGACATTAGGTTATTTGGAAATGTACTGATGATTAGAGTATATTCCCAAGACTTAAATAATAACAAGTGATAGAACACAATTTTTTTTCATGAATTATTATGAAAGTAGTAGATGGGAAATTTCTGTCCTGTGGAGTACACCCACAATCTTCCCACACACAGATGTACAAATCCTCTGGAAAAAATGGCTTCAACAAAGTCTCCTCTCTCTTATTTAACAACACAGCTATGCAGCTCGCCATCCTGGGCTAACAGCCAGAGGGAGATTATGGCAAAAATAATCACCTTTGCAACATTAAGGAAAACACGAAACTGGCACTATGACTCAGGGGTTTATATCTTTTTTAAAAAATATGATCTACATGTTTTTTTAATTTTATATGGGAAATCATTTTCTGCAAGATATACCTGAAAAAGTAAAGGTTGCTGTCTTTTCAACAACTAGCTAGAGGTGCCAAGAGATGTCCTGTTACAATGGCATAAGGCATTCAACTACTTAAAAGGGAATTTGGTGCTGATAAAAGATGACAGCCATAGAACACAAAAGAAGCATTCTTTACTCCTAGGTCACATTAATGGAAAACAAGGAATCTTCTCTTACGGTTAAAGAAGTGGCGTCTTATTGTTTAATATTCATCAGAATTAAACACATGCTGGATGACAGGAAAAACATGCATGACACAGTTGGTGTCCTCTAAGATATTACATTCTTCAAACCATCACATTCCTACTCTCAAAGCATAATATACAAGACTGGCGGGGGGGGGGGTCTCTTTTAAAAAGGACCACGGCAATAAAAGCTATTGGGAGAGAAATTGAAATACAGGTAAACTGAGGTGGTCTGGGATATCTTCACTGCTTCCTGTTAAGTTGGGACTGCTTGAACTCACTGATGTGTGTGAGCGCTTATTTAATTACATCATGATACTTTGGGCAATACTTATCATAATCCCTATCTACCTCAAGCACAACTCCAAAAGTATGAAATACTAAGTATTTTCCTACGTACTCATTACTTGTGGGCCTTGCTGCAAAGCCATTCGACAGCAGCGCCTCGGGTAGGGAGGAATCTGCGGCATTCACAATGCCGATGCAGCTTAATGGAAACTGAAAACGAACGTGAGCGTGTAATAATTCTCAGGAGAGCTGATTTGCTCAAGTTAGCTGAATATGGAATCTATGAGGAAGATGTCTGAGTACATATGTTGTACGGAAATTTGAGTGGGGGATGTTTGAGGCTAGAAAGGCAGACACAAAAATGGCCTGACATCACACCTAGTCTCTTACTGTCTCCCTGACCCTGTACTGATGATGGACATTGAAGGAATGATGTTCATGGGAAACTCAGGGTAAGTGGTGATGTTTCAGAGATTAGGTGACAAAAACTGATGCAGAACAGGGGAAAGGGGCAGATTTCCTGTTTTGTAAGAAACAAAGTGGTTCTAGTAACTCAATGAGGGTTGAGAAGCAATATCAGAATTTGGTACAGTGATAAGTGGGCAGCTCCTTGGAGGCCCTGAATAGAAAATGGTCCCCAAAGAGGGTACCATTAACGGTAGCAATGGCAAATAAAAGGCAGTCACATTTTTCTTATTGTGTAGCCAGATGCTCAAAGTATGCAAAATACTAGTAATCATAGAAATACTAGGAGGTGCTCAGGTTGTGAGAGCTGTGATCATACAAATTGCAGCGGAAGGCTGTGTTTGCTGGTATGCTAGACAATTCTGAATACTGACATCTGTGTGATCATATTTGTTCCCAAACAGATAAAGATTTAACATACTTACATAATGAAGAAAATAACAAAGGCATTTTGAAATAGTCTGTAGTATTTAGCCTCCACTGCTCCCCCTTATACACATACGGATTGCTGAAAAATTTTGGACACTGAACTGTACCAGCCCCTTAAGGGGAATAAAGAGTAGCACATACATGACAAAAGACAGTGCAGTTCCATACTGGGTTTTGTTAGCCTGTATTCCAAGTTATTAAGTGATTTCCTTATGAAGCTTCCGGAATAATGGGCTGGCTGTGATGACTTAGTAAGCAACTAGCCCAAGGTTGTATTTGCCTTAGCGAAGAATCATGTTTAAAGATCCATTTGTCTGTTATATTTATATCGTTTTTTAAAAAAATCTCACCACTTCACTCTCGATTCCCTGACTGCTCTCTCTGGAGACTTTTTACTTTCATAATCCACCACAGCAATCCTTCTCTCCTTGCTTAAATTTCATTTAGGGTCCGAGACTAGAGAACACCCCTAGACATCCTCTCTCAACAAATGTCTTACCGTAAAGTTCTGAGTAAAACTCACAGCATGTGAAAGTTCCAGGTAATTTAAGGGAGCTCACTGCACCTCTATCCCACAGGCAGCACCGAGTATCACAGTATGCATGTATATGAAGAGAAGTGGTACTCGATGGCTATTGCAAGTTTAGAAAGTTTTTCATCATCTTATTTTAATTCATCAGTACAGTGAATATTGAGACTTCAGCAAAGTTTTCAGTAACACAAATGTGTTATATCAGAGAGGTCACGGTTTATCCTGCAGCTCAGGGAAAAGTCAGGTTTATAGTTTACTAAAGGATGAAGCAGAAATTTGGAATTTTCTTTAAAACAGGGTAGTATTTTAAGTACACTCAACCCTGGAAGTGCTTTCATTGTAGTATCTACTCCTGTTATGAAGCAATGAAACCCAAAGTTGCCATCCTAAGAACTAACAGTGAAACATGTTGGCACTGAACTTCAAATAATGGATTTATTATTATTGAAATTGTGCCTTCCATGAAGTCGTCTGAGCAGTGTATGTGTGGGGGGGGGGGGCAAGAAAACATTAAAACAGGTCATGGTATGGCAGCAGTCAATAACTTGCTACTTGCTCCAAATACATGTTTGTCTCAGAAATATTTCACTCACTAGTACTTTGTCAGAGGGCTAGCTTCTCATTACCATTTCAAATGCACTTTCTGTGCTCTAAGGTACCTCTATGCTGCCCTAGGGCTCTGCCAAGACACTAAAAAGTTTAGTTGCCATGCATAATATACAATGCAAGTTACTGGTATGAATTTTTAACAGTGTTTTGCTTTATCACATTCCAGAGTCCCCGGAGAGCCAGGAGGGAGGGAGGCCTTTCTTATTTACTTATTTGTCCCTCCTCCCTCTCTTATAATGCAATCCTTGTCATTGCCCTAGGTGCATACTCCTAATAACCAACTTAAACAAAATTAGAGCAAATGAAAATATGTGCATCTTAAGGCAGTTGTCAAAACTGAAATAATTGCCTGGACAAAGATTTGAGGGAAGGCGAAATGAAAGAAATAAATATTGTTAAGGGAGTCATAATTTACCTGAACAGACCAGCTCTGTGTAATGTTCAATATAGAGTCAGCTGCTTAATTTGTAAGTCATTGGTCAGGATGGTGAGGTGGCTAAGACCAGGGACTCCAGACTGAATCTGCCACTGCCCAGTGTTTGAATACAGGGTCTGAAAGTCACTAGCCATGAGACCTTGGGCAAACTCCTTAGGCCTCTGGCTTTGTTTTCTTTTTTTTAAAAAAAGGGGAATGGTAACACTTGATTCATAAACAGGAGTATATCCTATCTCAAAACTGTCTTGCAGATAGTAAATATGCAGTGAACACAAAGTGTTATTATTAGAACTTATTAGATGTAGTTATAAAATTTGGTCACATCCATTTGGCCATAAATGTACATCTTCTTGAATGAAGAAAATGGAAAAGTTAAAAAAGAGTAAAAGAAAAGTCAATGAAAATTATATGTCCTGTAATGACGGCATAGATTAGCAAGAATCAGAGGTTAAAAGTTCGGTACACAGTATAAGTTACACTGGTGATTTATAAGAGCAAAATCAGGGCTTCTAAACACAGGCCGAATCAGCTAAAGACGTGTTTGTTAACAATTTTCAATGGTGAATCTATGAGTGGTTATCAAATGATCTCTCATGGTCTGGAGACGCATTTCTTGGAAAACCACCACTTTACCTTCCAAAAAGGCTCTGCCAAGCAAGATGATGAGTTGAATGACCCACAAGATAGCTTTTGTACAGCAAAGCTGCTGTTCTTAGCAGGATTTTGGAGTTATAGCATTGGCCATTGAACCATATGGACTCTGCAGGCCATTTTAATCTAGAATTTTATGGCTTTATGATACATTATTGCTCATACTTTTGTTACATTATTTATGTCCTTATAAACTTACATTAACTTTCAGTTAAAACCTATGATAAGTAAGTCCTTACTTCTACATGTCTCATTAATTTTCTTCTTTTTTTTTCTTTTTGGTGGATTTGGGGATGGAACCTAGGATCTCCAGCATGCTAGGCAAGTTCTCTTCCATTGAGAAACAACCCCAGCTCTGTCTCTTCAATCTTGCTTAACTTTTCTCCCCCATTCTCCACCCTGACAGCCACAGCCACTGTCCCTTTTAGAATCCATATTCCCATATATAAACGTACAAATAAGAATATACAGTTTTTTGTTATTGAGAAACAATCATTTCTACTACTTGACAAAATTTCAGGAGTTATTACCATCGATGATTTTTTATATGAAAAGAAATCAAAGGAGTCATTGTAGATCTCATCCTTTGTTTTAAAGCCTCCATATAACTGGTCACCAGGTTCTGTAATAACACCCAAATAGTATAATCATATTAACCTTTTACTGAGCCTTCATACCAGGCCCCATGCCACATCACTATAAGCCCAAGAAAGTGAATAGCTTGTCAAAAGACACAGCGATAGTAAATCATATTGTTTGGGTTACGAATTATTTCTTGAAGACTCAGAAACCCATACTCATAGCATAGCGACTCTTCTCAACACCTTATTTCATCATCAACATTTTTAGTCAAAACCAATACTTCTTATACCGACCCATGAAATAAACTCTTGAATGGTGATCTCATTTAACTATCATTAGATGTAACCATTCCTTATTCAAATTTGAATTTGAGACAGCTGTGAGATCCAGCTTTCTGAATGAACTTCAAGTGCAATCATGTCATTTGCATGCTCCCCACTGCCTTCAGAATAAAATGACAATTCTGCAGTTGCTAGAGAAGATCCTTTGTACCGTAGTCCCTGCCTACCCCGTAGCCTCACAGGCACCACGGTCTCTGACTAAACTAAGTTAGCCTTAGTTTCTCCAGTGGCTGCGTGGTCTCTCATGGCTTTAGGCTTTCGTACCTATGATTCTGACTTCCTGAAAAGCTAATTCTCATTTTGTGAACCAGAAAACTCGTCTCTATCCTTTTGGATGCTCAGCACGCAGGAAGTATTTAGTAAATATCTTTCAACTAAAACAACAACGAATATTATTTCTTTTTAAAATTAAGAGATAGAGATGAACATGGGTAAATACAGTAATATGATTTGCTAAAATGCTAAGAAAAGTACACTTGGTGCTTATGCTTCTAGAAATTGTTTTGCCAGACTTGACCTCTCATCTGTGAAATGTTGCCCAGTGAGCAGATCATAATTATGAAATATAATATTTGGATATTAGGCAGTATAATCCCTGCTATGTTCATTAAATATGCATTAGTTGATATTTATAAATGTTTTATATATATTACAAAATGTTAAAATACATTTCTGCTCTATGAATGAATTCATTACAACATTATACTCTAGTTTCTATTAACCTCTTACCCTAAGTGTTCATATTTCCCATCCCCCTGGGAGTAATAGGACAAAGTCCCCACAACAGCTTCTAAGAGGTCACTGATATGTCTTCAGTTTGTCTGGTCACCGAGAGTTGGCAGAGAGTTACCTTCATAAATGATTCAAGTTAATGGTAAATATTAAAATTAAAGAAATAACAGCAAAAATAGGGCCCCACAAGAGAGAAATGATCATTGGGATAGCACTCCTCAGGGGAATAATCCCACTTAGCCATTCGTTAAAAGTAGCTTCAAGGACGTAGAAAAGAGGCCTAAGCTGTTGTTTATCAAATAGGGATATTTTGGTTTCAAATCTGCAGTGTGGGCTACATCCAGGCACATGATGGTTTTGCCAATAAATTTATTGTCCATGGGCCATAGGTAGCCTAGTGCTACTGGTTTAAGGGCAAATCAGGTGTACATTTAGTTACAATTTCATAACATACCATTAAGGTATGGTTAAGATTATCTGACATTAAGACATGTTATATAAAATACTCAGTTTCACTCCCTGTGTCAACAATATTGCTATATACAGGTGAGAAGCTATGTGCATGGACAATAATATACTCATGATTGTGCCAGAAAATAGGCTCACCACTCTTGTCTAGGTATGTCTATCACTTTCTCCCGATACTCTTGGCTGCTAGCGTCTAAGATTCTTGCCCAGCTTCCTTAAATTTCTTAATAGAAAACTGAATTTCCTCCTCTTCTTTCTCCCACCTCTTCCTTCCTCACACTTCTCGCCTGAGTATTCTTTAGCAGTATGCTCAAATTTTAAGCATAATAAAATCCTGATTTCTTATCAAATGGAAATAGTTTCTTTATATTATTCTATCTCATGTATACCCAAGCCTGGGAAAATATAAGAAGATTTAATATGCACTAGAGCCACCTAAAAATTCTGTCCTAGTATCATATTTGACTATTGGTTTGCATATTCATAAATCAGCTCCCTGTTGCTAATAATCCAAGCCTTATTTACATTTTTAGATGATGAAATTAAGGCTTAGAGAAAGGAGAAGACTTACTCAGTATGATAAGTTGACTTTATGGGATTCCTCGTGGGATTAAGAAATGTTGAGCAGTTATTAGAGCATGGTTCTGGGGGTATGTAGGTGTCAGAGAGGCTGGCCTTCAACACTATCAGCAGTCTTTACCATTCCTTTCTGGCACAGCTCCCTTGCCTGGTTCCCCTAACTGCCACGATCTAAGTAGCATTGTTCCCACATGTCCTTCCATCATGATGGTTCTGCCTTGGAGCCACTGATTATGGGCAGAAATTCCCCCAAATTACGAGGTAACTTAAATCTTTCCTCCTTCAAGTTCTGGGTCTTGATGATTGTAAACAGCAATAGAAAAGCTGCCTAATATACTTAGTTAAGAAAACGAAGCCTCCACGTTGTCTCTTGGTTTGTGACCACTGGATTACTTCCTTTCCTTCCGCTGCTCTGGGTTTTTGAGTTTGGTCCTTTCCTCTGTCACGTTCACAGTGTGTGCATTCTGGCTGTTTATCTGCATTTGAATTTCACTGTAATGATTCCAATGTGTTAATCCTACAACTTGTGTCAGATTATGATTCTGGGCTTCTCAAGTGCCTCAAGTTGGTATAATTTAAATTCTATCCTGACCCCCAGGTTTTACCATCCAAACGTAACACTTATTTTCTCTTATCATTTCCTAATCAGTTCTTTTGGTGACACAGAATTTTCTTTTTTCCCCACATTTTATTGATACATATAAGTGTAAAATTTAAGGTTTACAATGTAGTTGAGAATTTTGTGCATATGTATCTTGTCTAGGTGACAAGGACTTTTCCGCTCTCCTTTGGTCCCTCCCCTACCCAACCCTCCCTCCCCGCCCTACCCCCCTGTTTCACTCTATCTTTCGTCTTAAGTTCCATAGGAGCTGTGATCTGGGTCTCTCATATCAGAGAGACCATTCGATGTTTCACCTTCTGCTTCTGACTCACTTCACTAAGCATGATGTTCTCAAGTTTCTTCCATTTGCCTGCAAAAGCCTCCAAGCTGGTGGACTTTATAGATGCATAGTATTCTATTGGTAACACAGAATTTTCTATAGCAGAATTTTAAAAAACAACTTCATTCAGTTTAAGGCAAGTATGTCTAAAGAGCTGAACAGGGCTTCTGCAGCTTACAGGGCAAAGCTTGGTGAAAACGAGTGAAGTAAAATGGGTTATGTTCAAAGCATGTATGTTCTGAAACTAAACATATCATATCATCCTTCCTTTAAGGAACTTTAAATATATTCGAATGAATGTGATATGGCTTCCTCTATATCTAAACAGTTTACTTAAAAAATTGTACTTCACACACATAGACTAGAAAAGATTCTCTCTGATGACACTAAATATTGGTGAGGACATGGAAACATGAAGAGTTACATATTTCTGGTGGGTGTAAAACAGATACAACTGCTTTACTAGGCAAAGTTATGGCCTATTAATTGGAAATGAGAGCCCGATTCCACTTCTATGTGTCTATCTCACAGAAATTCTTACACGTGATTACCAGGAGATATACTTAAGGAAGTTCACTGAAGTTCTGTATATGTATTTAAAAATGAGGTATTTTCAAGATAGCTAAATTGTGGATCACACAATGGGACACTACACAGAAATAAATTATCCTGATCTTTTATTTAGCAACATCGAAAAATCTCAACATTTGACAAAAACAATTTGCAAAAAATGTACAATATTTATGAATATTTCAGTGCAAAATAAGTTTTAACTTTTAGTGATGGGTACTTCCATACATATCAAAATTATAAGAACATATTCGGAATGATATAAAACAAATTCCAATTAAAGAGTCATTAACTTTAGGAAGGAAAGGATGGAGTGCAGCTTTACGAAGCTCTTTAACATTTTGTTTCTTGAGAAAAAAAAAAGTGTTACATTAGTGGTGAAAGTGCTTGTCTAGCATGTGCAAGGCTACATTAAAAATGGCTGGGTGTGGTGGTGCACACCAGTAATCCCAGCACTCTGGAGGCTGACGCAGAGCAATTACTATGAGTTTAGGGCCAGCCTGGTTTACAGACTGAGTTCAGAACTAGCCTGGACTACAGATTGAGACCCTGTCTCAAAAAATAAAATAAAACAAAATAAAAAACAGAATATGATGAAGAAACTGTGGCAAGATGTTAATATAGCTTTAATATTGATTGGACACAAATAAATGGCATATTTTCTGAACTTTTTCAATATATTGAAAAGGATTTATATAAAAGTACATAGTTGTGCCTTCCATATTTTTGCTATTGTTAGTTGTGCTGCTATGAACATGGGTATACATATATCTCTGATACATGTTGTTTTGGTCTCTTTTGGATATATCCCCAGGAGGGGTGTTGCTGGATTGAAGGGGATATTTATTTCTAGTCTTTTAAGAGATCTCCATACTGTTTTAGAGAACATCATGCTTAGTGAAGTGAGTCAGAAGCAGAAGGTGAAACATCGAACGGTGTCTCTGATATGAGAGACCCAGATCACAACTCCTATGGAACTTAAGATGAAAGACAAAGTGAAAGAGGGGGAGTAGGGTGGGGGAGGAGGGAGGGTGGGGCGGGTAGAGTGAGGGACAAAAGGAGAGTGGGAAAGCCCTTGTCACCTTGACAAGATACGTATGTGCACAAAATGCTCAACTCCATTGTAAACCTTGAATTTTGCACATATACATATCAATAAAATGTGGAAAAAATACATAGTTGTGAATTTGTGTGTGTATGTGTGAAGAAATGACTAGAGACAAAAATGGATTGCTTCAATATACAGAAAGGATAATGGAACACTGTTAATTATATAGAAGCGACATCGTTAAGTGTGTTCTAATGAAAATGCTTAACAGGTGTCATAAAAGGCACCATATTTACAACTAGAAAATTAACGAATGCGATATTAACATCATTTTTTGTCTACGTAAGTTCTTTAATGATCATTTTTAGGCATAGACAAAAATCAAGGTCCTTTCTAATCACCTGGCCTATGTCCTTCAAATTCAATCAGCTTCAATCCATTCTGTCAAGTGACTGGACCTTATCTCTTTGGGATATCACAAATGAAGGAGGTCCTGCTGTTTTTAATTCTACTTATAGTAAATCCTTGATGGGTCAGAGCTGAGTGACAGGACTGGATACAGCACAGGATGAGAGTACTGAGAATTCAATCTCTGGCAATGACTTATTGTTAAGTCAGACGTGTGGCTTGACCTCTCAGGACCTCTCTGCTGCCATCTTTCAAATGAGGATAATAATATCGACCACCAGACACTACTTCTAAAATATTCTTTTCTTATATATACAGCATTAGATAAATGCAAGGTGATGTACACTAAACTTACAATGATTTTATCTAAACATGTAGTATGTGATTCTCTTATGGGAAAAAAGCACATTTATAGAAGTTTTTGGTATACTCATCAATTAGCCTCTTTTGGGAGAGCCTCAATGCTGATTTGTATCATACTGAATATTTTGAGGAAAACATATCATCATAAAATATTTCAATATGGCATGAGATTTAGTAATAAATATGCAAGAAGAATTGAAAACCCTCAAATATTTATCTAACCTCCAAAATGAATATTCAAGTATCTGAGTACAAATTATGGGTGCAAATTATGTCAGATGGTTAATTTTAGAAAGAGCTTAAGACTAAGCCCTTAAATGGACATTTGTAGATAAATGCAAAAAAGTAAAGAAGAACTGCCTTTAACACCTTCATCTTCAAATGCATATGACGCAACATCTCTGAAATAATCTGTGTTCCATAAAAATTAAAATATGTGCTAATCAGAACCCATCTGCCTGCTCGACTTTCTCAAGGGCAGGTCTGGGTGCACAGCACTAACTAATCTGCCAAAATATAAAAATATTTGGATATATACATATGTATGCATGTATGTACATAGATGTATACGATTTTATAATATATTATGATTTTATAATACATGCCTATATATCACAATTTGATTTAGGTATCGATATGTTAAAGTGAAGCATGCTATCTCACTTTTACATTTCAGTTCAGTTTCTCTTGCAAAACAGGAGCGACTTTAGAACATGATTTGCTGTACTTACATCAAGGTGATTTACACTTTTCTGTTGATCAAAATAAGGACATCGTTACCATGGAAAAGGTATTTCTATGCCTAAAATTATCTCCAAAGAATTTGTACCTGAGGACTCAAAAGAGTAAACTCTTATCATATAACTAGCTACTTTTTTAGTAAAATAGCAGGAAACAAAAATAGTCAGAAAATAGCGGTCTCTTAACATTACCTCGGTTGGGTGGATATAGTACTTTCCCCCATGCCCTTCTCTTTGCATGCATCACACATGTATTTAGGTAAGCACATCGTCTTTTTTCCTTTTGGTTAAAGAAAAAAGAGAAAACAGCGGAGCAAACACATAAGCTATACAATTTGAACTAAACTAAACCCAGCTACAATATTGCGGGAGCTTGGATTCTGTAAATGAAAGCACGGACTCCTGCAAAGGCAGAAAGACTTCCTCGGAAAGCAACATGTGTTATCTGTTATTAGAAAAGAGTGGATAAAATTCAGCATAGAAGAGGAACAGTCATGAACAATTGCTTCTGCACCATTGCCAGTAACCTGGGGCTTCTCAAAAGCTCTGCATGCAGAGCATAGGTTACGACCCATCTTAGCTAGCAGGTGAGTAATCGGGATGTCTCTTTCTGAGAATGATAAAAAGAAAAAAGAAAGAGAAAGGAATGGATCAGGAGAGGATTCAATACACATAGACTCAACATGCCTCCCACTGTTCCTTTTGCCCATGGTCAAGGCTAACTATGTCTTTATCACCTCAGATACTCTCAAACCTTGTTTCTTCACTGAACAGGAACAAATTGAGATGCTAACGTCATTTGACAAAACACAGGCCCTGCTAGAGACGACGTAAACTCTAGAAGACCAACAGGGCCTAAAGACATATTGAAAATATGTTGAGTAACTCTTTTTCATGCATAATCATCCTAAAATGGCTTTTTTTGAGGTCACTTTTGCAAAAACAAGTTATATTTGTTATCAAACATTTGACTTCCAGATGTTCAAGTGATGTTCTAGAAAAATGTTTCAAAGTTTGCAACATTTCATATGGGTCCAAGCATCAACCCGTATGAGTATAGATGAACTCATGAACCAGCTGTTTGTCTTCATTCTTGTTCAGTTTTCTGTACGGTTTTTTTATTCCCTTCCTCACCCATCCTTGGAATTTCTGAGCTTGATCTATAGTCCAGATGTCCATAATATCATGATTTCATGTGTAATGTACCTGCTCATCTGCTCAATGAGCATTTGTGAAATGAACACATGAACTTCTGAGAAGCCCCCTGCAGCCTGACAGAACTGTGCAGGGTTCTGTTAGGCGACCGGACAATTTGGATAAACTGATCACTTGAATCAAGGTGGATACACATGTCACTCATCTTCACTCACAAGCCCCATGTTTCTTTGCTAATTCTCTGTGTATGGGAAGGAAAACAAATGGGAAAGTGAATGACAAATGGACACTGTCTTAGCTTGTGCTGCCATAGAAATGCCATAGAAACCTGGACCTGATGTCACAGGCCTACATCCTAGCAGTCTGGGACCCTTAGATAAGAGGATCCATGTTTAAGCCTACCCTGGGCTACCTAGCAAGATCCTGCCTTAAGATCAAATAAAAATGGGCTGGGGATGTGGCTCAGTGTGAGATTACCTGGTACCACATACATGTTTTGTTGCCCAGTTCTGGAGCCTGGGAGTCTAAGATCAGCACATCAACAAAGATTGGGTCCCTGGTGAGTATTTGTTTCCCTTGCTTGCAGATGGCTAAGCTGGTCATTTAGAGATGGCCACATTTTTCTGGTGCTCTACCAGGCTGAAGATGGGGGGGGGGGGTGTTATCCTAGTTCTCTATAAACTCATCTAAATCAACTACTTATTAAATGGTCTGTCTCTATCTCTAAATACTATCTCTTCAGGGATTAAGACTCACATATTAATTTTAGGAGGACATAATTCAGGCCATAGTATGTGTATTAGTTAGTTTCCGCATCACTGGGGCAAAATACCTGACATTCACAACTTAAAAGAGGAAACATTTAATTTGGCTCACAGATTCAGGACACTCAGTCCCTGGCTAGCTGACTCCAAAGCAGAAACCACATGGTTGGAGGGTTGGGAGTAGAAGGCTACTCAACCCGTGGCATCCGGGCATCAGAGAGAGATGGGATGAGCTAGAGATAAGCATACACCCTTCAGGTTGTGTCTCATTGACCGAATTCTAACCAGGCCCCACCTCTGAGCAACATATGCAGTCGGGAGTTGAACAATGGATTCATTCAGTGATTAGTATAATTCCCTCCATAATTCAGTCACCTTCCAAAGGCTCCACCTCTGAATAAATGAGACTTTTGGGAGATATTTAAGATTTAAACCATATCATTGTCTTAGTTACTTTCTTGTTTCTGTGACAAAATACCCAACATTCACAACTTAAGGGAGGAAAGATTTACTTAGCTCACACTTTCAAAAGGTCTCACATCCATTCGCAGGACAGCCAGCAATGGTGAAGGCACATGGCAGAGGCTGGAGAGTTGCTCACCCCACTGCAGATAGAAGCCAAGTGAAACAGGAGCAGGCCGGTGAGCCTTTCCAGGAAGAAGCTGTAATGATGTTTCTTCTTCCTTCTTTTAAGTACTTCAAGCTGCCAGTTCGGCCCCTCCTCCAGAGGGTACTCGTCCCTCACTTCTGGGCACACAAGTCAGAAACAAACACCCGAAATCTCTGTCCTAGGCAATCTCCTATCTCAGTAAACTGCTCCAATCTTTCCAGATCAAACCTTAAATACCTCCCCCTTCCAGACAGGCCCTACCACCCAATAACACACAATTCCAAATACATGAGCCTTTAGGGGGACACTCAACATCGAAATCATCGCAACTATATTGTTTTGATTTTTAGGTAAGTTATCAATGATTTTCAGCCAAAGGTTATAGAACAAGATGATTATGCGCCTGACAAATTTAGTCAATTGTTTCAAATCCATCAAACTAAGCAGAACTGTTGACATCATTACTGTCAGTCATTCCATTCAGGTACCTTTGGCTTAAATGACACCATTTTCCACACAGTTCCACCTCTTCTTTTAAAAAAGTCCTTTCATCAAGCAGTCCCCATTGTGGTGAAGGCCTCATAGGCACATATGGTGTCATTCGGGATATAAGTTCTGGCTTGTGCAAGCTTAAATGCAAGAAGTCATACACTAGGTATTCCTTTAACTACACTACCCATGATAGAATCAGGTAAACAATAATCTAAACAAATGAAACTGATTCCCTTTAAGTACTGTTTCATTTTCAAAGTTGGCTAGTATTTTTATATGAAATGTCTTTTCAGCCACTTTCCTTAGACCCACATCAACCTCCTTAGCTCTTCAGGCAGCGCTGTGAAACATTCTGTTCATTTAGATCTCCTTGTTCTTTCTGTCATTTGCGACATTTTCAGTACTAGAGAGTCTGAAGAATGTGGTTGGTTTACCAGTTCACTCAGAGTTTACAAGTATAGTAACTAGAGCTAATTACCGTCTTCTGGTTTCCCTAGCATTTGCACCTGCTCCTCCATTTCCGAGATCTGCTTCTCACCTCACAAGCCCACCTTTGTGTTTCTTCAGCTAATTCGAACAGTACATGAACTTGAGTGAAGTTAATTATTTTTCACATATTTCATAAAATGACCACAGCACCCTGCTGGGAGGAAATTTAGATGTTTTTAACACAAACTTTTTAGTGAAAATTGCTCTTGTTTTTTAAGAGGAGGTGTCCAACTTCATTTTGTTTCGTCTCTATAGATGCATATAGGTTGTGGTTGAGATCTTAGTGGTCCTACCTCCTAAGCAGGACCACCTGATGCATGCAACTGTATTCACTGGCGTGTATTTGGTGTGTTTTCTATATTTTGTGTTGCTCAAACTTCCTTGAGGTCTTACTTTTATGTTCATCTCCTCCTAAGATGCCAAAGGAAATGCTCAGTCAGTGATTCACTGTAACGGGTAGAACTGAGAGCTGTGTCAACTCCTCAGCTTTCTGGTTCTACTTGCATGTTGTGCCTAAGTGTCTCCCCTTGTGCAAAGCTCATGTATAAGACGCCTTGCTCCATTTTGGTCCTCAGGAGTATTGTTACCCGGATACATACACACAGCTTCCCCATTAATGCTGTATCTAGAGTATGTGGCACTGGATCTTCTAAGCCAAGTACAAAATAGTGTTCAAGGGCATAAAAGTAAAGAGGTACTTTGCTACTTAGAGCATACAGGACTACTGTCCAGTTCATTCCAGATTATCATCCCTAGTGTAACTACTAACACAATTCCACAATCTCCTGACAGACGAGTATATTCAAAATGGACTCCAGTCGTTTTCTTTAAAAAATTGCATTAATCTTAGAGAACTGCTACATGTACATGTAATGAATTAATCACTTTTACTTCTCTTTTCCCTCTCTACCTTCCTGTCTCCCCCGCCTCTGCATCACCAAGTACTGTTCAATATCTTATAAACACGTATGCTATAGTTTATAGATATCTTTTTTATTAGTAAATAAAAGTTCCCCTCCATAACAATCCCTTGGGTGTTCCCCAAAGTCATCTATTGGTCTTGATGGATTGTGTGGTAGCTAGGTGTGGTGGTAGTGAAGGGGAAGGGGTGATCATTTTTGAGCTATGTATTGAGTACTTCCAGTAAAGGACTATACGCTCTGATTGCTAATGATGGCTAAGGCTTTTAACCACAGGTCTTTTCACAGAGTTAATATTTCATGTTAAAAAAATAATATGTCACTGATTATAGAACTTTCACATACAAAAATAAATGTTGTACTGGAAGTAAACTATGTTATTCACCTGGTCCCTTGAAAATACACTTTCAATTGGTGGTATATTTTTAATGAAGTATTTCTAATTGATTTGGTGTGGATGGTATTTAATATGTTGGTATTTAACACATTTATATTGCACTGTCTGTCACTATCAGTCTTGACTACCCTCTGTTTCTCAAAATAAGGTTCCTGAACCATCTGCGTCAGAGTCACCTAATGCAGGTTGTTAAAATTGCAGATTATGGATCCATTACGGGACCTATAATATAGAATCTCTGGGGACTTAACCTGAAAATCTGTATGTATAATGAACTCCTAAAGTGACAAGTAGGCCTGATATTATTGGAGAATCTTTGCTTGAAAAGATATGGTAAAAAAAAAGCTTTATCCTACAATTTCGAAATTACACCTTCTCACATTTTCTAAAATAACACTTAGGTTAATTTTTGAGGTGAGGTTCTAAGCTAGTACTGCTATTCTAGGCAAATAAAAGGTGGGTCTTTTTAAATCCTTCTTCCGTTTAACTAAGGCACACAGCTAGCACACTGCCAGCACTTGTCTGGCACCAGTGCTTTTGCAACATTCATGTGCACACAAATCAACAAGGAGTCTTGTTAAATCCAGACTCTGATTCAATGTCTTGGGAGCGTTCTCAGCCCTGTATTTCTAACAAGCTCTCAGATGATATAGATGCTGCTAATTTACAGATTATCCCCTGAATAACACATGTAAAGGGACTTATTTGGATTTTAGTTTGACTGAATTTGCAAGAGCCCTGCAGTATGTAATGTACAATTACATTTTTGTTGGGGGGAAAGCTGTGGCTTTATGGTTCTATATTAAGAATACCACACGAATCCCTCAGTTTGATCTTTCTCTGACACAGGTAACCTGCAGGGAGTGACCATGCTTCGAATATGCTGAGTGATTAAGGATTACATAATATACATGGGAACTTGAGAGTCAAGCAAAGAAAACTTAGCAGGTCTTGCTTTTCTTATTACGGGTGGAACAATTATACGATGTGATTGGGCCTGAAAGGAAGGCAACAGGGTAGACATCCCAGGGAATGTTACCGTGAAGTTCAGATCTAAGGGATGCCAAGAGTATGGCGAGTTGGGAAGGATATGGGATAGTGGATAGGAGGGGAGAGAAAACTAGAATGCTCCTTGCATAAAAAAACAGATCACACAAAGGCTTAGAAGTCAGAAAACTTTTGTATTAATATATCCCTAAGCAAATTGTAGCCTACACAGAAAATATAATCAGAACCAAAGGAGAGGTAGTACGGAATTTCAGGCCTTGGGCCAAAACTATATAGTTTTTCTTCGTGGAGCGAGTAGGGTAGTTGGAAAGAAATTAGAAAGATATATATGTCCCACATTGCACTAGGTCAAGGTCTTATCCATGATTCACACAGAGGGGGATGGAGGGGAGAGAAGTGATTTTTTTCTATTTTTTCCTGCTATGAAATTGGTGACAGCCTTTTAAAATTATTTTTTGATTGGGAAGAAAAATGAGTTTGGTGGGTGTCAAGCAGCAGGTGGTGACCACTGTTTCTTTAAAGACAACATATGAAACACTAAAAATTTATTTCTCAATAAACTCAACTTCCTGAGCTAGACCACATAAAGTGTCACACAATAAAAGCATAAGGAACAAAGATACTTCCAACTGCCATTAAATATAATCCTAGTGAAGTGGTTCACTCTGACTGAGGTGCATGTTTCCCATCAATACAATTTATAAGTGTTCGGCTTCTAAAACTGTAGTTCCATTTGACAGCAATTTCCTTTTTTATTTTGTTTTGTTTTAAGTTGACTACAAATTTCAATCAAAGTTATCAGTTCATCACCTGAATGAAGGTGACCCAGTAGTCCTTTTTTATCTAATTCCTGAGAAGCCCTTACATTATCTTTCCAAAGCAAAGTTAACAATGATAACAGCAAAAATAAATTAATTCAAAGATGAGGGTTTATCAAATGCCATCTTCTGAAGGCTACATTTTTATTAAACATGAATTAAATAATCTTGAGAAAAGAGAGGTGTGGTTATCCAGAATCATTCCCTTCTCACTGCATGGCTAATTCCACAGCCTTAATTAAAAAGCCTTTTATGATGAGTTCCATAAACATATCTGCCATCAATTTTCCTGCCAAGTGTATTATTTTAACATTTTTAAAACATTCGCACTTTCAAAGGGAACTAAAAATATCATCAAATGAATTAAAAGTAATGATGTGAAATGAGTATGGCAAGTATTGAAATAAATATTGCACAGCTAAATAATGGCAAGGGTAGGAAAGATAGCTTTTAAATAATCATTTCCCAATATATGGAAATGGTAGTGTTTCAAGAGAGAGTCACTCTCAAGACAAAGAAATCTGGGGAACTTTTTGTTAAACGCAGCTATAGGAGACATCTCGCAGCTTTTAATATGTTGATACGTACCGTCAATCACAAAGATTAAGAGTTGTAAATGCCACTTCCTGAACACATTAATCTGTTTTTGTTTTTCCAGAAAATAGTCGACAACTAGGGCTATATTTTAAGATATTTCAAGAAGAATGTATCTGAAATCATCACGTATTTCTGAAACTGAGAAATATACAAATATTATTTAACCATTGTTTTAAAAATTGCTCATGTGCAAAATGTCTTCAAGACTTTCAAAACACAATACACCAATGTTGTCATGTCACCAGTCACTTTCAGCACTGGCAGTGTACCGTGTCTGTAACTTCTGTATTGGACATGTAATTAAGGGTGATTAAACCAACTGGAGTAAGCCAAGGTTACCACATTACATGATAGATCCACAAATTGTACACACAACTAATTGAAAGTGTGTGTGTGCACAACGAAAAGCCTGAAGAAAGTTCATCTGCTTGTGGTCTTCTTATGTATTCTCATTCAAAAGAGAAAAACTAAAGAGCAGTTAGAACGCAGTTGTCAGAAATTGGGTAAAATTGAATATTTCTGCAGCTTTCATAATTACTTCCACAGGGCTGAGCAAGAAACGCAGTTCTCAACAAATCACGATGGTCAGAAATGGCTTTGAAAGTCTGAGTTTGTTTTGTATTGAGCAAATTGAAACATCTCTGTGCAATCCTAGCAATGCCATTCTACAAATATCCTTTGCCATAATTATATATTATCAAAGCATTTGTATTTCCTTTTGAGAGGGGTACAAAGTGTACATGATAGCTCTCAGTGGGCTTTTTAGTTCTCTTATAGATAACCTAGTTTACAGAACTATTTTATTTGTTTTAAGAGGTCTCTAATCATGTAATCACAGACGATTTGGAAATGGCTTGGAAAAAGGACTCTTAGAGCTGCTGAGTTAATAACATGCATTACTAGCATTCCATGATATTTTTTCTACTTCCAAAATGTTCACTTTCTAAATGAGCTGGTCTCGCTCACACTTCCCTTTCCTCCTCCTTAACGTGCAGGTATGTGGACAGAACGTAGGATGGATTAGAAAGAGCCCTCTAATTTTATACACTATGAGAGACGACATCTCTTGTTAGAATACAGTCTTGAAAACAGTTTTCTAGAACTATTCATGTGCCTAAATTTCCTGCCCCTATTTTAGAGTGTTCTCTCGCTCCTACACGTTCCCACAGACATCGCCTTCTACCGAGCCCCTACAAGGTTGCGAGTAGTAACCAATTTCAAAAAAGTCTTTTGTGCGGAAAAACGTCAAGCACCCTCACATTTGTCCCGATGTTAGGAGTGTAAATATACACAGTCTTTGTGGAAGACATTTTAACTGTATTTAGGTATCAGAAATCTTCTTTTTGTGTTTCTATTAAAATAATAAATATATATAGCCTATTAATTCCAATTTTAGGTAATCTATTTTTACAGAATAACTGCCACCAGAGCTAAAATATGTACAAAAACAGAATTCACTGTACTGTTGTTCATGAAAGTAAAGAATTCCGGTCTGTCTGATCATTTAGAGGAATATCAATAAACAGGAAGATTTACATGTACTAACATAGAAGTATACCCAAAAAATCATAAAAGAATACATATATCATGAGAAGTATACCCAAAAAATCATAAAAGAATACATATATCATGGTTCCATTTTCAGTTTTAAAATATTACAGAAGAATAAATACTAATCTGTTTTCACTGATCACATGTGGATTGGGGAACGTGTTGAGAGTATAGGTGTCAATAATAATTTTTTTCATTCTATATTAGTGCACGGCTTAATGTTTACTTTTTATAATAATTATACAATCAATCAAGTACAATTTAGCTAAATAATATATTTTTGAGACAAGGACTCACTCTGAAGTTCAGGCTGGTCCTAAATTCATGAGATAGTCCAGGTTGGCCTCAAATACAAGGTAATCCTCCTATCTCAGCTTCCCGAATCCTGGGATTACAGGCATGCTGCATTATGCCTGGCTTATGTGGTGCAGGGGAATTGAACTCAGGGACTTGAGCTTGCTAGGGAAGCACTTCAAACTGACATATTCCCCCCAGCCCTAAAAACTATTTTAAAGGAAAGACAAAGCGAAAGAGGGGGACGGGGAGGGGGTGGAGGGAGGGAAAGGAGGGGGAGGGGGAGGGACAAAAGGAGAGCAGGAAAGCCCTTGTCACTTTGACAAGTATGTGCACAAAATGCTCAACTCCATTGTAAACCTTAAATTCTGCACTTGTACATATCAATAAAATGGGGAAAAAAGTGAAATGTTCCTGCAATAATTTCTAAAATATTAGCTTTTTAAAAACCGTACACTCAGAAAATAAAAACCACAAGGCAGTTGGTGTTTAATTCCTACTAGACATGTTAATTTATTAACAAAGATACTACTCCTTATTTCTTTTACATGAAATATCTATTATTTGTATCCTACACTGCATAGACTCAGGGATGGTCTCCATTTGTGTGCCATTTCCCCATCCTTTGTGTGCGGGTCCAACCTGTGAGTTCACTCTATTCGATACTTACACATAAAAGTAATGGATATGATTCTCCCAATTGTACATATACAACTCATTTTACTAGCATGTGGTATACTCTCTCTCCTTCTCCTTCTCTCTCTCTCTCTCTCTCTCTCTCTCTCTCTCTCTCTCTCTCTCTCTCCCCTTCCCTCCCCTCCCCTCAGGAAGCTATAAAGCAGGCTTATGGAGAGGACCATGTGACAAGGACTAGAGCAATGCCTCTAGCAGCTAGGAGTGATTCTAGAATGACAGCCAGCAACATAAATGAAATAATGAAATAGTGGCAACTTCAGTCCTACAATCAAAGGAATTGCCTTCTCCCAACAACTGCATGCATTCCAAAGAGGATCACCAAATGAGACCTCACTTCCAACTGGCATCATAACTTCAGCCTGGGGAGAATCCCGGCAGAGAACCTACATCGGTGTGTTCAGACTCATGACTCAGCATAATGCAGAGGATAATAAATGTTTATTAATAATGTTTGTGGTCATTTTTTGGAGTGACAAAAACCTAACACAATTACCTCATTACACCAATTTTTCTGACGTCATATGAACTGGTGGATGATAAGAGAAAGCATTTGATTAGCTATTATGTCTTCTGACCCTAACAAATGCATATATTTGAATTATCTCTTAATCTCACACAATCCTTACCCTTCTACTGTAAAGTGGTCATATGTGAGGATGCCATGAAATTTATGAGGTTACAAATTTGCCCCAAGTGACAATGGTAGTAGTTAGCTAAGTCAGATTTCATACTCAAAGCCTATGTTTAATGAGATTAAAAAATGACAAATCAACATATCTATTACTTTAAAACTTGACTTCCCTTTCAAATGTACTTCAAAAACCAGTGATGAATGGGTCGGAAGAATACAGAGCAGTTAGAGTGCTTCTCTAGCAACAAAAGGCCCTGGGTTCACTTCCTCAGCACCACAAACTGGGCATGATGGCACAGGCCTGTAATCCCAGTACTTAGGAGGCTGAGGCAGAAGGTAACTGTGAGTTTGAGGCCAACCAGGGCTATATAGTGAGGCTGGGACAAGCCTAGACTACAGAGTAAGGCTGTCTCAAAAAAAAAAATGTATCAGTGAGAAAAATAATAGTCTGGCTATCCATTGAAAGGTAATAGTTTTAATCCTCCTTCTCTTCCCTTAAGAATGTTACAGTTTCCAGCTATCATTTCAAGCGACTTAAAATAAAAGCTCAGTTATTATGGTAGAGCCTGAATAGAACAGGGTTCATTATCATACGACATTATATATTCTGCCATTCACATAATTTCTTCTTGACTTACTCTTTAATACAGTAGTGGCTAACAAGCCATGTCAGAGGTAGTACTCTTTCTAAATATCAGGAGATCAGTGACTTTTTAAGCGCACACCAGCTTTCTTTTAAAGGAAGCAAACTACAAAACTAAAAAGCCAGAAGCACAGAAGTGTATACTAGAATACACTCCAATCAATGTAATCATCAATAGGAAAGTTGAGATAAACATCATACTGACAGGATGTGTAGTTGAAGACGGCCAGAGGAAGAATGACTCAATTTTATTTTCCCATTGGCAAAGGCAGACAGTGTCATCTGAACAAATTAAAGTCCTACCACAGAGCATTTGTACAATGTGTCATGCCAGAAAGCAAAGGGCAAGCCACTAATCTCAACAAATGATAATTAGAAAAAAGTACATAAAAAAGCAAGAATAGTAAGGACAAAAGAACCTTAGGAAATATTGTGCTCAACTGTGTTGACTCTTCTAGAATGCACATTTTGACTGATTTAATAGACTGTGATTTTTCTTACCACAGGCATTTAGAATTGGCATTCCAACACTAGGAGAGCCAGGTTTAATTAACTTAAATTTCTGAATGAAGAGACAAGTAGAAAGCAAGGAGGGTTCTCAACACTATAGCAGCTATTTGCTACTCAAACTGAAGAACCACGCGTACTGTTTACAGTGCCTCTTCACCGGATCAACTTAAAATTGCCGTTATATCAACAAAATGACCTTTGCAATCCAAATTGTTTCCCATCTTGTGATTACCTCTATTCTTCCTGATTACCCAGCAAAATCAGTGTAAGGCCTCATTTGGCCTCTGAGATCAAAAGAAACTGCGGAGACTCCAGGAGAACTATTTTAAATAATAAAGAATAAAGCAAGAGGAATCAAAAGATTGTCTGAGGACTTCAGAAAAACTTTCAGTGTGTATATGATCATTTTAGGATGAGAATGGGAAGAAAATGATGAATGAGGAATTGAAGTTTGTCTTGTATAGAAGGGATATACTTGTTGTGCATGTGCACCTACACACAGCACATAATAAAAATTCATGACATCCAGGCAACCCACAATCAAGCTAAAATCTCTCTGTCTCAATCTACATCACACTATGCTTTTATCTGAGCTTTATCTTTTCATCCTGGCCACCCTACCTTTTCTATTGGCTCAGAGCATGAACTTCAAATGAAAGTCTTAGTCTTGTCCCTTGATTTGTCCATAATGCATTCGTCTTTCCAGAGCTGCAGCTTCTGCACCATCTCTCTTGATCATCCGCCCTCCACCCCAAAGAAAGCCCGAATGCTTCCATTTCTCTATTCTTACTTTTCAGTCAGAATATAATCATAGAAACGTACACACATCTTCCAGCATTCACTGGTTTAAGTATGTGTTCACTCTTCCCAGCTAGGCTATCTTTGCTTGGGAACTCGAAGCTCATAGTACACTGAGAAAGGAAAACATGTGTACACATTTGAACACAAGTTAAGCATTTTTATATAGAAGTATATTGTACAGAATTTTATAAGGTCAAAGGGCAATGTTACTCTATATGAGACTTGGACAAGATCTACAGATGAACTGGCATTGAACTGACTGTTGAGGAGTGTTTCAAAGTATGCCAAATGTACAGAAAGGAAAGCGACACCCTAGGTAAAAGAAACTATGTCTACAGTTGAGAAAGTACTTGATGTGCTTTGAGAAAATTTCAGTAAGTGAATATGTCTGTAGAGTTTAAGACTTAGGTTAAGGCTAGACTTTATGTGGTGTGTAAAAGTTTATCTTGTAATGTAATGGTGAGTCAATGAAAGTTTCAAGGAAAAACTAGCATGGAGACATTTGCATCAATGAAGGTATTTCTAGTGAGAACGTAAAAGTTTGAATGGATGTGGATGAAACTGAAGGTAGAAAAAATGAAATGAATATCATTATATCACTGTGAAATTTTATGAAGGCTAAATGTAATGCAGCTGTGGTGCAGATGCGGAAAAAGGGAGACAGTAGAAATGTAACTAAGAATTAGACATGTTAGAACTCAGAGGAGAAGGAGAGAAAAGGGAGCCTACAGTAAACTTTAAAAATTGCTTTTTCCGGGGCCAGAGGAATAGATCAGTGATTGAAGCCCTTGCCTAGCAAGCACTAGTACACAAGTTCAATTCCCCAGCGCTACAAAAGCTGGGCGTGGTGGTGCATGCTGGTAATCCCAGCACTTGAGAGGATGAGGCAGGAGAAATACAGTGAGTTCAAGGCCATTCTGGGCTACACTGTGATCTCAGAGCCAGCCTGGTGTACAGAGTGAAACTTTGTCTCAAAACAAATAAATAAATGCTACAAAAATGTTTTTGCCTTTGAAGAGAGAATAGATAGGTAGAAGTCACTAATTTGAAAGAGGTGTTTCCAAGACCAACCTGGGCTACACAGTGAGTTTATGACCAGCCTAGGCTGTAGAGTGAGATCCTAAAAGAAAAAAAAGAAAAGAAAGAAAGAAAAAAAAAGGTGTTCAAGAAAAAGAGAAAATAACAAATTGTTGTTGTTGTGTTATCATTAAAGAATATGTGCATAATCCAGTAGATGTGATAAGCAGTTAAAGAACTGTTTTGGCAAAAGCCACTGACCTGTTGGAATGCTTTTGCAGGAGACTGCAGGTAAAGGGTATGGGTTAATTAATCTAGTAGAGGAAATTCCCAGACAGGCAAACACTCAGGTTTTGATGTGCATACTTCTGACTGGGCTTAGGCGCATGTGTAGTGAACCCTGGGGACAAAGGGCAGAGCAGAAATATTTGAAAAAATTAAGGATTGACTAAGAAGGAACTAAGTGTAATTTGGGGGGTAAAGGAGATGTAGCTATTAAAGGTATTTGTGCCATTAAAGAGAAGTCAAGTACTTTGTCCACGAACAAGAAGAATGAAACCTTGAGGGTATCTCATAGATCGACAAGATCCCACTCAGAAGGGGCCTCACAGGTACAAATGTGTCAAATTTTCTTTTGAGAAGAGTGTCTGGGGCCCTGCTTTAGTACGGCATCCCAGAAGTTCATTCCCTGGGACTCACTTCACTGTTGTCAGCCATCCAGGCATTCAGAGACCACTTTAGTCATGTTCCAAGGGAGCCTGTTTACTGCTTCTGCTGACAGAAGATCTTAGCATCCTTGTGATATTAGTTTTACTGTCATATGGAATGCAAGAATTGGGGGCCAGGAAGGCTTCCACCCTGATTTCAGGCAAGGCGCTCCTGAGAGAACAGTGAATAAGGCTGTTGGAACACAGCCAAAGGTTGTAGTGGAGACTCCAGAAAGTCACAAATGCCAGGAATGTGGAATATCTGCTGAAAAATGGCGCTGGCCCAAGTATTTTTCAGTTGGTTACAACTGAAAAGGCCATAGTGGTGGAGGTGCCCAAGCCTTTGCAACTCAAATTTTACCACTGTGTACCCAAATACCAGACAAGGATCTACAGGACTTAATGTTAGCCTTTCTTCGATTCAGTATTGCTTCGGTCTAATTCTTTTCCATTTCCTTATTCCTCCCACTTGGAATGGGAGTGTTTCTCATGTACCATTGTGTCTTAGAATTAAGTAACTTGTTTCCGATCCTTGTGAAAGTTCACAGGTAAGAGTCTGTACTGAATCTCAGAAGAAACTTAGACTTGGGCTTTTGAAAAATGCTGAAACAGTTGAAACTTTGGGGAAGATAACAGTGTTTCTGATTATAAATAAGATAGCTGTATTATGAACTGTGAATTTTCTCTTGCCTTTAATTTGTGGCTAATTAAAATGTAAGGAGATATGAATAGATATCAAGTTGAAAAGACCTGATTTCCAAGTGGTGAACAGCTTTCTCTGCTAGAACCCTCCCCCACGACCTTCCTGCCTCAGAACCAATTGACTCTGGACCAAATTCTCTAAAAACCATAAACCAAAATAAACTTCTCCATTAAGCTTTAGTTGTCAGGTATACTGATCAGGTGATGGGAAAGAAGTATTTGAGTAATATGATGCAGTCATATTCTCACAAAGACTTTGTTGAAAAAAGAGCCGCCTGTGAAGAACAGGGTCTGAATTGAAATGGAGACAGTATTTACAAAGCAATGGAGAGATTAATAATGAAAGTAAGAGCGCACTAAAGATGTTAGCTCCAGACAAAGCAGGGGCAGTACTAGACCAACAACAGAAGAGAACTGACACTGAAAAGGCAAGGGGACAGGTCTGAGTGTAAAATCTGCAGTACAACTAAGTATAAATGCAAGTATGTAGAATGTCAAGAAGCCGGAAGTTGAAGAAACTTCATGATCGATGTTCTGTCTTTTCCATAGGAAATAAAAAGCAACGTTGTGAGGATAAGAGTGAATAAGTATTTCAAAGATAAGGACATTAAAGCAGAAAAATGGGGAGCTAAAATGGAGTTGGTTTGGGACAAATATACGAAGACAAGTTGGCATTCTTAAGGTCTTGGATAAAGTTAAGTTACGTATTGTGAATTCACACGAGCATCACACTTAAGATATGTGACTTTCTTTGGCAAGGTAAGTATAATGGGATTTAAAAAAAGAAAACATCAAATGAATCTGACCCGTGGTTGAGGGTTGGAAAGATAGAGCAGCAAAAGGTGTCAACGAGTTCATGGTTGTGATAGGCTTAGTAAGGAACACAGTCCACGTATGTGCAAAGGGTAGTAATCCCTAGGGAAGCGTGAGGACCCTGAGGAGACCACAGGCAGTTCAAGGGGAGTGAAAGATTGGGAGCAGCAGAAGTGAGTTGAGCAAAGAGAGTGAAGGCAATGAGCTTTGGCCTGAATAAAGCCAAAATACCATGAAGTTAATGCTTTAAGTGAATTATCTTTCATCAAATCCAGGCAGATTTTTCTTGAGTTCTTCATATATTCTCAGTGCTAGACCTCTATCCGAGGAACAGTTGGCAAAGACTGTTCTCTCATTTTGCGGGTCATCCCATTCCACTGTTTACTAACTCCTCTGCCGTACAAGAGCTTTCAGTTCAATGTAGTGCAACCCCGAAATAAAAGACTCAATCAAAAACTGTTCAACTGAAATGAACAGACTCTTCTCAAAAAGTACAAATGGTCAGTAAGCACATAGTAAAATATTTAAGATTTTTGGCCATCAGAGAAAGGTAAATCAAAATAGAATTGAGAATCTATCTTACCCTAACAAGAATGGCTATCATTAGCAACTCAAAAAAAAGTCAATAAATATTTGTGGTGATGTGGGGAAAAAGGAACACAACTACATTGTTGGTGAAAACATAAACTAGGGCAACCAGTATGGAAATTCTTTAGACAACAGGAACTAGAAATCCCATTTGACCCAGATATACCTCTCCTGAGCATCTTCACAAAAGAGTTAAAGACATTGCATTACAGATACACATGCCTGCCCGTGTTTATAGCAGTGCAACTCATAATAGCTAAATCCTGAAAACAGTCTATATGCCCAATAATGCATGAATGAATAAAAAGAAATACATATATATTTATATATAAATATATAAACACACACACACACACACACACACACACACACACACACATATATATATATATATATATATATATATATATATATATATATATATATATATGTATGTGTATATGTATATGTATATGTATATAATGGATGGAGCTTTACATTGCCAGAAGGAGAGATTAATTTGAAGCACTTGTAAGAAAACTTATAAACCTTAAGACCATAATGATTAGTGAATTAAACCAGATACAAAAGATTAAACATTGCATGGTCTCACCTTACGAGAGACCTAAAATATAAATGATTAAAAATAAGATAAAATAAAAGACAGAAGACAGGAAACAGGGTGGTTGTCGTCTCTGAGATGGAAAGGGGACCTAAGGACAGGGGAAGTTGGGGAACAGGGTGACAAAGGAAGGAACTAATAAAGAGATAAAAATCCATATGTACATACATTAATTTCCCCAAATTGCATACTATTAATATGTAATAGAATATGCATCACAAACATATGCAAATAAAAAGACAAATGAAATGAATATACACACACACACACACACACACACACACACACACACACACATATATATCCATCAAATGAATAAAAGAGGAAAATACAGGTAGATTATTTCAGGTAGATGTTTTTCCCATTAGAAAAGGAAATTTATGCATCTAAACCACAAATAAGCATGAGTGTAAATATAGCACATAAAGGATCATTTTCAGGTCCAAGAAACATTAAAACGCCAATTATCAAATGCTCACTGCATCAAACAACAGAAATATGTTTTGTAAATACTATTTGAGGAAGGAAACTCAAACTGTAAAGACACACTTCAACTAAATGGAAACTATAAACCATAGTAAGGCAAAATGGTGAAAAACACGTTTAAGTTTAAATAATGATTTTTAAAATAGTAAAATACATTAATGCTGGTCAAGCAGGATAAACTTATTCAATAAAAGATAGCAAAATCCAGGTCTACTGCTTCAAGTTCTGCCTGGTAGCATAACAGAAAAATGTAAAATTGAATGGGGTTAAAAATGTTCCTTTTTGCAAATGGGTACGTAAAGAACATTTTATAGTTGAGGACTGAATATTAGCCAACATCCCTAAAAAGTAATTAGCTGTAGTAAGTTTATAGTCCCACATCTATGTAATTTTCATTATTGTTATTTTTAGATATTCTGGTTTAATTAAAGTCATGAATGTCCAAAAATAAGTGCAAGTATATTTCCTACTACACGGTCTCTGAGATATTCATATGTTTTTATGCATTTTAAACCTGGCAGCCAAACATTTTGTATTTACCATTTTGTCATTATTGTTCTTTCAAGTTTATTCTTAGGTACTTTAAAAAATTAACTTACACAAGTAATAATTCCTATTTATGGAGTGCAGTATGATACATGTATAGAATGTTCAATCGTTAGATCAGGATAATTGGCATGTTCCTTACCTGAAACATTTATTATTCTTCCATGTTTGGAATATGGAAAATTTTCTAATTCAGCTATTTTGAAAATTACAGTAATTGTTGCCCAACCGTAGTTACCCTACTGTGCTACACGCACTAGAAGTTGCCCTCTTACCTCATGGCACCCCTGTACCAAACAGTCATCTTCTCTCCATCCCTTTGACCTCTTCCCCCATTCACAGACTGTGCTAACCACTGTTCTGCTATTTAATTCTATAAGATCATAATGCTTAATTTGAAATCAATACAAGCCTTAACTGTAGAAGAATATACTGAAATTTTGAATTATGGCCTTTTTTGCCTTTTCTTACCTGATTTAAGAATTCCCTGCTATGTATGAAGTATACACATGAATCTATCTTTTCGAGCTATTATTGAGCATGACTTAAAAGCACTGCTGTGTGTGAAATTCTCCACCCACAGTAATAATAATTTCACGCACAAAAAAGATGAAAATTAAATGCTTGAGGGAATGGTTACAATAAACCGTGTTGGAAATACAGACTCAAAAATGATGAAGTTTGAATAAGTAAAGGATGTATAAGAAGCTAGACACTCTTACTACCTTTACTTTCTTCCTTTTCAGGATTTCTAGAGGTTTCTATTCTGTATGATTACCATCCAATCTTTCTTTTATAATCTACAATTAAGTTCTCTGAAAGTGCAGGGTTACAGATAAAGAGGAAAAAAGAAATGTTGAAATTTTTGTCCTCTCATTACTTCAAATTGTATTTCCTGTCAATTTTGCATTTTGAATTCCTTTGGAAATGGCAGCCACGGGTACAAGAAGGAGAGAAAAGAAATTTGTGGGACAGGGAAAAGAAAGACAAGAAGAAAGATTTGCACAAAGGAGGTAGAGGAGTTACTTTGAAGAAGTTTTCTAGCCTTTTTCCAGATTTCTGTACTTGGAGGAAATTGTGGGGAGGAAGCACGGGGCAAAGTCAGCAATAAACTCATTACAAAAAGAGAATGAGTATTTTTCTTAGAGCTGTACTCTTTAAAAAATAGCCATCACTGTATTTGATAATATCATATGGTATTCTACAGAAACATTTTATCTACAGCTATTTCTATTCTGGCTTCCAATTATCATTTCTTACAGATATAAGCTATTAAATATGACTTTAGTAAATTCATGTAAGAAACATGTATGAACAGTCTTTCAAGTTATTCTGTCTCTTTCCATAGGGTACATTTTGTTCATGCTAAGAAACATTATCACCTAAGGCATCTTTTAAAACATAAAGGATGCCTTGAAATGATTTCATTAAAATGGAAACAGTAGACTCCAGTAGAAAACAAGTATTGTGGGTCATAGTAGGGAAGCCATTTACCAAATGTGGCGATAATACATATAGCAAAATTACTTTGTTTCAAAGGTGATAGGCTGTACCAATAATTACTTTTTATTTCTAAAGTTCAAAGATGTGAAGAGTGATATCAACATGGAGCGTTCTATTATATTACTGACATTTGAAGGGCATCAGCAGTAAAAGTTCATTATGTAGTGTCATCTCAAAAAATTAGAAGGAATAATTCTAGACAGTGCTTTTGAAATTTCTGGTGGTAATCCAGTCTAGCAGTGCATTGGGGAATCAACGTGTGGGTCATGAAAGGCATGTTTAAAACAACAGAATATAAGGTGGTATAGGGCAGTGTAGAATAGAAGAATAGAACAAATAGGCTGGCATAGACTAGACTACTAGATTAGAAAAGGATATCACAGCATGTTGCATATAGAAAGTATAAGCACAATTTTGTAAAACTTGTTTTAGCTTGTACATCACATAATGTGAGTCCTGAAGAGAAACGGACTCTTCGATCTCAACAACAGGGAACCTTTTCCCACATTCAATGCTTCTCACTTTTCACATCTCTCTGACTTTTCCTTCTACCAGCAGCTATTTTATCCATTTCAAGAAACATTCAGTTATCTTAGGCTCATCTGGATATGCTCTTAAACTTAACGTCAACTGATTAGTAACTCAGTTATATCTATAAAATCCTATTTTCCATGTAGTTTAGCATAATCTGAAAAGAGACAGGAAAGGGGAAACCACAGACGCCATCTTGGAATTCTGCCTAAGAAACATTCACATGTTCTTTGATTCATTCATCTTATTTTTTATGCTCTTTTATTATACCTTTAATGCGAATCAATTATTCTCCTTTGCAATCCCTGATTTACATAGTGTATTTTTTCTTGACAATGTTTTTTTATTCTACTTTCTTCTGCCGAAGGTTGACATGTCTCTGAGGAGTGCTTACCTACCATTTGGATTTCCTATTTATTTTCTTATTTTTCTCACAGTTTCTTTGTATAGAACCTGTTTTCCTTCCTTTTTGGATCACTATTCATCTTTGAATTGTGCTCATTCTGCCAGCTATTAGTACTAGGCTCATGTAGGAGGTGGGGCAAACAGACTACCTGTGGTTCAAAGTGAAACCTGTTTTCATATGAGGTGTGTGCTTACATATGTATATGTGTGCGAGAGACACAGAGACAGAGAGAGGAGAGAGCAAGTGAGCATGAGAACGAGCAAGCTCTTTTATTTACCTCTTCAATAAACACCAGAAAACGTGGAGTTACTCAAACCTCAGTCTCTCTCCTCTATGACTCTTCAAAGTTACACTTGCAAAGGTGCTGCGTAAATGTGTTCCATTGTTCAGACTTGAATTCCTTTTGGTTCACACAAACTTCTACCAAGGGTCTACACATCCTATTCTCTCTTTTCTAAGTACAAGATGGTTGGCTTAATTTCAATTACTTAGAGAGGTATGCTCTGGTTTGTCCTAAAAGTAGTCACCTCTAGGCGTCTTCCTACCACCTTTTTCATTACTGTACTTGACAGCCCTTGTCTATCGAGGTTCATCCTCAGTCGCTCCGGTTTTCATTTTCCTTTTTGTACTCAAATGGTTTCAAAGGAAAGAGGAGGAAGGGCTAATTTTACTCTGCCACCCTACAACCGGAAGACACTTCTGGATTTCATTTGTTTTCAAATATTTTTCTTCTCTGCTCCTGTGACAAATTCCTATTTATCTTTTTTATTAGTGTTGTCATTGTTTCTGGTACTGTGGATACAAGCCAGGGCCTCATACCTACCAGGCAGCAGTACTGCCACTGAGGTACAACCCCAGCACTTACCCTTTACTTTCAGAGAGGGTCTAGCTAAGTTACCCAGGCTAGACTCAAACCTGTGATCCTCCTGCTTCAGCTTCTCGAGCAGCTGGGATTATAGACATGCAACACTACATTCTGCATTACTTATATATTAAACTTTAGCTTTATTGACACATAATTTATGAGGCTTTATCTGATTTCCTCAAGGTAATTTAAATACTTCTTTCTCTGTATGTTCATTGTATTTTGAATATGGTCATAGCATAGTATATATTACATTGAAATGTAATTTTTTATATATTTGTCTTTCTCCTAGTCTGGATTTCTGAGCCCAGGGATTTTGAGTTCACGATCTTTTATCTACAACACTGATTAACAATAAGGGGGTGTGGGGGCAGGACTGATCGTATGAGAAAGGGAAAGGGATGTGATACGTAAATAATAAAATAAAAAGCACTGTTTAAAAGTATTAGCTGTTCAATATATATGTGTTGAACTAGTGGATTAATTCCACTCCCTGTTGTGCGTTGCCTATTTTTCCCATTTTATTAATATGTTTAGATGCAATACATAATGGTTACATTGATCTTGAGTATTTTGTGCACATACATATTGTGGCAAAATTACAAATCCTTCCCCTCTCCCTTTTTGACTGTCCCACACCCTTTCCCTCCCCTCCAATTCCCATTATTTTCCTCAATTAGTTCTATGAAATAATTGTTAGAAGGAGAAGGTTACATATCAAATAGCTTCTCTAATATGAGAAACCATGATCACAATTATTGCCTATTTTTTTTTTTTTTTGACAGGGTTGGCTCTGTAGTCCGAACTAGTTCTGAACTCACTATGTAGCCCAGGGTGGCCTCAAACTAACAGCAGGATTACAGGTGTGTACCACCACACCCAGCTAATCTTCATGTAGTGCTGAGGAGTTGAACACAGGGCCTTGCATATGCTAGGCAAGCGCTCTAACCACTCAGCAAAGTCTCCAGACCCCAGTGTTGTTTCTAAGAGTGGTCTTTTTAAAGCACAAATTTTATCATATTGACAAACAAGCTGGTGGCTCCATTTTTGCCAGAGAAAAAAAAAGTCCAGTCTTCAGAGTGGCACTTAATGACCCTTCAAACTAGTTCCAAATTAGCCTAAAGTACCATCTCTTACCTGCATCTACTAGCGTGCTTTCAGCCACACTCAATTTGGCTTGTAATTCTGAGAATGTGCCATGCCCTTCCCCTTTCTGTGTCCACATACCTCCTGTTCTCTGTGACTGAAATGTCCTTCCTTTCCATTTGATGAGTTTGTATTCATTCCTCAAATATCACTTTCTATGTGAAATCCTCCCAGACTTCTCTAGACAGTTCATTTGCTGCTCTGTGATCCCTTGGCAGGCGTTTTGTATATACTTCTATTCTAATACTCAGTTATACTGCACTGCAATTATCTGCTTATATGTCTACTCTCCAAGCTTGCGCATTGATTGTGAACGTTCCAAGGTCAGCAGAAATGCCTGTTTCTGGGTTCCCCATTCTATGTACATGCTAGGGGCCTGACAAATGTTTGTTGAACAAATTCCAATGTTGAAAAAGTTCAAATAAATGCTAACAAATGTTTTCACTTTACAATTTAAAAAGCACTTTTTCTACTTTATGTCTTGCAGACCCTTCAAATGACTTTATTCACTGAATCAATTCTGGGCATAAATAATGGCTTGCAGTAATCATTTGATGAGCTTGCTCTTATAGAACTCTTCCACTCCTTGGCACTAACTTGCATTTGAGTTTTTCCAAGTGTGGTTTATTTCAGTAATCTTAACTAATGAATTGGATTGACCATGTAGGGATCCAATCAAACCTGTGGTGACTGGCTGTCTTGAGGAAAAATATTGATCTGATTCAAGTCAATTGGTAAACTTGTATAGATATAGAGTAAAAATATAAGAATTATTTCTCTCAAGACCATAAAGTCTAAGTAAGAATGCTGCTAAATAGAAGGTTTGTGACCACTTCTTTTTTTAGTCGTTATCTTTCCACAAATCTCTTTTTTCAGCCATAACAATGCCTTGTTTCCAGGCGGAATTTACAAATGTTTTAAACATAGGAGGTCTCAAAAAACGATAATGCTGTTTCATACACTAACTGAAGTAAGCAAATTCATACGTTTCAGTTAACTCTTTTAAGGCATCAAGTGATTTTCCCCTATTTAATCTACTAGCATATGCAACATGCTAATTATAAAAAAATTGTTACCATGGCTTGATCTATAGCAGATTAAAGTTGTAAAATGAATATTTAATTGCCTCAATCATATTTATAATAAATTTGGCTGTTTTAGAAAATGCTTTCCAGAAGAATTTTCTTTTCCTATGAGGCAATAAAATGATATTTAACTGAATTTCTTACTGAAGTTTCTCCTTTGTATGTATGTTCACATTTTGAACAGTGTTTTAAATTTCACTAGTATTACCAATAAACTTAACTATTTCTGTATTTCAGTCAAGCAAATCTATTAAGGGTGTAATTTATTATGGAGTATACAACATAGAAAATCATTTATTACTATTCAATATGTGTAGTATTTCAAAAGTGTGCAAAAAGCTTAGAGGTTCATTTATTTACTGCACTGATAATAATTGTTGAAACATAAATGTAATACATTAAAACCATATTTTTATAATGCAGTGCCTTGAGAAATAATTCTGCCTGGAGTAAATATGCAGTTTTCTCATGTCCATATCCCTTTTGGGTTAGTTAAAATGCTATTGTATCATAACCATGTTGGGAAATGTGACATTTAACACAACTAATTTTAACAGAAAATATGAGGAAACTGCTGACCTAGTATTTCTGTCATATATTTCACACATTTTTACAGCACACCTATCACATGGAATAAGAGTTATATGATGAAACAATTAACAACAATACAAATCAGGAAAGGACATATGCTAAAATTGTTTTTATTTTAAAAAACACCAAAAATCCTCCCTTTCCTGTAAATAAGTAGTAAGTTTAAATTGTACCATAGATAGGGCCTACCTTAAATTAGCCATCAGGAAAAAAATGCGAAGTTATGAAAGTCATAAATACAACAGCAGGGTAATTATCATATTACAAGTTATCAGACTTTCTAAGTAATTTTTTATATAGTAAACTCATACAGCATGTAAGACTTAAAACCATGAGGTGATTTGTGTACAGTGCCTTCGGGACACACCCACTCTCAGCATGAGGAATACCTCAATCTCATTGGAGCACTTAACAATCAACATTCCTCTTAGGCAAGCTGAAAGTATCCAAATGTGCCATGATTAGGGAGCAGAGCTGGGACATTATGGTTCCAAGGCTTAAAACACATTATTGGAGAATGATATTCTGGAGCAAAACAAAAACTAAACTGGCTTAGAGAAGAAAACAGCCAGAATAGCGAAGAACATGCGGCAATCTTTTCTCATCCATATCAGAACGCTGTAATAAATTACTTGCTTCTCGCTCATACCATCAAGAGAAAACGATGTCTAGACTAAACCTTGCTAAAGCCTAAAAGGATAAGTTGTCAGCATTTTTCAGTTTACTACCAATGCAGTATTGATTTGCTAGGGCCCTTCTTTCTATTTTATTTACACTAATTCAATCTGAAACAACTGAAGCCCAACTTGTTGGTAAGCAAGATATTTCTTTTAAGTCTCATGGGCTCAAGGTATAAGATACAAGAAAATATGTCCAAGTCATTCTTTCTAGTTCTTGTGGGCAAAGACCAATCTTTTTGTTGGAGGCCAATCATTTAAAAAAGAAAAACAAACTACTTTTTGATGAGTCTTACCTTGAGCTAAAAATAAAATTACAGTTTTAAGGAATCTTCGATTTAAAAAGTTCCAAAAGCCTGCTCAATTTATTAGACTCCTACCTCTAGTTCCAGGCAGTTGCTTTAAAATGAGAAGTAAAACAGAAACATCTTGATAAACATTTCTGTGACTGAAGCTGATAAAAATGACAGTAATTAATTTGATGTATACACAAGACAAAGTTAGGACAAAACAACCACTTGAGGCAAAAGATAAAATTACTTCCCAAATCTTCAGGGGCCCCTATGCAAGTTACACAAATTAACAATGGTGACCTGTATGTCAGGAGGAAAATGAAAATAGGCAAAGGTTAGAGTATTTTGTGCACATACGTTGAGGGTGATTAATATATTTAATTACTTAATTCAGGGAGCTAATCCTGATTACTTGCTTTCTCTTCTTTGGGACTGCTTTTGGTTTGTTCTGTTTTTTGTTTTTCCTTCTTTCTCTGTCTCAGTGTGGGCTGTGGCAATGTTTTGACTCTAGATGAGAGCAAAAATACTGGCAAAATGTCATGACTTTTGATGGGTGTATAACCTGCAGGACTGAAATGCTGAACTTCTATTTGCCATTCTTTTTCAACTTTTATTGACATTTCCTCAAATGCAGATATGATTAGAAATAGTAAAACCACACTTTTACATTTCCTTATATTTTACCGTCCTACATATGACTTTTCTACAGATTACAGGTTCATATTTCATAACAAGTTTGACTGAATTGATAGATCTATCTAATTGGAATGCTTTTAAAGAATCAAATATGTATTACTTGATAAAACACGGTTGTCTTCATAAACAAAGATTCGATAATTTGCACTGACATGAGCAGGCCATTTAATCAACTTTTTTAACAATTTCAATTGACTTACTTATTTTAATAAAGCACTCAAAAAGATACATGCATGCACATATTATTTATTTGTGGACAATCATTATTTACTATTTCTTAAACTATGCTAACTGTAAAGTGCTACAAGACTCATTTGACTTACAACCTAATTGTGATTTAATATGGTTATTTCTACATGCATTGATTTGGCATATTAATTGAAGCTGTTTTTCCATGCACATGCTAGCTTGAATATGTTACCTATAAAATAATAGCAAACTGAGATGAAACCAATCTATGAAGGTAGAAAACAGTTCTACCTAATTCAACTATTAACTTAGAAGTTTAAAAGCTATGGATTTTGTTGAGCCAATTGATTGCATCATTCAGAAACCAAACTGATTTATATGTACAGAAAAATTATTTAAAATCAGCTGTGTAAGAAATAATAGTCTTAATCAATCAAAGATAATTGTTTCAGATCTGTGTGGTCACAGAGTCAAAAATTATATACTGAATATTATATTTCTATATTCATTTATTAATTCAAGTGTATTCATTGAAGTGTTGGTTCTATCAGTGTTACATACTTTAACAAACAATACGCACATGCATCCCAAGCCTCATAAAAACAATTCTAGTACATGAAAATCAGACAATAAACAATCAGCAGAGTATATAAGAAAATTACTATATAGTAGATAATACTTCTTATGGAGCGGAGAAAAGGTGAAGAAGTATAAGAGTATCAAGGGTTCTGAAAGGAGAGTGCAAACTGCAATACAGGACAATGTGGTCAGAGCAGGCGAGAAGGAGATACGTGAGGAAAAACTTGAAATACCTGTGAGAGTTAAACATGTAAAATCCAACCAGAAGAACCAGCTAGTGAAGTTTCCACTGCAGAATTGTGTCTGAACATTATCAGAGAAGGACAAAAATGTCAAACTGATTGGAGCAGAGATAGCAAGGAAAAGTATCCAAGGAGTAAAATCACAGCTTTCAGGGAACCAGGTCATGGAGGGCATTCTAGATCACTGGAAATATTCTACAGTAAGATGAGAAGCCAATTGCGGTATTTTATTATTATTATTATTTTTTAGCACAGTGGACTTGCATCTTTAAAAGATGACTCTTGAAATCAGGGACACCCGCTGGGAGGCTGTTGAATCAATTGAGATGATAGATGACTGTGGATTGGATAGGGTAGCAGCAGCGGAAGTAATGGTTTGCTGTTAGAGCACAGGCAAGGTATGAAAGGAAGAGAGTTTTCTGGATAACTGTAAGGTAACTGGTCTGAGCAGTGTCAATATGGAGTTTCCATCAACAGAAATGGAGAAAAAATAGATAAATGGAAGAGGAGTGAGGCAGTGAGGAAGAAAAGAAACAAAGGTTTGGATGAGTTAAATTTAAGATCGTTATTAAACATTCAAATGTAATTATGGAGCAAATAGATGAAAAAGGATGTTGGAAGAGAGGCCTTTGGCTGGCAAATTAAAAAATAAATAAATATGAGCATGATCAGTAGAAGAGACTGTGTTGCTTTAAGACTCAAGACTATATGAAGTCACTAAATGAGTGACAATTAATGATGAAGACTCAAGGAAAACGATCTGAGTGATGGGACTTGCCAACACTGAAAGGTCAGAGACAACAGTAAAAATAAACAGCATGGAAATGCGACCACTGAGATAAGGGGACAGCCAAGACAGTAGTATCCTGAAGTCACGTGAGGAAAGTGTTGAAAATCTACAAGTTCTTTGGGAGTACAACAAACCCTGGGATCTCTACTTTTTGTTTTGGACAGAAGTGGTAAAACGTGTTTATAAAACATGGGATAGACGTAAATTTTTGATTTTTCATAAGGCTGCCAAATTTCTCATGATAAAAGCGATTAAACAATTACATGGACTTCTGTATAGGCCCCACGACCTCAGCAGCTTCAGAATTTGAACACGTGTAAATCTGTCAAGGAAAGACTGAAACAAAGGATGTTGTCTCAGAAAAACTAATTTCACACTTACAAGCACCCAAAGTAAATTACAAATCTAGAAGCACAAATTTCCAAATGATAGTGGCTACAGATTTGAAATGGAAAGGTAAAAGCATGAACTTTGAATAGGAACTATTATTTAAAATCAAGCACTTAACATAACAGCCATTTGATCACGGAATCACAATTACTTGCACACTACGGATGTAGTAAAACCACAATGTGTTTTTCATTTAAAAAAAACTGTGTGTTATATATTACATGAAAGGTTTGAAATTTTATTTTACTACTGTTAATTTTATCAGACAACTTAAAAACATAAAAGTGCTTGTCCACTGGATAACAATACTTCTTGCCCTGCTACCCCTCTAAAACAGATTTCTGAGCATATTTTTCAAATAAATGGAGTGGACAAGATGAACAAGTGACTTTAATATAAACAGCAAAATATTATTCTGTGATACTAATAGATGGTTATATATATATATATATATATATATATATATATATATATATATATAATTTCTACTACGGGATTGTAATTTCATTAGGACAATCAAGATTAACAAGTGACTTTAATATAAACAGCAAAATATTATTCTGTGATACTATCTAATAGATGGTTTCTAACCTACTTACAAAAGCAACACACACACATAAACAGATACACACACACACACACACACACACACACACCCCTTATGTTGAAGAAGTGAGTCAAAAACTAAAGGAGGATTGCCATGAAGACAGGATTTTTAAACCAGTTATCTTATTTTCTTCAGAGACAGTTTTGTTTTCTAAATTTAATTTAAAACAGTAAAATTAACTCTGTAAGCAGCAGTTATTGGTTATCAGAAAAAGGAGCTCAGAAAACAGTCGAGTTCGATTCTTTCTTCTGTGACATTTTCATCTCATTTATAAAACTATGTTAGATAAAAAATAACAACATAGCTTAAAGAGTTCAAAGGGAACAAAAACCACAGGAAAATGTCTCCAACCAAATTCTAATTCACAGCTAATTTGCTCTCCACTAAAGCAATTAAAATAATTAATTTATTATGAAAACATCTAGAAAAATTCTATGCATATAAAAGCACATATGCATATAGCCCCATTACAAATTACACTAAGTGTAGTATACTGAATATCATGGTTTTTAAATTGCAGGTTGTATCCTATTAATGAGTTACACATGATTTTACTGAATCATAATTAACATTACCAAAAATAGAATAATAAAACAAAATAGAATATATCATAGCATGCTCTTTGTAAGGGTAGAAACTTTCTTATGAAATTCTAGTTTACAGGTTTCATTTATACATTCATTATGAACTGAGTTACAACCTAAACTGGAAACTGTATTTTACACTGAATCTAAAAATCAGTACTATACACAACGGCTTAAACCCCGTGGTTTTTATTGAATGATGCATCTTGAAGATTGTTCCACTTCAATACATACAGAGCTGTCTTATTTTGCTTTTTTTAAATGTATTAAACTACTTCAGGCCTCCATAAAATAGTACAAAGAGCAATTTTGAAATCACCTCTGCATATATCATCCAGCTTAAGAAATAAAATGGTAAAAATACACCCAAAACTAAAGAGTGCGAACAGAGTTGAAAACCTCCTGCGATTTCTTCCTCGCCAGCTCACATCTCTTCTTACCATGAGACTCATTCTTTTTAAGGCCGCAGAATATTTCATTGCACGAATAAACCGGCACACCATAAATTATTCAAGGAGCTTCCTATTGATAAATATTTTGATTTGATAAACACCCTGATGCATATCACAGCATACTCATTCAATAATAGTTGAAAGGAGACATATTGATATATATTGTAAAATTTTTCTTTCATGGAAACTATATTCATGTAAAGATGAGAATTGGAAACATGTCATAGTTTTACATGAATTTCACTAAAAAACAAATTTAAATTTTGTTTCTTGTGTTCAAGAACCAAACTTATTTCATTTTCTTTTGCCTATACTAATTTTGTGTTATTTTGTTGTTGGTATCTTTTCTATTTTAAGTTGGTTTTTCGGGGATTATAACCCATTTTATTAGTATGTATTTGCTATGCACAATGTTTACTTTAAACTTAAAAATTTTGTGCTCATCCATATTGCATCAGCTTCCCACTCTCTTACCTAACCCCTCTTACCTTCCCACCCTCCCACCCTATACTTCTGACTCCCAACATCCCACTGGTTTGACTCCATTACTTATTTATACTCTGGGTTTATCATTTTAGAGAGACCATGTGATATTTAATCTTATGAGTCTGATTCACTTCACTAAGTATAACAGTCTCAAGTTGTGTCCACTTACCTATAAATAACTTGAATTCTATCTGGTTTTGTGGCAGAGTAGTACTCCTCGTGTATATATACTTCATTTTCTCTATCCACTGGTCTATTGATGGATATTTCAGCATCTTCCTTGATATATCTATTATTAGTTGTTCTGCTATAAATATGGATATCCATGTGTGTCTTCTATATGGTGCTTCTGTTAGGGGAAGATACTCAGAAGAGTGATTGCTGGGTAAATGGCATATCTAGTTTCATTGTTTCCCCAGGAATCTCCATACTACTTAACATAGTGGTTGTGAGAATTTACAGTCCCACTGTCATTGTAACAGGGTTCTCTTTATCCCATGCCTTCACTAGCATCTCTTGTTATTCTGAGCTCTTGACAGAAGCTTGCTCATCAGGGCAAGAGGGTATAGGTATATTTCAGTGTTGTTTGGATTTGCATTTTCTTAGTGGCTAACAGTATTTCATGGATTTGCTGGCCATTTGTACTTATTTTGAACTCTCTGTTCATTTCAACTGGACATTTTTATTTAGGTCTTTCATGTTCAGGGGTCTATTTTTCTTCAGTTCTTTTCATATTCTAGTATCAGCACCCAGTTTGAGGTATAGGTGGTAAATTTTTTTCTCCCATTCTGTCAGTTCTCTCGCCACTCTGTTGGTTGTTTCCTTTGCCTTTATTAAGCTTTTTAATTAGATATAGTCCCATTTGTTAATTCTGGCAGTTATTTCCTTTGCATCAAGAATTCTAATAAGAAAATCCCGGCCCACACCTGTGCCTTCAAGAGTTTTTATCTATTATGTCCTTCAGGATGTTCAGTGTTTCCATTTTAATATGTAGGTATTTGATCCACATGGCAATTGGTGTGAGTATCGATTCACTCTTCTGCATGTGGATAACCAGTTCCCCAGCACCATTTATTGAAGAGGTTACCCTTTCTCCAGTGTATGTTTTTGGCTCCTTTGTCAAGGATCAGATAGATGATGGAATTTGAGGTTGTCTCTGCATCCTCTGTTCTGTTCCACTCCGGTTTTGTGCCAGTGTCCTACGTTTTTTATCACTGTTGCTCTGTAATGCAAACTTGATGTCGGGAATCACAATGCCACGTGCTTTCATCTTCTGGTTGAGCAATGCTTTGGATATTCTGGGTCTCTTTAGGTTCTCTATGAATTTCATGATTGCTTTTTCAAGTTCAGTGAAAAAATGTTGTTGGTTATTTAAGTAGGATTTGCATTGACTCTCTGGATCAGTTTTGGCAGCATAGCTCTTTTGACAATATTAGTTCGGCTTATCCAGGATATCATTTTCTAAGGTTCTCTTCAATTTCTTCTTGCAATATAATATATTTTTGTCGTAGAGTTCCTTCACTTCCTTAGTTAGGTTATTCCTAAGTATTTAATTTTTTTCAAAAGCTATTGACAATGGGATTATTCTCAGGTCTTTCTTGGTGAGCTCACTGTTTGTGTAAAGGAATGCTTTTGACTCTCTGTATTAATTTCATATCCTGTAATTTGCCTGAATTGTAAATTATTTCTAGGAGTGTTCTTGTGGACGTTTTAGGATCTTCAAATTCATTCTTTTCTGCTCTGATCTTTATAAACTTTCTTCTTTTGCTTCTGGATTTGGATTGTTGTTTCGGTACGACCTTGAGGTGTATTGTTAAATTGTTTATTTGGGACTGCTTTTTCTTTAATTTGTGCATTTATAGCTATGAGTTTCCATTTTGGTACTGCTTTCATCAAGTTCCATAGACTCTGATAGGATGCATTTCTATTGCATTTTACTCAAGGAAGGTTTTAATTTCTTTGTTGGTTTCTTCTGCAACCCATTGTTTGTTTAGTAATGTATAACTTAGTCTTCAGCTACATGTATAATTTTTGTATTTTCTTTTCCTGATTTCTAGTTTTACTTCACTATGATCTAAAAGTATATAAGGAAGGAACTACTTCAGTGCCTTTGAATTTATTTAACCATGTCTTATGGCCTATGATATAGTCTGTTTTGGAAAAAGTCCTACATGCTGTTGAAGAAAAGTTATTCTCTTCATGTTTGGTAGAACACTCTGTAAATACCAGTCAAGTCTGATTATTTCATGGCACGGTTTAAGCTCTAACATTTCTTTTTTCATTTTTGCTGTAGTTGACCTATTTGTGAGAGTGGGGTATTAAACTTCCTACTATAATTTTATTGGAGTCTATTTGTCCTCTCACGTTCAGTTGTTTTTTTTTTTTTTTAATCAACATTGGGTGCCCTGAAGGTGGGTGTGTATATATATATTCATAATTCTAACTTCTTTCTTTTGGATTGTTTAACCTGTGTACAATGTCCATATTTCTCTCTTGTGATTTGTTGTGATTTGGTTTGTCTTGAAAGCCCCTGGGTCAACTTGTAGGAAGTATTTATTTTCATCCTTTCATTTTGAGTCTATGTGTTTACGGATGAAATACATTTCTTGCAGGAAACAAACTGTTGCTTTTTATTTTTGATCTAATTTGCCACTCTGTGTCTTCTGATACGGTAGTTCAAACCATTAACCTTGAGCACGATTATAGTGGTACCTTTGCTATATCCTCTCATCATTATAATGCTTCAGTGTTGACTGTCCTAAACAACTGTCAGATCATCTTCCTCTTTTTTTGTGCACTTTTCTTTAGCATCTCTTGTGCCGTTGGTCTATCTCTGTCTAAGATTCCTTTAAATATTTTCTGTAGCACTGGTCTAGTGGTCATAAATTTCTTTAGGTTATCTTTATCATAGAAGGTAATAAATTCTCCCTGTATTATGAGCGCTAATTTTGCAGGGTATATCATTCTTGTTTGGCATTTATTTTCTTTTTAGCACTTGCGTGATTTCACTCCATGTCCAGGACCTCCTGGCTGTTAAGGTTTGTTGAGAAATCCAGTTCAGGGCACAGTTCGGCAGTTAAAGTACTTGCCTAACAAGCACAAGGTCCTAGTGCCACAGAAGCCAGGCGTGGTGTCACAAGCCTGCAATCCCAGCACCCAGGAGCCTGGAACAGAGGATTGCTATGTGTTCAAGGCCAGAGTGGGTTACATAGTGAGTTCAGGACCAGCTTGCACTGCTGAGCGAGACCTCGTCTCTCTCTCTCTCTCTCTCTCTCTCTCTCTCTCTCTCTCTCTCTCTCTCTCTCTCTCTCTCTCTCTCTCTCTCTCTCTCTCTCTCTCTCTCTCACACACACACACACACACACACACACACACAATCAACAGTTATTCTGACGTGTTTGTCTTTGTAGGTTACTTTCTGCCTTTTTCTTGCAGCGTTTGGCATTCCTTCTTTGTGTTGAATGTCTACGATTTTGATTATGATGTGTTATAGAGAGGATCTTTTCTGGTGAAGGTTATTTGATATTCCATATGCTTGCAGGAGCTCAGAGTTAATTTCTTTTCCTATATTTGTGAAATTCTCTGCTATAATTTTGTTGAACATACCATATATACTTTGTGCTGTCCTCCATTTTCTCTTGCACTTCCTTAATTCTGAGGTTGTTTCTCTCTGACTCATGCGTCAGTGAGAAAAAAAGCACTCCCAAAGTTTCTTGTGTTATTTGAATGGGAAGTCTCTATACCCAAGATCTTAGATCTTATTGACCTATGGGAAGGGTAGGACCAGTTCCCTCCCTTCCTATGTCTCAGTCTGCAATGACATTCTGTTCCAAAGTGTCTCTCACATCTGCTGTGCTGCTGAGGGATGGAAGGGATGAAGCCTCTGTTTTCCAAGGCTTGTTCTCTTTAGGCTCGCATCCTTCCGGAGGACTTGTCTTTCCCCCTTTGCAGCTGCTGGTACTTTTCCTGGAATTCCCCAGAATATGACTCCTGGATACACCAGTTCCTGGAAGAATTCAGACTGCACTTCCGAATCACCTCACTGGGCCTACCTACATGGCGAGCTGGCTAGCCTTGACTCCTGCACTGCATTTTTCAGCCTGCAGTCCCGAGGCTCAGAGGCTATGTAGCCACAGTTCACCTCCCCTCTCCCCCTCTGTTTCTACAACTGATTGGGCCCTGGCACACTGTGGTTGAGGTCCATTTGTGTCGCGCAAGATTGCCTGGCACCTTCTACGCTGCCATCCTGGCTGAAATTCTCCTCATGCACTCGAATGCTTGTGATCTTGAGCTAGCTAGGCAAAGCGCCTGTGGTGGACTCCTGCCACCTCATGTGCCTCTAGGCTCTTTCCTTGCCTGGGCAGTCATGAGTTCACCTGAATGCTCTTAAGGTTTTTCTATACATCCTTGGTCCTCTGGCCACCTTCCAGATCCAAATGATGCCCTGTTTTTCCAAGCTAAGCCAAAAAGGAATTTCCTTCAGTGAATCTCAGTCTTCTACATAAGTTCATGTGCAGCCCTAGATACAGCAATCTTACAGTATTACTATCTTAATTCTACCCCTGGAATCTTTGCTTAGTGACGGTTAAGTAGAAAAGTAGACAAAGAGTATCAACAGACAATTCAGAAAACAAAAGATCCAAATAGTCCATTAACATATAGAAAAATGCCCTTGTTCACTCAAAAATAAATACCATCAATAACCTGCAGAGATGACACATTTCAACTAGAAAATTGGGTACCAGAAATTTTTTTCGTCATTGCTGGTACTGCTAGAATAAGGAAAATTAGGTATTAGTAGAACGATAAGCTGATAGTTCCTTTTTAGGGAAGTTTGGTAATATCTACCAAAATGTCAAATATACATATTTTGGATCACCACTTCTACTTCTAATGAGTTACCCGAAGGGTGTGCATAAGAAGTGACACAGATGACTGGTCCAGCTCTATTGTTAGATCAAAGCACTAGAAATGCAGATGTGCATCAACAGTCTGATGTGCAATGAGAAAAATGCATATGTAAACAGAAATCCATACAGCTATTACAATTAACAAGGTGGATCACTACTTCAAGTATAGAAAAACATCCAGTATTTCTGAAGTACTTTCTAAATTAAGTTTGCTATTTGTGTATTAATTACTGCTTGAAGTTAAAGATCACCAAAATGGTTTTCAATTGTAAAAGTATCACAGTCACAACAGAAGGATTCACCCACATATAAAGTAATCCTGTGCCTTATCTATTTCCTGTGAAGCTCCTATAAATTCAATGGCACTGTCTCATCCATGCCTTATATTCCCCATAGAACCATTAGGATGTCCGTTACATGGCAGGGCTCCTGCCAAGACTATTACCAAATCGTTGAAATGTTTTGCACACTTCTCTGACAGTCGTATGGTTCCTGAGGAACTGTTACAATTCTATGGAAGTGTCCTATATAACTTGCATTTCCTGGGAAAGCACAAAGACAAAGGAGAGATGAGTGGGAAAAAAGCCACGTTTCTTGTACTAACTGTACGTAAATGACCACAGAAGTTCAACTAATGGAAGGAATAATGTCTCATTTGAGTATAACAATTACATGTCACTCAAAAAATGCAGGTGTTAATCTCACCATTTTTCATAATTCTAGCTGTTTCCTTGAAGAAATTTAGGGTGTCGGAATGGCATATCTACCGCTAGGATGCTACGATGTTTATTAGAAACACATTTTATATTTCTAGGGTTCAGTAATATATGATATAGCAGCAACTGGGAGCAGTACTAATGAGTATCTTGGCTGTGATGAGATTTTATCAGACACTCTCTTACCTGTAATGTTCCTGAGCAGCACAGAAGGGGCTCGGATGCCCAACGATATGTCATACAAATTAACAAACTTTCTAAGTGTTTGGAATCCAAGCTCTATTTTAAAGGGCTATTATAATAACAACAGGAAATACAACTGCATGAGTTCCCCTCCGCTAGGCCCAATGTGCCTCTGTGACTTTCCTTTCATGGTTTTAGCAGTACAAAACTATTGGATATTGAGATACTGTATCACTTAACACAAGACAAGTGCAAGGATTGTTATCTAGTTTTAAATGAGTAGAAAGTAAGATGGATTCTTCTGAATAAATATTTTCCTAGGGCACCAGACATGTAGATGGTTCGGAAATCACATGCATTTCTAACTAATCCCTGATACCAGAAATGGCACTTCAGAGCACTCAGTGCACACTATGTGCATAATATATGACTAGCAATAGATAACAGCCACTTAGTGTGCATTTAACTACAACAGATATATAAAGTTTTCTATATCCAATTTCTCTATTACAAAACCTCCAAATTTTTGAAATAGAAAATGTCTCCATTTGACAGAGCAGAACATTGAGGCCTGAAGAGCTTTAGGGATTTATCCAAAGACAAAGAACAGATAAATTGAAGAAATAGAACCTAAACCACAGCCTCTCTTACACTGCAGCTGGTATAATCACCCACTACAGAGAGCACTGTTCATGTGTATTGCATTATTATAAACATTTTTACTTTAGTAAATAGTTTCACATCGCTTGTGCTCTCAGATCCAGCTGTAAATATCTTTATTACAATATTAACTAAATTATATTAAATTAGATTTTTATCCTTATTATAGACCTCTTTGGGTATATGTGCCCTCTTTATGCTAACTGCCTGCATGATTCAAATTGGTGGGATCCCCAAAAACAATAGTTCAACTCACCCCTGGCTGTGGTGGATAAGATCAGTAGTACGTAACTGAGTCAAGCAGGAAAAATGATTTTCTCACCTTGGAATTCAGCAAAGTCACTAAAACCAGCTAGCTCCTTTAGTTTCCTTTCTACACTGAAGAAAAATAAAACTGGGCAACTGTATAAGGTTTTATTCCTATCTTGTGGGTGAAAATTTAGATAAAAGTCTTTCTACAGACAGGGTGAACAAAATGAGTTCAGAAGTGAGAGAATCTCAGCAATTCTGATCTAGCCCCTTCCTTTTAGTCTAACCATACTAGGAGTCCCATGTGCCATTCCTATGTCTTTCTAATAAGGATGATTTTGGTTTAAGCTATTCCAAGTTGGTTTCTGTTAATTCTAGGAAACCATTCTAGCTAACAGGGCACCAACTGTCCCCACTAGAGTGTAAATTCCTTGAGGTTAGGGAGTGTGTATTATTCATCTCTCATATACCCTGGTACCCTGAGTGCTCAATGAATATCACTTGAATAGAAATACTACTATCATCAAGACTATAACTGATTTATTTCTAATTTATACAATGCTAAAATTTACAAATGCTTTTTCCCTACATATTTCTCTCCATTTAGCCTCTTGATTAAAGAGTTTCACTTTCACATATCATAATTCAACCTCTTGATTCAAGGCCATTATGTGTAAAATACACTCTTGAAGAACAATTGTTCAAATTTAACTAATACACATTTTTATTTCAGTTCTATATATAAATCAAAACTAATTATCAGGGGATAGGATAATCACTGAATTTGACACGCATGAAGAACTGTTGAGATCCTCTAAAATGCATATTGGATTCCTTGATGGAGTCAGACGTGCATGGTAGATGACCAGAGGTCTCAACCACCATAGCATGCCTTTCCTTGTACAGTCTCGCAAGATGAGAACAGATCAATGAAAACTATATCATCTTTCAGTTTAATTTTCTCCTTCAGAAAAGTTCCCATTGTTTAGTGCTCTAGGTCCTGTGAATAAGTATTGACATTATAATGAGGCCTTGTCATCAAGTAGTTTCTAGTCTAGTGTTTGCTAACAAGCATTCTAAGATTAGAAAGGTTAACATTAGTACTGCTTGTGAGGTAACTTGGAAATGGAGAAAGAGTAGAATGAAGTTAGCATCAGAGTGCCAGCCAGGTGTTGTCTTTCCATTGGTCCTAGGGTGAAGCTCCCTTGAGGGAATATGGATTTTTCATAATAGACAATTAAGCATCAACGGATATTCAAGGGTTTCCTTAGGATGAGTTGGAGCAATATAAACACAATGTGTTGATGTTCTGATGCTCTTGTCAAAGCCTAGCACTATACAGATCTCTTCCTGTTGCCTGATGCTTTTCCTATCCTGTACCTGAGGCCTTTCAATCCAAGTGTTTCAATTCTAAAGGTTATTATAATTGTTCATGGGTCACAACACGCAAGGGACTTAAGAAAACCTAAAAGGAGTTGATAAAATGAAAAATATTATCCTAAAGACTATCGATTAATGAAACAATCAAGTTCATTTAGACATAATTTTGTTAATATAAGTAAATAAGTCATTCAGTATTCTCTTAAAAAGATAACGCTATAAGCATCTCTGAAATCAATTCTCAGAAACCGAGTTAGACAAATCACCCAAATTTACAATTTTCCTGATGTTGTCTTCCATCCCACAGTCATACAATGAGGCTTAAATTATCTTAAACTGGTCCACAGTCCTGAGCCCATTGTTTCATTAATGACCTAAACACCAGAAAGCATAGAGAGACAAAATGTCACTGATGCTAACTGACACATACAGATGAAGTGTCATGGAATGTTAAATACTGAAATATACAAGGAAATATTTTAAGGAGTTTTATGCTTTAAAATAGCACTTATAAATTCATGTTAATGAAATCGATGACTTGTTAAGCATGCTTTCATGAATGGATGGCAATGACGGTAAATAAAGAGCAGCATTCGCACATGAACATCAAGCTAAATTCATTGAAAACATTGCTCTCTCAAATTAACGTGCTTTTGGGGAAAAAAAAAAACATTCACATCTTTGTCTCAACTCTTAACTTCCTCTGCAAGAATCTAAGAAAATTCTAAGAGGACAGGCCTAGTTATCATTGATTGAAAATTTGAAGAATCCATAGTATTAAAAAGTTCCCACAGGTCATAAATAACACCCCAAATTATATACTTCTTACTGCAAACAAGAACGGGAGTCAACATATGACATATGAAATTATAAGATGTGTGCAAAAGCATTGCTCAAATTCACATTGCCTATACCCATTATCCTAGAGAGAGAAAACTGAGACTGAAAACCATTTATTGCTTTTAGGTAACTGCTTTCTAGATTAACACTTCCTCATAAGCAAAGTGGGGATCGTAAAAGTTCCATTTCAGAGTGTGGTCATGTAGGCGAAATGAAACACCGACATGAATACTGAGCTTGGAAATCCTGAAATGCTGACACTGTTACAATAGTGAACATTCACACTGTACTTATATGTTACAAGTACTGTCATAAATCTTTATATAACCAGCCTACTTTTGAATCGCTGTGGTTAGATATAAGGACCTTACCGCAAGGTGCTTGGACAGGAACCAGTGCAAACTAGATCATGCAAATTATTCATAAGTATCTCCTTCAGTAACCCTCGACAAAGGGGCAAAACTCAATCAGCACAATAAAGGCAAAAGTGAACATCATGTCTCCATACTAAATAATGACATTATAAATACAGGTTTATAGAAAAGAATGAACTTTTCTTTCATTTTAAGGCATTATTTATAATTGATGACATGAATAAAATATGATTTTAAAGCTAAGCTCGGAGCATCTGGAGGAAAAGACCAAGGGCATCTACCAGGAAGCACTGCAAATTATTATAATATCAGCTCTATAAGTTAATGATTAAAACCATGCAAACAATGGGTATGCATGAAGTCATGAAGCTAAAGTCAACGTAACTTGATTTCAATTGTTGCCCCAAACTAAATCAACGTTTTCTCATCTTGCCTGAAGTCTTATTTTGCCCTTCTCCCTAGTTGTACCCAATTCACTTTGTCTTCACCACCAAACAAACAAACAAACAAACAAACAAAAAACAGAATGAAATTTTCCAGAGGAAAGCAAAAAAGTAATAAAATAATATATATATATATATATATATATATATATAGCCACTGCACAAGTTCATCAACAAGGCCTATGGGTTTCCTATCAGGGGTAGGTTTTGGGAGTCACAGACAGGGTGAGGGAAAAATTACTTGCAGTCAAATGTTTGGAAACACTTGCCTTGAGTAGACCCAGCTTGAGCCTCCATATCACAGCAAACAGGAGAGAATTTGAAACCTGTAATAGCAATGGTTTTGCTAATTAAACCTTGTTCAAGTCATCTCAAAATTCAATTTTTAACTTTCATCGAGTGATTTAAAGAACCCAACAGCTTTACTGAAATATGATTCACCTCCCATAATATTGCAGCGAATTCACGAGTTTTCAGTATTTTCACAGTGATGGGTTACCATTACCACCATCTAATTCTCAAATGTCATCATTACCCCAAATGAAACTTCACACTAAGAATTTTGCAGAGACAGGATGATAGAACCAAGTGAGGAATCTTATTTTTTGTATTTTAATCCAGTGACCTTACTATAAATCTCTATGTCAGGCTGATGGAGAGCAAGATGTCTGAACAACATGAAAGATCATATACCATTCTATTTCATAGTATTTTGGTCATTGTTCTTTCTGAATGGCAGATTAAGCCCAGAAAACTGTGTTGACCACCCCAAAGTCTTCACCCTAATTTTCTCATACTTACAGGAATATGAATTCATACATAAAAAGTGATTCCTTCTCATTGTTCATACTTGAACTCTTATACTCTTGCCCAAGTTAACAACACATATCTAGTGGCATTTTATTTGGGAAAATGATACCAACAAACCCTGTTCCCAAGGGTACTTCATGATGTTACAAAGTGCTCTGGATTATTATTTAGATAATATTGTGTATTATATAGTGAGCAGTGATCATATTATTTCTCTGATAAATGTCTCCTTTGGACCAAAGAAGGTAGAAGATGCCAGAATAGAAAAAAACTACCAGGACAAAATAGTTGTCTACCTCGGCCACCTGAGAAAATACTAATTAGCCACTGCTAACAGACTAAGCTTTATGATCACGGTCGTGGGCACCTGTTTAGACAAACAGGATGATAGAGAGACTAGACTAATGGGTTTATAAGCCTTAGTGTGCTTTTTATGAGAGGACTTTATCCTTTGGTAGGGAGAAAAGAGCAGAAATGAAATAAATTAACCCATTCCTAACAAATCCAAAAGGAAATTTTTGTTTTTCTAAAAGTTCCAAGAAAATGAAATACAATTAGGATGTGGCAGCACTGCTGCTAAGTACGTGTTGTCTGGCAAATAGTTTATATTGATTCATTTTTTGTTTTTTGATCATTACAGTCTAACATGGTTAATTTTAATCTGCCTGTACATTCAATGGATTAATCTTAATCAAAATTGAAAGGACATATGGAGTATGTTTGGGACAGAATTGCTCAAGTCACTGTTTATATATTGACATAATGCCAAAATATATGAAGTGAGTATTTTTTATAGTAAATCCCACTAGTATTGCATTGGAATAAAGATAGAAAGTGAGCAATAAACAAGACATGTGCAGTATTGCTGACTACATGAAATTACACTCCTTGAGGCTTAGAAAAGTATTTTGTCTATCATTATAAATAAACGTGTCTACTTGACAGATAATTAGGTACACATCTTGTCCGTGGGATCATAGTTACTTGCATTTATATTCTGCGTATTAAATGAAAGATGGGCACATAAGGAAAGGAGAACAGAGCAAGAGGCAAACACTCTTCTGTTGGACTCAAACAGTATAAACAGCTTGGTTTTATTACCGTTTTCTCCATCAGACTTTCGTTCGTGGTCAGTGTCAGTCAAGGACAATGCAGAGTTGGCTCGGCTGGACAAACAGGAACTGTGCTCTGATTTCATGCCTCTTATCCACATTCTCAGCGCATGGTCAGGTGAAGCGGCACCTTCCGTCTCTGTGTCCACGTCAGATCCCATCTCTAGCTGGTAGCCATGCCGAGAAACACTGTGCATGTCTGTCTGGTAGCCAGAGCACAAGGTGTGAGGGGTTTCACAGAACTCTATCTCTGCAAAGAAACAAAGTTCAGGGAAACAAGTTTAGAAGTATGAAGAAATAGCAATAAAATGTTGCCTTGTGTCCTCATGCTTCCCTTCACTTATTGCTAGTAATTATAAGTTTTTGCAAAGTTAGAATTCCGGCATTTATTTATGGTAGCTAGGATTCTGAGCTTATTTTGCACTTCTCTAGCTTAAAATTATGCTCCTGTTGATTCCTACAAGGTTCTGGAAAAAGCATGCTCAAAATAGCTTTATAGCTACAATTTTAGGTTGCATAAAATGTAATGGGCGAGTGCAGAAGAGTATAAAGTGTAGAGAGCTGTCCTTTAAAAGTCATTTTTCCTCTAGAATGAATATACGTGCATGTGTACATATACACGCATATCTCCATGCTGTGCAGACCACACCTAACTTTAAAATATTAAAATGGTTTTCTTTTCCAAATATTTCATGTACATTGAGGTTAAGAATAAATAATTCAATGTGAAAATTCAGAGAAAAAAATTAAATTCAAATACCCTCTTTTAAAGTATTATTCCTAAAACAGGTTAAGCTCTAAAATCCTAAGTAAATAATATTATTATTTCCCATCGTCTGCAAAACGATTTAAGGCCTACCTCATGGTTAGTATTCTGTTTAGTTCACTCTTTTAACAAACACACACATTTTCAGTCATATACTATACCATGGCAGTGTGTCTTGATTTTTATTTTCCTGTCATTTTCTTACAAATCCTAGAATTGAAAATGTTTCAAATCTTAAAGATCATAAAACCTATGTTCTCTTTTAATGGCTTAGAGAGATTAAGTCTTGATTTTATATGTTACTTGTCCATAGCCACCCTGAAATAGCAACAACCCCCCTCCCTTTTGTTTCTAAAATACTCATTTGGGCAACTTTTCTGCTAGATACCAATGAAGCTCCACCAACTTACTGCATGAAAATCAGGCATTCAGTTTTACAGTCAATTTTACATTCAATTATGGCAAGGTGTCAAAAAGGGGGAAAGGATGCTTTAACAATCCCTAATAAGTTAATGAAAAATGACCACATGCCAAGACATATCATCTGAAATGTCCATGTAATACTCAGATAAGGTAATCCGAGGATGTAGTACACTATATAGGATTTTCTCAGACTGACATCACAGACAGGGTATGTCATCTGGCCAAGAAGAAGCTTCCCTGAGTGCATTTAATCCTTAGCACATATCAATAAGATGAAAATCCGAACAAATTTTATTCTTTAAATAGAGTGAGTGCTGGCTCTTATGCCATATATTAGAGAAAAAATCTAGAGTATTAATATATTCTTTCTATAACTATTTCTGTGACAAATAAATTGTCAAATAAAGGTACACAAACCAATTATTAATACTTATTTAATGACCATTGGGTACCTGGCATTGTGTTTTGTGAAACAGATTATTCTGGACAAATAAAGCTACTATACTGTGTCATAAAATTCTATTAAAAATTAACTATTCAGGGTTATAAGTCACAGCTGAGGATATTACTTTATGATTTCTGTAATAAATGCCTTTAAGAGTTATTCTATTTTTCTTCAAAAACTTATCTAAATTCCAAAGGAGTAATGTTTAAAAAGAGGCTTGGTTTCCACTTATCAGAGATAAAGCCTTACCAAACCATACTTCTCCTTGACATAAGGCTTAAAGCAAAAATCCATATTGCCCAATATAAATCTTAGGGATTTAGAATATTAGGATTGGTTAATATTCATGCCTCTTGATTTCACAATTTTTCATTATCCAATCCTTCTGTGCAGTTGCTGCTGCAGCAAACTGCTAATGACGGTGTCAGCTTAAAGCTGTAAGAAAGGAATTTTATATAGGCTTGTGCTCCTACATTCCTTCACTCTTCTAAACCAGTAGTTTTCAACCTTGCCCGCTTTGGAATCACCTGGAGGCTTGTTACAGCGCAGATTGCTGGGCCCCACTCCCACCTATAGCCCTGCCGAAGTGGTTCAGAAGCAGCAGGTGTCAAGTAGGGTCAGAGAATTTACATTTCCAGTAAGTCTCTGGGTGAGGCCTATGTTGCTGGTCCAAGGACCACGCTTTGAAAACTACCGCCCTAGACATTTCTCTAAAGCCAATGGAAGACAGAAAAAAGGGAGTAGTAGTAAGGGCACAACCTTACCATGGCATTACTGCAGATTTTGCCTCACCAGCTTTAATATTATCTTATGACACAAGAAAGAAGCATTTGCTCCAAATTGCTGTGAAGTGCCTCGTTTGCTTTCTGTGTGTGCATCCAGGGTACTAATTAGGAAAATTTCTTCCAAAAACACAGACTTGCATTTAGTTTCACTCAAAAATAAAATCGCACATGAAATGTGACTTTTCAAAGATTTTAATATAAGCATCTGAGTCATGATATTTGTTGGGAAAGAATGGGCAAATAAAAATATACAGCCATTTGTCATTCCGGATTAATAGAACACAAGATAATGTTTTAAAAAACAGCTCTCACAGATGCAAGCTGACTTCCTTTTCTTTAAGAGATTTTTTTTCCCATTCAAAAAGATATTTGAGCATAGATTTGTTCTCTTCTGTAGAAAACATTATATAATATTGTCAAAATTGCATAAAATAAATTTATTTTCAATTGGAACTGTATCCTGGATTGAAAAAAGAGTCAATCACAAATTTGCTAATTAGCTGTAGTCAGATAAATGCACACGCCCTTGTCGATCTATAATTAAGAAAGTAACAACCCAAGTAAACTATCAGTGATTCTTTCTATAAAATGGTAAAAACAAAATGGAAAGAAGGATGTAAAGAAAGAAGGAAGGAAGAAAATCATTTTAATTATTTACAGTAAATGATGTTCATTGAACCGCCTCATTTCCCTTTCTTGAAATCAATGTTATCATTGTAAAAATATTACTTCAAATATACAAGGTCTTGTTGGTACTTAAAATTCCCACAAGATGGATTATCTACAAAACACTTACAATGCACCTTAAGTGGTGGGTTTTTAGCCTTGCACATACAATCTTATTACATAAAATACTACATATTCCCTAGAGAAGATAAAGTTCAACTAGACTTATTATAGAGCTATTCTTACCAAAAAGCTATCCACAAAAGAAATGTAAGTACAAACTTAGAACATTTAAGGTGTGAATGGGAAAACTGATACCGTGAGAAGCTACATTTCAAGAATAGTAGAGATGCAGCCAAGTGAGGGCTGTATTTATAATCTGACAAATATGTATCTAATTTTTATTCCAAAGAAAATTCATTCATTGTGCAGTCTTTCAAGAAACAAAATATGAGCAGGCTCATAAAGAGCTGAAATTCAATTTTTATAATGGTCAAAAAGTTTGAAAGCACACTTCACAACAAAGGATATAGGAATCACCAGTGAGCAAAGAAAAAGATGATTAATGTCACTAGGTACTAAGGAAATACAATCTACAATTAAAATGAGATACAGATACACACTGATTAGAATGGCTAAGCAAACTGACCAAACAAGGCACTGAAAATACGTAACACAATCACAACACTCATGTACCACTGGTGAAAAATAGAACTGTATAACCACTTTGAAAAATGGTTTAACATTTTCCTAAAAAGTTAAAGGTACACTTACCAGGAGAGTAATTATACTCCTGGACATTTATCTGAAATTAATTAAAATTTCTACCCCCACAAAAATCTGTATACAGTTGTTCATAGCAGCCTTAGTCATAATAGTAAAATGTAGAAATGGCGAGTATGTATGAGTAGGTGAAGAGATAACTCAATGACCTATTTGTGGTATATTTACACAAGAGAATATTAATCATCTCTAAATGAATAAATTGTTAATGCATAACAACATGGACACACTTCAAAATAATTACACCGACTGGAATGATCCAGACTAAAGGCCTTTACTTTGTATGCGTCCATGTATACAAAGTCCTAGATAATGCAAACTAATCTACAGCAACTGGTCTCCTAGGAAAGAGAGTGAAGGGAAAGAGTACTAACAGAGAAACACACGGAAACCTTTGGAGTGAACTAAACATCTCTCATCTGTTTTTATTAAAATTATGCTTTAGTAATTGAAAGTCATAATTTGAACAATGTTGAACATGAAGAAGGCAACAAAGACTTCAAAATATGCAAATCAAAAAGTATACAATAATCAAGAAAAATTCAAATGAATCTCTGACTTCAATACATTGAGGGGTACATAATTCAGAAATTGAAAAATGTATTATGTGTGTAATTTTAATTACCTATTTATCTTCTTGCCTAATTTTCTCATGTATGAATTTCAAATTCTATATAATACACTAGAGACATGAGATCTGGGGAGTCAGTGAGTGTCTATGCCCGGTCCCTTTTCAGCTGATCACTGCCCCTCTTTCTACCCTGTCACGCATGTTGGGGCCTTTTTATGCCATTATTTCTGTCAATATTATAAGTGGGACACCCATCTATAGTCAGTCTTTTGTGTTTGGTCCATTTCACAAAGCATTATTGATTCAAGGTGGGCCCATTTTGGTCTGACAACAGGTCCATAGGAATATACAGGCCAAAATATGTCCTATTGTGCCCTTCCATTATAGGTGGTTTATTGTGCTTCAAATGTACTTCTATAAAAAATTTAGTGTATTATATATAACCAGTTATTAAAATATGGAGGACATTTTGAAATAGTCAATTTTCATAGGTGAAGCCACAAGTTGCAGGTATCCGAGGGGGTCCTATGCTATTCTACTTAGCTAAAGAATGCATATGTTACATGAAAAGAAGATAGTCAAAATGTTATTTTGCTTCTATCTAAGCCAAGAGGCAATCAAGACTAATCGCTGCATAATTTCTCAGAGATCTTCAAGGGAGCACTTCCTCCCTAGAGACATTAAGAGTTGGAAACCCTATTTAGGAAGGAAGCTAAGGATGGAATGATCACTACTGAGCTTTGAGGAACTAAAGGAATAGCTTATAGCTGGGAATCAAAAGCTAACTTAAATGATTCTATCACAAATGATCACATTAGGCCTGTATTAATGCTATTAAGTTACTATGATTTTAAAAATACTATGAAATGCTCAATATGATGAGCTCATGTATTTTTTCTCTGAATCTCGGGGACATCTTCAGATGTTCAGTTTGGAGAAGTCATTTATCAAAACTTGAAAGGGAAAATAATGGTTGTCTATATCAGTATTTCCCTAGAAATTTCACTTTTCAGTTTTTGATATGCTCAAGATTTTATTTTTTCTTAAACTGTCTTCACTTCCTCTAACAAAAGAGCTCTAGGGTACCATTCCAGGTAAATAACTGGAAAATAATGATGAATCTTATCCGCAGCCTAAAAAATTGGTATGTAACTTTTTGGGAGTATAGACTGTTTCCAATTAGGTAAAAGAGGATAAAGTTATTACTTGTGAGTACTGTGATTGCTAACAAACTTCAACTGGAGATGAGAAGGGGATCTGAGAAAAGAAGAAAGGGCGAGGAAAGGGAGGGGAAAGAGGTAAAAATGGTAAAAATTAGCAAAATGCCATTTGTGTATATACTGATTCCCTATAGCGAAAGTAATTATTATCCATCACAAAAACACACCAGTAGAATAAAGTCAGGCAGTATTAATTATGCATGAACTTTTGGATAAGTCATTTTAGAACCTCATTTTCTTCATTTGTAAAATGAAAAGTCCTCCTAGAAATAAATCTCTAGGTAACCAATTTAATATAATTCCATAACGAAAACCTGGGCCTGTTAGGGGAAAATGCGGAATGTCCTGATTCAAATGGGGGAGGGGTTAGTGGTTCTAAGAATCGAGATGCTCTGCACAGCTCTGTTGTGGAACAGAATCACACAGACTATGTAAACAAGATCTTGCGCTGTGATTTTATCTTAACGTATTAAAGTATTAATACAGTCTCGGTAACCACTGAGAAGTGCCAGGTTACTGATGGGGTTTCTGAAATGCAAAATGGTAACTAAGTAAATTGTTATTTATCAACCACAAAATTATTAGTTGACAAATACATTTATTGAAGCAATACTATTATGGTACAATGAATAAAAACTCACATAATTAAAATATTTTGACCTTTTAATTATTTATGACTGGTTTCAGGGCAAATTGCAGTGGATTATTACAGTCTTAAACAAGAAGCACAAAGAAAGAAAGAAATGAGCAATACTAGATAGGAAACAAATAATTTTCACTACCAGGTACCATTTTGTATGTCTCAGTTTGGAGGCTTTGAAAAGAAAATGACATCAAATTATCAAACAAATCGGTTCATGTAAGTTTACTAAACACAACTACGCTAAACACCCACTCAACTTCAAGTCAAGCAAACAAAACACAATAGTGTTCTCTTATTTTTCTTAGGCTTGAAAAAACAGTGCAATTAATTTTCTTCTTTTCATGAAAAACACTTCATTAAATGTACAATGCTATGCTAGGCAGTGAATGGAGTGAATTAACAGGACCATGGCATGCCATTTGGAAAGTTTCACAGAAAACAATTTTAAAGGCTCTTGTGACAACAAAGTGATAAATGTACATTCCCAAACCTAACTTGGATTTTTCTGCTGAGTGTTCATTATCTTTATCTGGAGCCTGGACTAGAGGACTTAAAGTAACATACCCAAGCTTCCTGAAACCCAATCGTGCCCTCACAGTTCCAAATGCACCTTTATCTGGGCACTTGGGACATGCTAATTATGATTCACTTAAGTTTGAAGATTATTCCATCCACCAAAATACTGAAAAACATGGCAACACTTCTGGGTAGCGTTAAAAGCCTAATGTATAAATGTTAGTGTTTTGTGACCAGTGAATACTGGCTAACTGGAGACATCCCAGAACATAGTTAAAATATCAAAAAGCAAGTTCTCAGACCTAGAGTGAATGGAAAGCCTGCAGAAATGGCTCAAACCAGGGAAGGACAAAGAATGGCAGCACACTTAAGAAGAAGAAAGATGTCTTGGTTTGGATCTGAAGTGTCCCTCAAAAGCCCCATGTACCTATGGATACTGTGTAGGGTTGGGTGGTGGGGCCTGGCCGGAAGGGTGGATGCTTTGGGCTTGACCTGGACGGGTGTGTGCTGGTTCTGCCCTTCCTCCCAGACTTCTCTCTGTTCCAGCCTGCTGTGAGGATCTGTCTCCCAGAGTACTAGCTGCAGCCCCACTACGTGATTCCACCATTTTCCAGTCGCCCAGCCCCACCACGTGATTCCACCATTTTCCAGTCGCCCATCCATGAATGGACTGAGACCTTCTGAAACTGTCAGCTACAATAAATCTTCCTTCCCTAAGTTGTGAATGTCAGGTATTGAGCCACAGCTATGAGAAAGTAAGACAGAAGAGGAAACAGGAAACTGAAATAAATCCAAGCAAACGCAAGTCGTACTTAGAGGTAAAATTTCCCTCAGCAGCCAAAGGAAAGGAAAGAAATTTGAGGTGGGAATGAATAGGTGCTATTTCTACGAACTAATTTTCACCTCAGAGATGAGATCCTTTTAGACTGTATTCATGCAAGTTGGGAGAACTAGTTTTGAAGCAGTCACGACTACAGAAAAAAATAAAGGTAGATGGCTGCTCTGCATACAATGTTTGTAACAGGAGTCTGGAAAAATAATCAGGGACCAGCAAAAATGGGAGTTCCTCGACTACAACAGATACTTAGATCAATGAGAACCTGTGCATGTTCCCTTTATTTCAACATTTTGAACAAGACAGGAACTTCCTGGCTTAAATGAGAAATTTTCAGGGCTGCTGAACACTGCAAATGCATGGTGCTCAATGGCCCTAAAAATTTCTCATTTCTTACCTGTGTTGGTCCAATTTTCTGGCTGTTCATAACACTTTGGCGCTTGAGTCCTTATTGCCCACTGTGGTCTTCCAGGTATACTTGTGTATTTCCATTATGCTCACTAAGCATGTGAAGCTGTTTGCTCAATGGGTGCGTATGTGTCTGAAATTTTAAACTACATTAATCTGCTGCACAATTCCATCTAGGGCGTGAGACCAATGAGCTCAAGTGTTAAATATCTATTTAAATCCTTCATGAGCACTTCACACACATACTCATAAAGGCAAGCAATATGACTTCTGTAACACTGTACACCTCTAAGTTAGCATTTATTTTGTGATTGATCAGTAAAGCTGCCTAGGACTGTGCGCCAGAATCAGTGTCCATGAAAAACTAGTAAGGAAACTATACTCTGCTTTATTAGGATCTCTTCTCACCATAATTCAACGATGCTCGATTAATTTTTGCTTTTGTATCTTCGAACATACTGTGCCAATGACCTAGAATATAGCACCCAAACTTTTCCCTGATGTCTAATATCCAACATGTCTCAGTAACCTCAAAAAGTATTCTCTGACTTTTATATCCTTCATTCCAATAATTATACTCTTTCCTATAGCACTTTAATCTTAAACATGATTTTACACCCAATTTCACACTTCTTTATACCTTCATCTTATATATTATCTACAGTATTAGACCTCCAGCTCATACAGTGTCTCATTTTTGATATCTTTCTCTACCAAAAGCAATACAATGGTAATTTTACAGAAGAGTAAATGCTGAGTAGTTTTATCATATACTCACAAACACACATGCACACGGTAACTTTGTGGAATGACGGGTATCTTAATTTACTTTACTGTAGGAATTACTTCACTGTGCAAAAAAATAGCAAGGTAAGCATATTAATGTGCAAACCCCATATATATGCAAGAGAAAAAAATCAAAGGTTAATGTCATGTGATCTATGGACAACTATAAATCTAAGGTAGCACTGAGGTCACTCCAATCCTTAGAAAAAATTTAAGTAGATTATTAATTATTAAATTTAAAAATAAATAATACAAAACCAATCTTGAAATGGTTAGCCAATTGGTTACAATTCTTAAACACTTGAGAGAGCTCATTTAACAAAGGAATGCCAACAAAAGTAAATTGAAATTGCTATTTCAGTAAATTAGCTGTGTATTTCAAATAATAGTTACTCCACAGATTTGGCAACAAGGGAAACAAAACGACCTACTATTTACGGAATTAGGGGGGAAAAGCAATAAAATAAAGTTCCCTGTACATTCTAGCAGAAATAGGCTACAAAGGTGGCCTTATTTACAAATGTTTTCACTTAATGAATTGGGAAATGATTCTCTACTAAACATTTTCAGAAATATACCCTGAGGCATAGGACTAGGAGCACACTTTTATTTAATACAGTCACAGAACCTTAGGAATAGAAGTTTCATTTGGTCTTTTCACCAATATATTTCATAGTATGCACCATGCAGAAAATGGCATCTTCTGAAGTTTGTAGAGTGTAGGTATGTGGCTCTTTTGAGAAATTTTATGCTCAGGAATTTAGAGGTTACTTAAACATCATTTTGGGATTAAAACAAAAGAGTAAAAGTGGGCAAAGGTTGAAGAAATAACTCTTTGTACATTCATCAATATGTTTTAAGTTTGAATTCAATTTATAGAGAACCATTAAATCATAAGGAAGATTTACACTTTCAGCCAAAATAGGATGACAGAAACCACTCTCCTTTCAGAAACAACACAAATACACACAGTGTACCAAGCAATAGCTTCCAGACATTGGGCAACAGACGATGTAGGACAGCGATCCCTGGCATTTAGAAAACAATGAATTAAGGCCCCTGACTTCCGCACATTACTGTCTTCAAAGAGTTTCCAGACCTCAGCACAAAGAGGGGACAATACTCTGCTACTGATGCTTTTGAGTTGTGGAGTCGGACTTAGAAGTCTGCAAGGCCAAAGCAGCTAGAATTTGCAGTGGAGAGTAGCACAGAGGAGAGAGCTACACAGAAAGAAAATCTGGAGATCTTCGGAGGGCCTTCCCTAGATATTCCTCCTACCCATTCTGAACAGCACATGCACAGAAGTAGACCATTTGAAATTGAGAAAGACCATCTGACAGGAATAAAGAAAACAACTTCTGAGTTGGAAATCACACTGGATACGGTGCCTGCTCCCAATAGTCACAGAAAACTCTCATGATCATTGAGTGGAATACTAAGTGTATTCATACACACATATAAAATTGAGCTTTGTTCCAGTAAGTAGAAAAGTTAGTCAGCAACAGTTTTTTTTTAAATCATTTGGGCCCTGCTACTGCACTTTGTTAGGTAGGTTGGGAATAATGTTAGCTGCAAGGCTAATAAAACCTTCATGTTCTAAACAGTTGAATGCATAGCTACCATGTGATCTACCTATTCCACCTCTGTATTTAATAAAAACGCAATCATCATCCATGCAAAGATCTGTATATGAATGCTTATAGCAGCTTTATTTCTCAAACCAAAATTTAGAAGCAACTCAGAAGGCGAGCAACAGGTGACGGAATACAAGCTCAGGAACATCCATACAACAGAATAGTACAGATACATAAGTAAGAATCAACTACTAACAGGTCTGTACAGCAGCATTGTTGAAGGTCACAATAACTATGCTGAGTTAAAGGAGCTACAACAAATTTTACTGCTAAATGCTTCCAACTATGTGCTTTCAAAGACATAAAATTCTAGAAAACGCCAAGTACTACATCGTGACAGAAAGTGGGTCAATGATTGTTTAGGGATGGATGGTTAGAGAGTGGAGCGGAAGGTAGAAAGACATCACGTGAGGTGAGCAGAATCTAAGTTGATAAGGTAAGTTCATTGTCGTGGTAATATTTTCATGGATATATATATATATATATATATTTACACACACACACACACATGTATATATATCAAATTTACCAAGATGAACATGCTAAATATTTGCAGTTTATTATTATAATATCAATTATACTTTAACAAAGATGTTTTCAGAAAATACAAGGGCAGTAAAAAACGTTTTCTGCTTGCCTAATTCAAATGTCCCAGTAGAAAACTAGGAGTAGTGAAATGAAATAGCAAGGTCAATAAAACAGAAAAAACCTCTCTGCGTTCACAACTGTTATGAAGGAGGGAAATGATCACTAGATTTCTCTTAACTTGTCTTCCATTTTATTTCCACTCCGATGGAATCAAGAGGGCTTAAACTTCGTACGTGGAAATCCTGAATGCTCAGATTATAATTGCCTGATGTTAACATGAGCAACACATCAAGTTTGATCCTAACTGTGGCAGGAAGGATTCATAGAGGAGTCTGAGCTCAATGATAAAGTAGTGTGACAGATCAAATGAACTTGACCATGCTGGTGATACGCATCTGCCATTTTCATGTTAACATCCTAGACACCTTAGTTTTATTCCATAGCTACAGATTTCTCCTGAATCTTGGCTGTCCACTCTGGTCAAATGCATGTTATTTGTTTCAAATAAGAGTAGAGGATGGACTGGAGGAATAACACAGAGGTTACAGCCCTTGCCTAGCAAGTGCACAGCCCTGAGTTCGATTCCCCAGCACCACATAATCCAGGTATGGTGCCACATGCCTGTAATCTCAGCAGTTGGGAAGATGAGGCAAGAGGATTGGCATGAGTTAAAGGCCAGCCTAGGTTATATAGTGAGCTCAGAATCAGCTTGGACAACAGAACGAGACCGTGTCTTAAAAAGAAAAAAGTGCGGAAGAGATGGTATGATTAACTCAGTGCCAATGCTGTCTACAGTTTAAGCAACCTTCAAAATTTACCTCTAAATACTTGGAGATTAGTTAGGTTAGCTGTGTTACCTTTGGTGAGCGGTAAACCATTCATTCTACAAAGGCTCTTTATTAGTTTATATGTGTGTGTATTTATACACACATAAATATATATCTATATGCATATAGATTATATGCATATATCTATACCTACATATGTGTGTGTGTACAACTGGTGCCAGAGTGGGTTAACTGTACACCTATCATATTCTCTAATTATAGAACTCTTCAACATTTACCAAAGAGAAATTATACAGAAATATTGGTATAGTCAAATGACCTTGTAATCAGGGTCAGTCTTGATTCTATTCTGAAGTATAATACATCCGAAGCAAAACAATTGTTTTATAGTGATGTTTACATTACAGTTCTAGCATCATAAACTTCAATTTAGAATTAAAGGACATTCTCCATTAGCTGTGTAAATTGGGAACTAATTTACCTCGGTTACCAGCAAATTTACTCTTAAATGAATAACCAAAAAGTTTCAGACTTAACAACTGGGGCTAGTAGTTTGATTTCAAGCACATATTCCTTAGTCCAGGAGCAGAAGTAAATAGAGGGCAAGTTACTGCGGAAGATAAAATTTTACATATGTAAAAAAAGAAGAAATGAGATAGAAATCGAATTTTCCATCTGCTCTGTATCGGTTCCTGAAATACACCTTATTTCATTCAATCCTCAGAATATGCTGTGGAAAAAGTTATTATCTTTATTCTCCAAATAAAGCAGCTGACGGCTAAAGAGAAATTAACTAAACTATCCAAGGCCACACAGATGGCAGTTCTAACTCGGACCAATTTTATCACTAAGTCCTAATCACCTCACACAGCATATGAGGATAAATTGCGCATTCAAATTCACAGCCTAGATCTGATATTTTCAATATGCACATGGCTGATGACTTCTTGCTTCTCACCTCTCAGGTTTCATTCAGCTTGCTGTTCTATATGAATTTTCACAGAAAGTCATCAAAACACTTTGGAGGATATTCCAGCCAAGAGACAAGAGGCATTTCTCTTTCACTGACAGTACACAAAGAAACCTCCAAACTATGAATATATGAGCTCATTGGCCTTGTGTGAATTTAAGGCATTTATAACTGTTTTTGAAATGTTATTCCATTTTATGCTAATTTTTATGGATTTACCTCACCACCATTTCACTTTGAAGCACTTAAACAAACACTGATATTTTAGAGCATATGCTGTACTTCCAAACAAGAACACCACCATGTCCGCAGGCAGGCAAATAAAAGAAAATGTCTTCCTCTCCTGTGTTTAGTTCCCGAGCACAGAGCAGCTGCCCTGAGAAAAGTTTTGAAATTATTTAACATTAACAAAGATAAGAAGAATATTATTCAGTGGATAATGTGTGGTGAGGTACTACTTCAGCATATGATAACGCAGCCAAAGGAAGCAACCTGATCAAAATTTGAGGACTTTCTAAATATAAAGTAGCATTACAATCACAGGCTAAAGAGGTTGATCCAGAATCTGTGATCTACAGTAAGAGTTTTGCAAGTATCACAGAATTCTGACAAAGCCTGAGTTGAAAATACTCTCTTCAGTGTCTGATTAAATGTTTAAGAACATTTTTCCTTATTTTACACATCAAGAAAGTATGAAATTGAATAAAAGCTTGCTTCCGTCTAGATCACATACTACTATTTAATGCTAGCACTGCAGGAAATTTCTACAAAACACATTTTCTAAACGTCTTAAAGCTAGAAAGTAAATACCAGTAACAACAAAAACATTAGTGCTTCTGGTTGGAAAAATATATAGTCCAAGCCCTTATTAAAATTATCACAAACATTTAACTCTACCAATCAAATTAACGTTTAAGGAACTTAAAATGGACAATTTATATATATATGCATATATAAATTATAATACACATGCATTTCACAGATTTTGGACAGTTGTGCAGATCAAAAATAACCTATGAAAAATGCCCAAGGTGATAAATATAGGAGAGATGTAACAGGAGTGTGCAAATGGCCTGGAAAGTTGACTTCATTTGGCCTCCAAATCATCACTTGGAGGAAAAAACTCACAAATAGCCAAATGGGGATCTTGATATTTAATTCAGAAAATACTTGCTTGGCCAAATTCTCACTTTCAACATAGTTATCTGGCTCTTTCACCAGTCCCAAATATTGTCCTATGCGTGATCCTAAGTGAGAGTCGCCTCTTTTGGCCACCCACTGTATGTCAGATTTCCCAGTCCACCCTGCGTGTCCATTACTTCAATGGTGTTATTCCCACTTTCAGAACGCTTGCACTATTGTTTTTCCTCTCTTCAACATTCCTGTTTTACGAACTACCTAAGAGCACAATCTTATATGGGGGGAAATCTGATTAATTACATTAGGTGTAATATATCATCATATTCTTTTGGGAATGATTTTGAACAATGGTGTTCTTAAAAAATTCAACCTGAGTGCACAAAATACCCAATCTCAATGTCACCATTGTGTATTTCATATAAACACTAATAAAATGAGAAAAACAATCAGCCTGAGAATCATAAAAATGTGTTTATCAATCTATATGTTATATATCAGTATGTCTATGTCTGTGCATATACTAACCTAGGGCTCTTCTAGAGAATCAGGAAAACTGAGTAATTCATGGAAGCAGAGACAAACAACTTAGCGTCTTCTACCCACCAGCAATCTACTTGGTGGAAATCATGTCAGCGGCTCCTGTGGATCCTTCATTAGGTCAGGCCATGGACCCGGAAAGTGAGGGAAGTAACCTACTACGCTGCCTTTGACCTCACACTAAGTGTCCACGTTGCTTTTCGGAGATTTTGGTTAAATATTTTAGAATTTAAGATCCTGAGAGACGGGTTCGGGGAATGGAAGAGGGAAGGATAGGAGGGAAAGGTGGGAGAAAAGAAGTTTTCATTAATTTATTTTTCCTGCTAGGGGGCTTTTCAGTCCAAATCAGCATCCTAGGCATACAATGTACCCAGTGCAGCATAAGTAGATTAGGCCTAGGGCTAGGCATGGAAGGGGATGAGAGTAAAAAGTAGGATACTCCATAACTTAGCTTTCAAATTAGAAATATATCATTATTTTACTTCATAATGTATACTGAATAAATATAAAAACAGACTGGACAAGGTATTCTGTATAAATGGCAAATAATATTTGCTCTAATAGTTCCAAATACGGGGCTGCAGGAATGTCACAACGGTTATAGTGCTTGTTTAGCAAGTTACGGGCCCTGAGTTCAATTCCCCAGCACCCTGTAAATGTGAGTTTGGTGGTGCACACTTGTAATCCCAGCTCTCAGGAGGCTGAGGCAGGAGGATTGCTACAAGTTCAAGGCTAGCCTGCGTTATACAGTGAGTTCAGGATCAGCCTGGATTACAGAGTGAGACCTTGTCTCAACAAAAACAAAAAAGTTCCAAATATGAACAAAATTGTTTAAAATTGTCCATTTGTGACTGGAAAAGATTTAGCATTCAACTAAAACTGTACAAAGATAATTTTGATTTATCTAGGAAATCAGTTTTATTTCCTTACGTACATAAAATTCAAATAGGTCTTAGGAGAGGAATGAAATGAAAACTAATGAATTATAATTACTTACATATGAAACTGAAATAGATATTACCTATTATTTGTATATTAACCATATCACTAGGTTCCCAGGGCATGTTTTAAAAATAAAAGGCCTTTGCTCTAAGAAATAAACTAAGCAAAAAACTGAATGCACTGACAGGTAAAAACAGAACAAAGTGTTTTTCTTCTTATTACCATATATTTAAAAGGAATACTTAGGTTTTACAAGTAACTCCTTATGTATGCTATACTCTTCTATGCATTTGCAATGCGATCTAATAGCTAAATATTTTATTAATATAAATAAAGGAAGATTCCCTAAACTTCCACATACCCTCGCAAAGCTTTTCACGTTAAAAAGAAAAAGGCTATTGTAGTTCTTTTGGTGAGCTGACAGAAAACTGCTTCATGTTCAGAGATGCACAAGTGTGGGGTGACCAGGGCACTATCATCTATTGAAAGCATCCTCCACTAACTTGAAGAGGTGATGTGTCTCTGTCCCCAAAATGGACAATTTCTTTTAAATTGCCAGCAATGTAATGACCAAGAGATGGTACACACTGTCAACAATGGGTCATCTTAATAGAAAATGATTAATAAGAATTTATGTCTATTCATATACACACATGTGCCCATAACTCACACAGTGTCAATTTGGCTTACCATAATGAGTGCTTTACGAAACATAGATAACTATCTGTGTGCAGTGTTCTCTAAAACCAGAAGCAAAACTCCATTTGAGGATACAAAGGAAAACTTGATGGCCACTGTCTGATGTAAAGAAGTTGGGAAAGCTTACTATCGCTAAAAGCATTCTCCACGGACTCTCAGCGGACACATGCCTTTGCCGTGTTTTGCATTTATTCACTTGCTTCACCCTGGCCACTGTCCTATTAAATTTCAATTCCCACAAAGCTAACAATAGTAACAGCAAGGAAAACAACTAGCAGTTATTCTAGCGCTTATCATGTGCTACAAACTTTGCATACAAGATGAATGGAATAACCACAGTATGTTTCTGAAGCAGCCATCATTATTATCTTGGATTGACATTTGCCAGATTAAGTGAACTGACTTAGAACAGGTTGAAACACTTAACTATGTCGCCAAGGATAGGAAGGGGTGAAGGGAAAAGTCAAATCCAAGTTTGTCTGTATTTAACACTCACTTCTAATACAAATTTAATAGCACAAAGGTTATGCATTCATTTTGTTACAAGTGTAATAATTTCTTACTACATGCGCAGCTGGAGATGGCAGTGAGGAATAGAAAAATCTAATATAAAGTTTTAATTTCAAGGAGCTTCATCAATAGTTATGGAAATAAGACATATTCCAAAATATGTGGTAAACTATATGACTGAAACATAACGAGTGCACTGGGCAGTGATCATTTTGCGACAGCACAGAGGAGAGAGAGGTCAAAGTGGAAAAACATGGGCCGGTGGCATCATGTGGAGGCAACATGTTAGCTAGGATTTGATAAACACCTAATGTGTGAATAGGCTGAGGGGACATATTAGATCTTGATATTGTGAATCTAATACTCATCCGTCACCTAACTTATGATATTTAAAGGATATCTCAAATATAATTGGAAACATACCTTCTAGTGAACAGAATTACCACGATCATTTTGCACAATTCAGCAACCTAAGTGTCATTTCCCATAAGCCATGTAGTATCCATCCTATCATTTTTATCTCATAATTATACCTTATACCCATCCAGTTCTTTCTATTTCCACTTTCAATAGTATTTCTTTGGTCTTCAGTCTTTAGCCTACTGCAATAACATAACTGATCTCTGTACCTAATCTTATCCCTCTCCACTCCTAGGTAAATGACAAAAACTAAACAATCATCCTTTTCAAATTTCTGCTTCATGTTCAGGATCAACACTAAATATCCCAACATGCCCTCCACACAGGTGACCTGCCAACCTGTTGCCTGCCACTTTCTTGTTTCCCCTCACACTTTTTTTTTTTTGAGTGAAGAGGAAGGAATGGCCTCTGGCCAAATATGAAATGTATAATATAATTGATGTACTTACCTGAGCACTAAAATTTTCTTTTTAAATGTTTCATTAAAACATTAAAATAACAAGGACAAAATACAGTGGGCCACAGGTTGGATATACCTGAAAAGTCCTGTATTTATCTGGCTTCGTATTGACTTCTCTGATCTGTTAATCACATGATCCAGCAGCACGGTACATTTTCAAAGTATACATATATGCCGTCTGCCTTTTACCTTATGACATTAGTGCATATTTTTCCCTCTTCTCCTTCATGTCTCTCAAATGTCTTTGGCTGGTTAATTCTGATCCTTCAGATATCAGCTAATTTCTTGACTCCCCCCAGATTAAGTCTCTTGTCCTTCAGAGTGTTTACAACAATTATAATTTTATAATGATTTGTATAATTATGTACTAATATTACCAGAATGTAAATTCTTTGAGGGCGGGGACTGTGTCTGTCTTGTTTATCATTGCATATGCGATATATGCATGTAGATCCATGATTTTTTGCAGCACAACTAACAATAGCTAAAATGTAGAGGGCACTGATATACGAACAACAGACCAATGAATACCCAAAGTGTGGTAAATGTACACAATGGAATACTACTCTTCAATGAAATATGAGGCTTTTGTAGGTAAATGTTCACAACTAGAGACCTTATGCTTAGTGAAGTGAGTCAAAATGCAGAAGGTTAAATATTGCATGATTTCTTTAGTATGAGAAATTCAGAATGAACTTAGACATTTCATTTTCCCCACTATTTTTATTAATATACATATGTAACACATAGTGTTTACAATGGATTTCGGTATTTCGTGCACATATGTATCATATCAACTTTACAATCCCTTCCTATTTTTGACCCTCCCCCCCATCCCTTCCCCCAGCTCTGGCTATCACTTCTTGTGCTTCTAGAGAATGTCTGTGTTCTGGGTTTTCCAAGTCAGGAAGACTGTAAGGTACTTAACATATAAGTCTCCTGCATCTAAAGTATCAAATGTGTGTGATGGGGGATGGGGAGGGAGCAAGAGAGTCAAAACTGAGGAGGGGGAAAGGACTGCAACGTTGATATGTGTACAAAACACTCAAGCTCATTGTAACCATCATGTACGTTAATAAAATGGAAAAAAGAAAGTATTTTACAAATGGAAGCATAATTAAATCTTTGGTGGATAGAAGCGTGCACTGCCAAAGTGATCTAAGCAGAAATGGATACATCAGTTCTCAGACAAGGATGAAGATACCATATTTGGAAGACTGGTTAAGGAATGTGTGCAGCTCTAGCACTGGGCTCTCCACCCATTGTTGGCTGGTTTGGAGAGTTCATATAGATGTAAGTATTTAAAATATTCTGGTAAGAGCTCCCAAATTTAGTCTATAGGAAATAGACAACAACCGAAGGTTTAGGTTGGTCAGCAATACCTGGAGAAATTGTCCCTATCTCTACTGTATTTGTGTCCTCAATTGGAGCTTCATACTTATAAATACATATCCTATTTTCAGCAGAACTACCGTATGTTGGAATAATTGGCCCACCATCATTTCTCCCAATGATCCTGTCCATGCTACAATCTCACATCTTTGGCCGTTCTTAAACTCATTTTAGACTGGCCTGAAAAGAAGCATTTTGGTTTGTATGGCAATCTTAGTCACAGTGATTTTTAAAAGTACAGATACCTGATCCATCTGGGGCCATCTTACCATTCCATCTGGTATGGTCTGAATGTTAGTTCCCTTTAAATTTCATGTAAAGTTGAATTGCTACTGTAACAGTACTAACTCCTGGGAACAAGGAAGTGATGCCTTATTAATTGTGCTGCTATAGTATATGAACTTCGATAGGCTAATTTATAGTGTAGACCGATTTCTTTCTGAATGAAGCAATTAAGCCGTAAGAGCCCTGCTCTCGTGTACTGATTAATGTCATTATGACGAGAGTAGGTTCACTAGTTTATTATAAAACATCAAGCTTGGCTATCTTTATTTCTCTCATTTCTCTTTCCCTTCCTCTATCTCCTGCCCTCTTTCCTCTCCCTCCCTCGTTTCCTTCCTTCTTTACTCTCTTCTGCCATCCTGTTGCCTTCCTGCTGTGTTATGACACAACATGAATGCTCTTGACATGTCAACAACTTGATATTGAACTTCTTAGTCTCCATAATTGTAATGTAATACATTTTTGTTGATTACAAATGATCCAGTCTATGGTTTATGCTATAGAAACAGAAGAACAGAATAAAGCATGACTTCTTCTTCCTCACAGATGAATACAGATATTGGTTAGGCCAATGTAGGTTTTTTCCAAGTCTTTTTTTTCCCCCTTTACTTTTAAAATGCTTGGTGAAAGTGGGCAAAATATACTCATTTTTCCTTCAGCCAGCGAGGTTGTAATATTGAGAGCCCAGAGCAGTCATCCCTAGGCAGATTTCTACTCTGCATAACAAGGCTAACCTGCACAGAAAAGAGCTGACATGGAAGAGGTCTTCCTGGCCAGCTTCTAACCTCTTTTCTAGTTTTCACAAAGAGCATATCCCATCTTGTTGCTCAGTTATATAAGTCAGACTTTTTTCTCTCAAACTAGGCGGAGCTGGTGTGCCAACATTTGTAGTCAGTTTTGACTAATGCAAAAAAAAAAAAAAAAAAAAAATCAAGTGGACTGAATTTGGACCAAGTCTCTGCTAATAAATGACTATACCTCATTTCTTAACCTTACCGAGATTCCTTGGCTCTTGCATTTTCAACTCTCCTTTTCTGTATCACTTCCATGTTTTCAGAATCAAAAGCAGAGCCTAACTCATAATCACTGTTTTCAACGATCATAAATCGAATTGAATTGAACTTAACAGAATTGAACTGAGACAGATTCACTTAAGTGTATTTTTAATGTTCTCACTTTTTCAATTAAAACAGGTCTCAATTTCAAAGGGGCCATAACAATTCACTGGAGAAAAGACAGCATCTTCAACAAGTGGTGTTGGGAAAACTGGAATATCACAAGCAGGAGAATAAAATTGGCCCCTATCAGTTACCATACACTAAAATCAGATCAAAATGGACCAAAGCACTGGACATCAAAACTGAAACACTAAATCTACTGGAAGAAGTAGATACAATCTTAGAAGATATAGGAACAGGAATGGAGCTTCTGAACAGATTGCTGGCTACTCAAAAATTTCAGCAAGAATCAACAAATGAGACTATATTAAACTAAAAATCTAAACTAAACTGAACAACAATTTTGCGCAGCAAAAGAAACAACAAGGTGAAGAGACAAACCAGAGAGTGGGAGATCTTCACCAGTAATATTTCAGACAAAGGTTTAGTATCTAGAATAGAGAAAGAACTAATAAAAATAAAGCTTCCAAAAATAACCCCATCAGGAAGTGGACAGCTGAAATGAAAAAAACAAACAAACAAAAAACAAACAAACAAACAAAAAACCTCTCAGAAGAAGTACAATTGGCCAACAAACACATGAATAAGCTTTTCCATCACTGACCATCAAAGAAATGTAAATAAAAACAATACTGAGGTTTCACCTCAACCCAGTGAGAATGGCCTATATCAAGAATTCAAAATACAACACTTGTTGGTGAGGGTCCAGAGGGGAAAAAAACAAAAAACAGAAACGGAACTCTTCGCCACTGCTATTGAGAATGTAATCTGGTCCAATTATTATAGAAAGCAGTCTAGAGATTTCTGAGAAAGCAGAGAACACACATCCCATTTGATCCAACTTCTGCTTTACTGGTTATTTCCCAAAAGAAAGAAAGTCAACACACCAAAAAGATACATGTGTATCCATGTTTACAGCAGCACAATTCATAATAGCTAAATCTTGTAAATAACCTACCTGCCCATCAACAGAGGAACAGTTAAAGGAGATGCAGTACATATACACCAAGGAATACTAGGCAGCCATAAAGAAAGACAGATATAAAACATTTAAACAAAACTGAGACAACCTTGAGTCAATGATGCTCAGTGAAATGGAACAAATACAAAAAAAAAAAAAAAAAAAAAAAAAAAAAAAAAAAAAAAAAACGGACTCTAACCAGATGTCTCTTTTGTGAAATTCACAAAAATAATGGCATAGGAAGGGCCTAACACAGGTGACAGGATAGAAAGGGGGGCTATGGACTCCCAGGAGAGAAGAGCATCTGAAAAATGGAGGGGCGGCATGGATGAGCATCGATTCCCAAGCCCCATGTCTTTAACATGCTACCAGAATTTTGGAATTTGCACGCGCGCGCACACACACACACACACACACACACGCACGCACGCACGCACGCGTGATTAAAAATGTTTAATAAAAAACAAAATAGGTCACGATTTATATCTGCTCTTTAGGGTGATAACCCCTTATTTTTCTCGCGATACAATTCAATTCTGGACACCCTGGTCTAACACCTTCACTCTCTGTTCCACTTTCAGCTTCTTCGTAGCAAATACATTGACGCATGGCCCTCTCACCTGTACAAAGTGAAATGAAGTTACTTGGCTATGATTTACTCATCATTTTTCCACAGAATCAGGTAGTCTATAGGTGAGGAGGGCCCTATACTCTGACATCAATTCTGTCCCTAAGAATGAAATACAAAAGCGACATGTAGCAGATAAAATTCGGGATCAGCTTTAAGTCCTGCTGTTAATGCTAGTTTCTTAGGTCAGGTTAAGCAAACAGAGAAGTGTCAATATTCTTTCTTCTTTCTACACAGAAGCCCTGCCTTGCGTTTCCTATTGCAGTTTGGAGTGTCTTTGAAGCACAGACATGGATATTTACAAGTATTAACTAGAAAGACAAAGACAACACAAAGAAGATGCTGAAAGGTTGAAGCAGAAAGTCGCCAATTTTCTAACATAAGAAAGGTATCATGGTAGAATTTTGAGCCTGAAGAGAAACTGAAGAAAATAATACTATCCATTGCCTGCCAATTCAATTTTCTAAGAAAAAAAGTGAAAGATGCTTTATTCGAGTCAACACTAATGAAGAGAACGAAGTCAATATCCAGTTGTGTAAAACACTGTGCTAAGTCCTTTAAATATATTTCCCATTTAAAGATATAATCATCAAAATGAATCAGAGAAGTGGGCATTATTCACTTTACAGATGAAAGAACACGGTCAAGTTAAATAACCTGCCAAGCTAAGTAACATCACCCTTTTAAAAAATGATGCTAGTTTGTGATCATCGATCTACTACTGCTGAGAATGGATTAGCTACACATCCAGGGTACCGAACCTTCAGCCACATCTTTGCTGACCACTGTCTGGCTATGATCCTGTAATTTCCATTTAGTGCTCAAGTGATTCTATGCATAGAAACTCTTCCCCTACATTTTTCCTCTTGAAAGTTGTTCTATCCACGCATCAAGGCTCACTTAAAGTCACTTCTTTCCAAAAGCTTGCTGTAGCCAAAGCTAATCTGGCCCTCCTGAATAATTTCACACTATTGTATTTAGAGTTTTATTATAGCAACCATTATTACATTTCTTGTAGTAGCTCTTTGATGCATGCTTATTCTAGCATTACATTGTGGCAACAGCTAGTAAGGGTTATGTCGGTCCTCAGTAGTTTGTGACATGTATGGCATTGCCATTCACTTGAAGCCATACATGAGATTGTTCTCAAAGGACTATGTAGTAAAGGATTTAGGGTACAGTCAGACAATGGATTGTTATATAAGCACACAAAAAAGCAATTCTCAGAAATGAGAGAAGATTATGAAAGGATCAAAGAGGGAATCACAAAAGTGTTGGTATTGTTATATTTATTAAAGTGATTAGTACTTAGAACCTTATTTGTGTAAATTCAATTCAACCAACTGTTCAACCAAATGACTTCTTTCTTATTAGCCATTTTATTCTAAAGAGGAAGTCAATAAGAACATTTTCATTTCAGGGACTTAATAGGAGTTTTTGCTACAGTGAAATAAACAAAACTTGGCATCAGTGCTGAGTTTGAATCCTGGCTCTACAAATATAGTAACTGACATTATCATTAGGGTTCTGAGCAAATTGAACAGATATTAGGATGATGAACATGAGTGACTCAAAACTGGCAAACACAGATGGCTTAAAAACGTTTCTTAGATATCAAAAATGTGGAGAAGGACTAATTATAGAAAAATTGAGTAAATAATGTTGGAAAGAATATGGTTACTTTTATATCAACAAATATATGGATTAGCAGAATTTTTATGTTTTGGGACAGGGTCTTGCTCTGTAGTCCAGGCTGGTCTTGAACTCACTATGGAGCTCAGGCTGCCCTTGTACTCATGGCAATCCTCCTGTCTCGGCTTCCTAAAAGCTGAGGTTACAGGTGTGCATCACCACACCCAGCTTCTGTGATGCTTGGGAATTGAAGGCAGGGCATTGGGCTTGCTAGGCAAGTGGTTTAGCAGCTGAGCTATTCCTCTAGCCCAAGAATTGTTCATTCTTTAATCATAATGCTAGCTGAAATTTTATTAGAGTTATATTATTTGTGTTGTTTTAAATTGCAGAAAACACATTTGTGTATATACACATATAAACACAGTTTTGTTCTATGTTTATAAAATCGGGATTATATTATTGTGGCTTGGATTTGGAATGTTCCCAAAAGCTTCATGCTTTGAATGTTATGGGTTATCTATGGAACCATGTTCTGTTAACAGATGGCAACCTGGTGTGGAGGGATAGACTATAGGTGTGTGGTGGAAGACAAGTGAGTGGTAGATTAAAAATTCCAGGCATGTGGAGTGGATTATCGATTACAGGCCTATGGTGGCTTGAAGCTGGAAGGGGCAGAACACTGAGGCCGGACCCAGAAGGGACAGATCACTGGTACAGGACCTGGAAGGACATACGCTTCTTCTTTCCTTCTGGGACTTGACTTGGCTTCCTGTTTGCAATGCTGTGAGGAACTGTCTCCATCTCTGCCTATGCCATGTGCTTCCACTGTTGCTGGCCACCCATGAACAGACTGTGATCTTCTGAAACTGTAGGGTAAAATAAACTATTCCTTCCCTGAATTGTGCATGTCGGATACTGAGTCACAGCAACAAAAAAGTAACTAAGACAATATTATACATATTGTGTCACAATTTTCCTCAATACTTTGCTATAGATATTTTCCACATTAGAATATATAGATTTACTTTGTTTCTTTTAATATTTTGAATACTTATATAGCTTTTTGATTTATTTTTAAGATGCCCATGGCCTTTAATTTTTTTCTTTTTAATATAGCATTTAGCTATAACCTTAAAATACAATTGAATAGCATTGATTGCAAATTTTTACTTACAACCTTTTCATTGATTCACAAAACTACACATTTCTAATGTGTTATAGAATTTGTAATTCCTTGTAATATTTTTAAGAAATGCCATTGTTTAAGGTTAGAATAATTTTTTAGCCAGACTTACAGATTTTGTTCATTAAGTATTTACTATTACAAATAATGCAATTTTCACTGATCATCTTTGTACACACTTCTTTCTGTGTAATGAGTTCCTCAAACTCTGATTGGTGGAACACAGTGTGCTCTGAGCTTTTCTTGAGTCTCATAACTGATTCTACAAAAATGAATTCAAATTTTCACCAACAATATGAAAAAATATAAATAGCTTTCTCATTTTCTTACTAAAAGTGAATGTTATTAATCATCTTATTTTGTTGTAGTCAAATTAAAAGGCGAAGAAATTTACTTAATTTTAATTTTCATTTTACTTATACACACTGAAGTTATTATTTTATTGGATCTTTCATGTTTATGTTTGGTAATATAAAGTACTGCCTTTTTTGGTTGAAATGCCTTTTCTGTGCGCATAGCATTTTATGAATACCAAATACTACATCTTAATACACATTATCTTTCCTTACTTTTATTTTTGGGATGTTTCACTCCGTGTACACTGAACTCACATTGGTCCTGAGCTCACTATGTAGTCCATGCTGGCCTAGAACTATTGAAAACTTCCTGCCTCAGCCTTCAGAGCACTGGGATTTCTACCATACCCAGCTATTACATGGTACTGGGGAATTGATACTGGGGGCCTCATGCTTCCTGGGCAAGTACTCTAATCAATTTGCAAAGGCTGCAACCTTCTGTAGTATTATAGGTAAGGAATGAAAATTTCTAGTAATCCATGTACTTGCTGATAGATAAATCATGGCTTCCTTCCTTCTCACCACTTTTCCTTACGCTTGGTTGAAATAGTGTAGTGCATTCAATTATCTTTTGCTACTCAATATGGTAGCCACTGGTTACACATATGACCATGGAGTACATGGAAGATGAGTAATCTAAATTGAGATGTGCTGCAAGTAAAAATTATAAGTGGCATTAGCCTTAGAATGTAAATGAAATAAAAATACCTCATTAATAATTTTATGTGGATTACACATTGAAAGAGCATTTTATATATTTAAGTACATATTATTTCTCACTGTCGAGAATTTTTGTCAGAGAATGTGACTTGTCAGTTCTCCACATGAAAAACTGATTTTTTTTTCCTTATGGAGAAACACACGACCAATCTTTATAAATGATTTGGGAGTACAATGTATGAATGTATATTCTTTCACATTAGAGAAATTAGATAAAATACTAATTTTATCTGCTTCTTTCTTAGCTTTTAAAATATGATGACTAGAAAAATCTAAAGTTACATGTATTACAGTAGTCCCCTTATATCTGCAAAGAATACATTCTAAGACCTCCAATGGATGGCTAAACCCTTGAATAGTGTGAGGCCCTCTACCTGCTTTGTTTCCCTATAGATACAACCCAATGATAAAGGTTAACTGATAAATTAAGCATAGAAAAAGATTAACAACTAACAATAAAATTCAAAAATTAGAATAGTGTACTGTAATAAGAGTGTTAATTTCCCCATGCACCTAAATGAAGCACCTTGCGATTTCATTTTGGCATATCCAAATATCTTGCATCAGCATTTTGCTTTGGGGATCGTATTAAGTAAAATAAGGATTACTTGAACATAAACCCTGTGATAACAAGATAGATGTTCTGCTAACCAAGAAGGCTAAGCCACTAATGAGTGGTACCAGAGGCAGCAGGAAGTCCCACACAAATGATGATTTACACCCCAGGCTGGAGGGAGAGTGAGGGGCGAGGTTTAATCACAGTACTCAGTGATGTGCAATTTGAAACTTGCCAAGTGATTCCTAGAATTTTCCACTTAATGTTTTTCAACCACAGTTAACCATGTATAAATGAAACCATGAAAAGCTAATCAACGAATGAGAATAAGAATCCTACTGTGTTTCTAATGGACAGGTATTTTTCTGTAATATTATTACTTTTCCCTTATAAATTATCCTTTCAGTTTAAAGAACTCTAGTTTGGCATTTTGTCCTAGGCAACTTTTCTTTCTGTTTGGATACATTAACTTCTCCAGAAATCCAAGTACATTACTTAATATTTTTTGCTCATCTTGAGATCTGTGTTTTGATCCATTTACTGTTTGGTTTGATTTCTTCTCAATATTTTTTTATCACTTGTGTATGGTAATGAGACATTTTTTGCATTCTTGCATATCTTCAAACATATATCTCTGACCAAAATGACTGAATGGTATCCCAGTTGAATAATGAGATACTTGGAATGTGGGCATCTTGGAAATTTCTAGAAATTATTCTATTGTCTTTTATCTTGCATGACACAGATGAGCAAACAAAGGCTTAATAATTTTTCATTATACATAATTTGGCATTTCTGTCAAGAAGTTTTTTCTTTATCTTTGGAGTACAGGAAGTTTGTTAGTGTATTTTTAATTGTAGAACAGTTACTCCCATTCCACAGCTGTTTTCATAGAATAGCTGTTGGTTTGATAATTTTATATTTAAATTTTAAAATTAATTTGAGATTATATCTTTATTAGTTTTCCAAACTACTTTTACTGTATGCTTTTTCACTTTCTTTGAGTTGAATGATATTTTGATATTTTTTAAAAATTCACCACATGCTACTTTTTTCCATTATGTGTGGTGTACTAGCCACATCATTAACTTTTGGAAAAAGCAATGTCACTTTTGTTTATTTTTAATAATAAATTTGTTTTGATTTAATCGTTTCTCTAAAATTTAATTTCAAAAAGTATTATGGTTTAAAGTTATTTTTATTTTTTATCGTCTTTTATTTGTTGATTTCTCGCTGTAGAGAATTTTTGTCAGAGAATGTGACCTGTCAGTTCTCCAACTGAAAAATTGATTTGTTTTCCTTATGGAGAAACGCAGGACCATTTTTTATAAATGGTTTGGGAGCACAATGTATGAAAGTATATTCTTTCACATTAGAGAATGCAATTCAATACATTTGTCCAAATAATAGGTCAGGCTTCATAAGTATATTATTTAAAACCTTTTTATTATTATTTTCTGCCTACTTTTTTGAAATTCTGAAAGAACTATATTGCTCTGTATGCATCTTTGCAAATACTTACTTCCAAAAATATTTAATGCATGAATCCCTCTATGCTCAATTTTAAAGCTTTTGGACTTCGGTCTCCCCTTATCGGGCATTGCTGTCCTTATCCAACACTCAATTTTTCTGAAAGTCTAGTGCCATATCTTTGCCCATCCCTTTATTTTTAAACATTCAAGCATATTCTTTAATATTTGTCTCTTATATGTGTACTTAGCTAAAGTTTGTAAATCTGAGTGCTTTTGTTTGGGAGTAAATTATACCAATCCTTTTACATTATTGTGAAAAACAGATTGTATTTAATTTTTTGTAACTTGCTTGTTGTATTGGTGGTAGAGAACATAAAGCCCACCACAGAAATGTCTGTGTAGTAATCCTACATAAGCATTTATTAGATGGCATAGAAAAGGGAAATCAAGATTTCAGATGGAATTAAGGCTACTCATCAGCTGACCTTAACTCAGGGAAATTGATGGGAATTATCTAGATGCAGCCAAAGCATTCACAATGATTCTAAAAAGAAGAAAAGTGAGCAAAAAAAAAAAGAAAGAAAGAAAGCTTAGAAGATGTTGTAAGAAGGTACAAACAGATATAAAATTATTAGGATTGAAGTTTAAGGAAGAGGTCATCAATCAAAGAATTGTGGATAACTTTGAAAAACACACACACAAAAGATCCACTCATAGAGCTTCAGAAAGGAACACAGTCTTTCTGACATTGGAATTTTAAAAATTTTATGTCATAAAAAGTTTATGACATACAATTTAACCTGACACTGGGATTTTAACCAAGTGAGACTCATTTCAAACTCTGGATTTCCAGAACTGTAAATTTATAATGTCTTAAGTCACAAATGTCCTAATTTCCTATACTGGCAACATAAAACTAACACAATATTATAAAATGGAGATAACAGGACATTTCCAAATTTATGGGTGCAGTGCATTGAGAATGGGAAAAAATCAATTAAAAATTAAATAAGGAAATTAATATTCTTTTGTTATTTATACTTCTATTTCCTTCATTTTTGAATTGACTTCTCCCTCACCAGCAATTTGAGAATTCATTAGTATCTTCATCTTATATTTTAATCTAAATTAACCAATATTGTAGTTTATAATACCACAATCCTAAAGCACTCATATTAGTCATTAAAGTCTTTCTACATTTTAATCTAATAGTAACGCAAAAGATAACATGATGCCGAGCCTCAGGGAATGAGTGGCAGAAAGCAGACAAACTTAGTCATATGTCATTTATACTTCCACATTTTACTATTCCTTTCCTTTATCCCAAACCCTCTGCTCCATCCAAGCATGTACCGTTCACAGCTTTTGGTGACAGAGCATCAGAGCAGACATGACCTTCTTGACACACGTGGAACATTTAGTCCCAATTTTTCTATCTTTCTCCTCGAGACTTACCCCCTCTGTGCCCTGTTGCCCCAGGGACTATGGCATTTTGGCACGCAAACCAATGAACCATTTCATGGTACTAGCTTTGTCACTCCATTTATTTGTGGGATGAAGGGAACAATAACAACCCCCCTAAAAAAGACTGTTCAGGCTTGGAAATCACAGGTACAGTGACAGGCTATGCAGGTAGATATCTGTTGCTGGGACATGGAAGAGGACTTCATGTCACACTTCACCATATACTATGTAAGTGGGCTTTTACTCCACCTGTGTGAAATCAAACAAGTAAAAACAGAATATGAAGCACCAAGCAAGCTCGATGCCCTGGCCATGGAGGCTAACATGCCCCAGGACAGCCCCGGAGCAACCACCAGACGGATAATTGGGCCTGTGAGCTGACAAAACATCTTGCACCCATCCCATTAAACAGCTGTAATTCACACCTACTCTAGGACAGATTCCATTGTTTACTGCTATAAAATAAACTCCACAACACTTACAGAGAGAGAAATAATTTAACATCACGCTACATAGGGCATCTTATATCACAGAATACTAATAAAAACTTGTATATTATACAAATACATTTTAATAATGTGCTTTGAAAGATTTTCTTGAGAGAATCCTTTCCTGCATGCCCTTCAGTATTATTCCGACGAGATTTTCTCTTCTAACCTATATTAGGCTAATAAATAACTTGAATTTTAAAGCTACTGTGAACAATAGACTTAACTAAAACATGGACTTCTAAACTGGCCTGCATGTTCCATATCGGCAGATCTTAACTGGCATTGTGACTGACTTGTTAATTACGCTGTTAATGTCTTACGCGCCTACATGAGACTTTCAACATGTTTAGCACACTTCGTATTTTTCCAGGATAACGATTCAAAAAATGGGTGTGTACATGAGTGTCTTGTCGTGGTCACATTTTAAAATGGGAAAAAGTGTTAGTGTGCATCTTTACCATCATTTATACAGTTGCTAAACCAGAAAAATAAAAAAGAGAAACAAATAAAAAACCACTTAAATATTCCTAAATTTATTGAAATTTATATTTAAAAGGTTCTAACTTAGGCTAAATTTCAGCTCTGATACTTTAGACTTGGAAGTGATTTTCAGACTATCCGGTCTAGTGAGTCACAAAGTCAAATTTCTAGGTGAGTCAGGTAAGTAATACGACAAAGTGCAGCGGGTCAGATATGACACAATGGGCTGGCGGCAGCTCCACAGATTCAGACAGCACATGCTTTATAAAATTAGGATGATGTCGCTCAGATTCACTGGGTTACTGACACACGGGAATACATGGCCAATGTCGGTCTACTTGCCAATACTTTAAGGCAAGAAGGAAATGAGCAATTTTATATGAAATCCCCTGCTTTTAAATATAGACAACTCATGCAATTTTTAAATTGTTGCTATATAAAATGCATCTGGCACTTAGGGTGGCAACTTATATCTCTAATCAAGTCCAACATTCTTATTCTGTAGGCATATGGAAACAGATTCTAAGTCACTTATGTGCTCGCCATCAGTGGGAGAGTTCTAATTTTAACTACATAATTACTAGGTAGCTTTAATCAAGTTGTTAAAACTCTCTAAGCCTCAGTTTCCCTCTCCTTAAAAACGAAAATATCTATTGCACAAATATTCCTAGAAAAAAATGCAAATACATCTATGGCCATCTTGCCTGAGATCATAAGCACTTGTAGTGTCCTGTTTGTTATTCTTCCAGGTTTTTCATCCTGACTCACAAAATTACTAACTTTTTTGAATTACAAGAAAATAATTTGGCATATATCAACCATACTGTACTTTTAAGATACTGACAAATGAAGACTCATTTAGCAATTTGGCATATATCAACCATACTGTACTTTTAAGATACTGACAAATGAAGACTCATTTAGCAATTTAACTCGAATCTCGCCTCTATCCTGTGAGGCAGATGTTGCATTTTCCTCATTTTACAGAGATATCAGTGACATCCAGCAAGAGGTAACTCACCTAAAGTCACATATGAATAACTAAAGTGTCTGGCAATGAATCTCAGTTCTAATGTAGTATTTTATACCCAGAGGGTCCATTTAAGATCAACTACCAGGTCCCACAATCTGGATTTTTTTCTTTCCGCTCATTTTTTACATAAAATCCCTTTTCTTTGCTGGTTGCCATTTAAATTTTTACTTGTATTAATTTCACAAACTTTACTGGCCAATGCCCAATGAGGGATACAAAACTGAAGAAAGCAAGCACCTACCCTCAAGTATTTTCCATCTTTCATGTAGCAGTTTTTATTCTTGTTAAAATATAGATTCTTTGAAAAAAAGTATTTTGCCTGATGGGACTAGATAACAAAGAAGGAAAGATGTTGATGTCAAACCAATACAGGGTCTCTATACTCTGCCTATATACTAGAAATCCACAGAGAGCTTGGGTAGATACTAAAGGTTGTATTAACTTAAGTTGGCACCTGGGAAGTAGGGTTGTAGATTTTTGTTTATTTTGTTTTACTTGCACTGGGTTTTGTTGTTTTTGCTCTAGGAAGGAACCCAGGGTCTCACATACACCAGGTATGTGATCTATCCCTCAGCTGCACCCTCAGCCCTGGTGGCGGACTTCTTTGAAAGTTCCCATAGTGATTCAAAGATACGGCCAGGATTGAAAAAAGTGAATTAGAATGAAGAACTCATGCTGTAAGGATATATTGCGATCGAGGAAGGCAAAAGACAACTGAAAATATGTTTGACTTTTCTTTTTCCTTGCAATGTCAGTCATTTAATTAAACAATTCTTGGGAAAAATCACACATGAAAACTTTTCACTTGAAAAGTAGCTTTCCTACATCTTAATCTCATTTTTAAAAGAAAAATATTTTCATCTTTCAATTCTAACAAACAATTTCCCTTGAGGATTATGTAAATCTGACCAAGTTTATACTTACAAAGTTTGACAGGGAAATAACTAAGTGAATGAGTCAAAACTGAAATAAGTCAGATTTTATATATAATTCAAATGAAACTTGGTTTAGATCTTGAATTCTGTCCATTCTATACATTCTGCTTCTTCTACTTGTTTGTCCTTTCTTGGAATGGCAGTTACTTGCCCTTCTGTTTTTACCTGCTTCCTGACCCTGAGGTTTGGGTCAACCATATAAATTATTTTGATTTGGTTTATTTTTTTCTTTTATACATGTTATTTTTTCCTGAAAAAAAGCCACAATGCTCCATCTTTGTATATACTCCATATTTGTAAAACAGAAGTTTTCAAGATATTCCACCAATCTTACAAGGAAAAAAAAATGGGAAGTTGGTCTAGCAAAGGGGAATGGCATTTCTTTAAAGAACATCTGTACACTTTGAAGAGACACACAGAGAGAGAAAGGGGGGAGAGGGAGACAGAGAGAGATTCTTCATCTCCAGGAGGCAAGTGCATTGTGTCTCCAGCCTTAGACTTGATTCCAACAACAAATCCGGAATTTTGTTAACAAAGGCCTTTGTGAATTTGAAAGGTGAGATTGATGGCAAATACATGTTTATCCAATAGCCATGGTTAAGACAGGTATAAATTTCTGTCTTCTTTCCAGCCTGTCTGACGTATCCATATCATATTTATCTAAGTACCTCTAAAATGAACAGTCTGTATCCCTCCTATGTATCTAGCAAAATCCCTTGCTTTACAATATATTACATTAAAGTAATTTGACCAAGTTTTCAAGTCCTTTCATAATCTGTCCCTAACAAACTTATTTTTTTATTGATATCAAACATACCTTTCATGATAATCAAGCTGGTCTGCTCTTTTGTATAAAAATATCAGGTTCTTCTTTCCCCTTTCAATTTGAACAGATTTCCTTTTTCAATCTTTGTCTTTAAATTCTAGTTTTGAGGTATAGAAGCTCTAATTCCTTTACAAAGACTTTCTCAGTGTGTTGTTGAAACAGATCTCTCCTTTTCCAACATTGTGAAATACTCACTTGCCACTCCTGCCCACTGTAGCATTTGTTCAAATATAGCCTTGTCACTATTTTAGGTACTTTAATTATGTTATCTCCGCAAAGTACTTGAGGGACCTGTTTATTCCCTCCCTCTTACATCCTCATTTCTTTGTAACTAGGTGTTGGGCACACGGCTAGAAATAGCAAGTACTCTGATTTCTAATTCACTGCTGAGTTTGATTAGTAGACTGGATCTATATACACTACAGTTATGTCAAAAAGAGGCTGAAAAAATTCTGACAGAGATTATGTCAGAATAAAAATAAGCCTCTGGCATAAATTGTGATACCTGCCATTTGAGAATTTACCTGCACCAAAGGAGCCTCGGGCATAGTACTTGGTGCTCCATAAAGTTTTTAGGTGAAGTTTTCCAGTGTTTCACATTACAACTAAGCCAGATGCTAATAGAGTCTCTCAAATAATTCATCATGAATTGATATCAATCAACGTAGTTTTTTGGCATTGTTTTGGCTTTCTAACTTTCAACACGTTTTGTGTCAGAATTACACAGGTTACAATTTTTGTATTTGTGCACTTTCTGTTGCTTTAAAGACTAGCACAGGATAGCGGATTTTTGATTAACAGCGGTTTATTTATCTTATAGTTTTGGAGGCTGAGAATTCTAAAGGCTTAGCCCTGGAATCAGGCAGGGCCTGGATGTTGCATCATTCCACGAAGGAAGGACAAGCAGGTGCAAGCCAGAGAACAACAGAGAACACGATTCATTCTCATTACAAACCCACTCCCTTAATAAATACTAACCTGTTCATGAAGGCAACGCCTTCAGGGCTATATCACTTCTTAGTGGCCTCACGCCTTAATGCTAACAAAAATGGCCATTGAAGTTCAACATGAGTTTTAGAAGAAATATTTAAATCACAGCAATTTGGAAACAAAACCTAGCATATTTTTAAAAAATACATTATTTTCTGTAAAACACTATTTCAAAGGGAAATGTTCCATTTTATTATGAACTATCAAAATGTAAATGTTTAAATTAAAATGATTATTACTGTGAAAGACACATTACAATTAATTTGCCCTACAGTGCCCCTCCTCACTTAGAACACACTTATCTCACCCTTTTTGCCAGGTTCTCAAGCAGTTTTGGAGGTCCTCTTTTGTAAGTGTCTTTATAAAGGGCTTTCAATGGCATGGTTCATGGTGCAGCTGAATGCCATCCAACAAAAAGGCAGGTTCACGAAAACATTGCAGTGTGTTTCCCAGCCACTGTTTTGTCAGCTATGTCACCATGGGACGTTTGGCTGTCCCCCAACTCAACAGAAATATGGAAGGAAAATGTTTTAAGTCAATTCAGGGTATTGAGGAAGCCATGATAGCACAACTGAAGAAACTCGTGGGAGAAGCTTCCAGGCAAGGATGGCAGAGTGAAATAGTAGCAAATGACAGCCTGCCTCTCCGGACCTGAGGTGCACAGAAAACAAACGTTTCAGCAGAGTTCCAGGAATCAGGAAAGAGCCAACCAGAATCCTGGAGTCACAAAGAAACTGAAGACAACATAGAGAAAAGAGTGAAGCATCCAGGAACACAAGTCCAGGCCCCGGACACAGGGAGGGGACATGATGATCTAGGAAATCATAAGGCAAGTTCAAAAACGCTTGGTGGCCCCAGGGGCACAGCAGACAGGAGGCCCCAGGGGCACAGCAGACAGGAAGCACTAGCCATAAGAAATGGCCGCAATTATCTTAAGCCACAAAAGTAGCCTGAGGTCTTTCTCTGAAAGTGACACCCTGGGCACAGCAAGCACGCTTGTATGTGAGAAGAAATCTACCACAATGCACGCAACACCTGGGAATGACATAACCAGGCACTAATTTGGAAAATGGGGTTACTGTTGAATGCTGAGCTAGCTACTCCGGGAATCAGAAGTCACAGAAGAACTACATTTGAGGGTTTCTGTTATTGACTTAGCACAGGGACTGGGTGGGAGAGGATCACAAGAGACAACTGGGGAGAAGGGGAAGGCTAATTACAGCCCCAAAGTTTATGCATAGGTGAGCTCAGGCTGTGCAGGCCACGGTGGCGCCACCTGCTGTGGAGGGAAGGCAATCTGGAAGGCTAGCTTTTTCTGAAAGTGTTGAGTCTGAAAGTTCCAAAATTAATTACAGGTGACTGCTTGGCCCCCAGCAATCTGTTTGCCTTCCCCATGTACAGGTTGGGGCAAGGAACATGCCTCAGGTTGGTCATTTACCTTGTCCTCGGGCATGTGAAAAGAGGAGCCACTGAAGCAAAAGGAGTGCTTCACGAGCCCAGGAGCCCTAAGCATCAAAGCTACTTGAGGAGAGCAGTGGCCCAGGTTTCACAGAAGGGCACAAACAATAATAGACGCTGGAGTGAATATAAGCTTGAGGCACACAACTTACCATTGACCGACCTCACCCAGCGGGAAATGTGGGGCAAGAGAACCAGCAAAAAGTGGGTACGAAAACATAACAGGCCCCAGGTGTGTAAACCCCAGCCTCATGCCTAGGGGATTTCAATACCATTAGGCCCTTGAAAGAAACTGATCACCCAAATACCTCAGCACAGAGAGAACTTCCAACTCATTGACCTTTTTCGTTTTTGTGTTGCCTTTTTTGTTCTTTGTTTTATTTATTTTCATTCCTTCTTCTTGTATTTTTATTTTACCTAATTCTAGTTATTATTCTTTAGACTTTCATCTCATTTCCTCCCCTTTCTTCTGCCTTTTTTCCTTTTCAAATGTTACTTCTTTCTCTTTTCCTTTTCCCTTCACTTTCCATTTTTAGTATTACTAATACTAAGCTTCAGTAATTATAGCTATTTAGTTTACACTGTTATGTCCCATTTGTCTATTGTCGAGGGCAGCAGAGTTGTTCCTCTTAGTGACCTTTACTGTATACAAATACTCAGTTTGTCTTCGTGTGTAGATTATTGTACATATGTTTTCTAAAGTTAAAGGTGGCATAGTCATAGTTTTTAATTACTTTTATGATATGTGAATATCTGGTTTGTCTTTGTGTCATTAACATTAGTGTAGTTGGTTTTCTCCTCTCTGACTTTTGCCAGGGATCACGTTTGCAGAAGTTCAGACACAAAGAAGACCCTTCAGATATATTATGCTCAGTAGGTTGAAGAGGAATTTAAACATCAAAATACAACCAAACCAAAGGATTTTCACAGGGAAATATTTAATGAAAGAGATCTCCACAGCAGTGACAGAGTTTTTCTACCTTAACTGATCTTCATCCATCATCACAAAAGCAATGTAAACATGATAAAACAAGACAAGGGGACACCTCTAAAAATCCTTAACTTCACAAAATCTGATCTTACAAGCACTAAAGAACAGGAAGTAATGGGGAAGAACTCAAAAACAAACAGTTAAAATGTTCAAAGAGATCAAAGAAGAAACATATAAGCAAACTCACAAGATGTTTAGTGAGCTAATGAGGATTTAAATAAACAGATAAGGGATTTAATCAATAATATATTCAAGGAGCTTCAGGCAGACAGGAAAGCAGACTGCAGTAAACAAGGCAATACAAGATATCAGTCACCATTCTGATAAAGAATTAAAAATTATGAAAAGAAACTAAGAAGATTTGTCTCTGCATCTTCAATTCTGTTCCACTGGTCTATCTGTCTATTTTTGTGCCAGTACCAAATTGTTTTTACAACTATGGCTTTGTAGTATAGCCTGATGTCTGGAACTGTAATGCCTCCTGCTTTGGTCTTGTTGCTCAGGATTGCTTTGGCTATTCTTGGTCTCTTCTGGTTCCATATGAATTTAAGAATTGTTGTTTCAAGTTCCTTGAAGAAACTTGTAGGTATTTTGATAGGAATTGCATTGAATCTATATATCAGCTATGGCAGTATAGTCATTTTGACCATATTTATTTTGCCTATCCAAGAGCAGGGGATACATTTCCATTTTCTAGTGCCTCCTATAATTTCCTTCAATTACTTAATCTTCGACAAAGGGGCCAAATGCATGCAATGGAAAAAGGACAGCCTGTTCTACAAATGGTGCTGGGAAAAGTAGACACCCATATACAGAAGAATGAATCTAGCCACATACGTATCATCATGCACCAAAATCAAATCAAAGTGGATCAAAGACCTAAAAATTAAATGGAACACTAAACCTTCTAGAAGACAAAGTAGGCAAATTTCTAAAAGACATAGGGATAGGCAAAGACTTTCTTGACAAGACACCAAGAGCAAAACAAATTATCTCTATTATTAACAAATGGGATCTTATCAAACTAAAATGTTTCTGCACAGCAAAGGAAACTATCAACATTGTAAAAAGAGATCCAACAGTCTGGGAAAAATATTTACCACCAACATCTCAGATAAGAAGCTTATAACTAGAATATACAAGGAGCTGAAGAAATGTAAGCCTACAAAAATAAAGGGTCCTATTGAAAAGCGGGCAAATGAAATGAAGAGACAGTTCACCCATGAAGAAATGCAAAAGGCCAATAGATACATAAAAAAATGTTCAACATCTCTAGCCATAAGAGAGATGCAAATCAAAACAATGCTAAGATGTCATCTCACTCCAGAGAGAATGGCCTACATCAACAAGTCAAATAGTAATCAGTGCTGGCCAGGCTGTGGGGAGAAAAGAACTCTACTGCACTGCTGGTGGGAATGTAAATTCCTATAACCACTTTGGAAAGCAGTATGGAGATCTCTCAAAAGTCTAGAAATAAATATCCCCTTGATCCAGCGACACCCTTCCTAGGAATATATCCAAAAAAGGCCAAAACAACAAACAACAGAGATATGTGTATACCCGTGTTCATAGCAGCACAACTAACAATAGCAAAAATATGGAAGTCACCAAAATACCCATCAACAGATCAGTGGATACACAAAATGTGGCATGTACACACAATGCATCAATAAAGTCCAATAGCGTGGAGGTTTTCACAGGCAAATGGAAGAAACTTGAGAACATCATGCTTAGTGAAGTAAGTCAGAAGCAGAAGGTGAAACATCGAATGGTCTCTCTGATATGAGAGACCCAGATCACAACTATCTCATGGAACTTAAGATGAAATACAAAGTGAAAGAGGGGGGGTATGGTGGGGGAGGAGGGAAGGAGGAGATGGTAGGGGGAGGGACAAAAAGAGTGGGAAAGCCCTTGTCACCTTGACAAGATACTTATGTGCACAAAACGCTCAACTTCATTGTAAACCTTGAATTTTGCATGTATACACATCAATAAAATGTGGGAAAAAATAAAAGAAGGCAGAAAGAAATCAAGAAGAATTTGAGGACATAAAAAATTCAACTGAAAACATAGGTTACAGATCTAACCACTGTGATGACAGGGTTTAAGGACATGAAGAAAAGGCTGACATAACAGAACATGGACATGGTGATTACCTAAAACCATAATTAATGCCATGGGGCTGAAAATCAAGGAGGACTTCATAGCTCACTTTCAGAAAACACAGACTTCAAGTCAAAACTAATCAGATAAGAAAAAAATGTCCACTATGTGCTGGTAAAGAGAAAAATTCAGTGAAAAATAACAACTGTAAATACATATGCACTGACCGTTGGCACATACAACTTTATAAAACAAAAATTACTGGTCATAAAATAACAAAGAGAGCCCAGTACAGTCAGTCATAGCAGAGAATGTCAATACTCCACTCTCATGAATGGACAGGTCAACCAGACCAAAAAAATAAAAAATAAATATAAAAGGAAGGATCACTATTAAACAACATCATTGAGCAAATGGATTTAACTCATACCCACAGAGTATTTCATTCAATAATAGAAAACATACTTGTCAGTACATGCATCTTTTGCAAAAAGGACCTATTTCAAGCTATGAACAATATTTAAGTAATCAATAAATATCTGAATAATCCCCTGCATACTTTCAGAGCATAGGATGATAAAAACAGAACTCAACAGCTAAAGAAACTATAGAGATTATGCAAACACATGAGAATTAAATAATACATTATTGAATAATCAGTGGAATAAAGAAAATCACAGAAGAAATTAAAATTTCATACAATCAAATGACAATGAAAGCATAACATACCAAACCCTATGAGACATAATGAAAGCAGTGCTAAGAGGGAAGATTACAGCTGCAAATGTACACATTAGAAAATAGTGAAATCTCAAAGCCCTAACGATAAATCGCAAGGTTGTAAGAAAGCAAGAACAATCCAAATGCAAAATTAGTGAAAGACATTATAAAATCAAAGCAGAAATGAACAAAATAGAGACTTAAAAATACAAAAAATCAATGATTCAGTCAGTTCTTTGAATTGATAAGATTTCATTGGATGAATCCCAAAACAAACCCGTCAAAGGAAGAAAATAAAAAAAAACTTTGTCAAAGCAATTAGAAATGAAAAAAGTGAAATCACAATGGAAACTCCCAATATAGAGGATATACTATTTCAAAAAAATATATTCCAGCAAATCAGAAAACTAGAAGAAATGAATAAATTCCTAGACAGATACGAATTACCAAAACTGAATAATGAGGATATAAATGCCCTGAATAAACACAGAAGATTTTTTGATCATCCTTCTTAGGCCTAAGTTTTCACTGAGAACAAATTAAGAAGGTAAAAATGAATTCCATGATTTAGAACTCTGAAATTATTTATTTGAACATAGCTTCTTTTCTTGTACTTTTCTCACTTGAGTAAAAATCCCTACCATAAGTTAATTACTACACTTTTCTATTGTCTCTCTCTCATCTCTCTCTCTCTTTCACACACACACACACACACACACACACACAGAGAAGCTCACACTTCTTCCGCCTCCCTATCCAGAAGAAAACACATACTCACACACCAGACACTTCAAGGTGTATTACTTTACAGTCTGTATTTTCTCATTCACTTACGCTTCCCTTCTTCAGCAGCAGTTACTACTATTTTTATAAACTGTTAGAATTCAAAATCCTTCTGTTCTGTGTACTGCACTTTTGAAGTCACTGAGAACCCTCATGATATAAAACCTCTTGAGTTCATACCATTTATTCACGTGAAATCTCACACTTAAAAATGTCTCCTTCCGTACAAATATGATCATGCTTTCATTTTAATGTACCCGTATGCACCCATTTGATGCGTACTCACATCAACCCTATTTATCCAATGCTTTCCAAGGGCACCCAAGTGTTTCATGCGGATGCGCTTTGTCTCACTCATTCTGCTAGAAACTACAAATCACTTGATCCCTTACATGTGGAAATGGTATGCTTGCTTCCTGCTTCCTTTTTCTTTCTTTCTTTCTTTTTTTTTCTTTTTTTTTTTTGTTCCTTACCCTGGGATGGCTGGAAACACACAGTAGATTGTTGGGGCTCAGAACATGGCATGCTGAACGTCAAACCCAAGCCTGAAAGAATCCTTTTAAACCCAACTCTCAAATATCTGCAGAATGCCCCAGGGAGTCCAAAAGAGGAATAGGTACGACTAAGCAGCAGAGCTTATTAAAAATGATTTGGGCCTGCAATACAATTTCTTTTAGGCTGGAGTTTTTCCTTAGGCTCAGGACATGTACTAACTCTCTCAGCTGCTTTAATCATGTGGATATTAAATAACATGCGGTATCAAACAGACCTTTAGAGTTACGAGAAGTATGTGCTATGAATAGAAACGAGCTAGGATAAAAGCCAAGCATGTGGTGATTGGCAGTCCCAGCAGCAGGTGTCGTGACTAAGGATGGACCCCAAAATCTACTGGACAACGCAAAAATGGAGAAACCCAAAGCCGTCACAGAAGAAGGCTTCAAAATTCTGCCCAAATCAAAGAAGACTGCTGACTTTCATGGAGGTATTTAAAGGGAAGATGTTAAGTTTGTCGGAATCAGAATTAGAATTCATCTGAAGACATATTTTCCCTTTAAAAATCTTCATAAAACATTAAATAAAAACATCAACAATGATAACAACATTTAACAGAATCTGAATTTCAACAAGGAAGGGTTGGCAGCCAAACCTTTTTTTTTTTTTTAAGTAATGGTGGCCAGGAAAGAAGATGATGGGTTGTAAGAATTTACCACCTGGAAAAAGGAGTTACCTGGGGAGTGACAGCTGCCATAGGAAAAGTAGAACACACACGCCTGCTGTCAGGCACACCTGTTCTTTTCAGAGAGAGAAACCATGAGGCTGAACCAGCAGAAAACGTCCAAGAAAAGGATAGGATGCCTCTTGCAAACCCCAAAATACTGTCCCTGACTTTTCTTCAGTTATTTTCTTGGCAGGATGCACAGGACAGTAGGCCCCTAAAATTCCACTGAAGTCTTTCAAATTTCATAGTCACTCAAATTGATTATCTGGCAGATAGAAGGGAATTCCTTAAGCCCTTGAAAATAGGAAGAAAGGTAAATATTTTCAATGTCCTATCTAAAAGAAAGAAGGCAAATTATTATTTCCTATATTAAAATACTATTTAAAAGTGTTGCATTTCAGGTGGCATAAAGCCTAGCAGGACAGGTAAGGTAGATTTAGGTTGGAAAAGATCTCTTTTTTCCCTCCCTCTGTCTGTCTTTTTCTTTCTCACTCCTCTTTTCCTCTCACTTTCTCTCTCATATAAGCACACACATGTTTGCCAAAAGACTCCCCACAGGAATTGTTTATCCTTTCAGTGTGGCTGGGCACTTATGAACATTATTTCTGGTTCTCCAAAGATTTTACCTGGTCGCTGATACACAAGTCAAAGTCTGTGCTTCCACAGTAACCCAGAGAATGCTGCAGCCCATGAAAATAAATCAGACCAAAAGGGCAAGATAGCGCTGTTACAGATTAGCTCTACTAGTTTTGTAAACGCTCACAATGCCCTTCAGGAAAGCCTGCTGCCAGCAGATAAACCAAACTAGAGTTCAATATCAGTGGCAATATTTTGTCCTGCCTTGTAAAAAATAATGATATGGCAAGGGATGGAGTTAACTGAACCAGTAGGAATAGTGGGACAGAAGAAATTTTAAATGTAACTTGCATATAGACCAAACACAGTCTTTAAAATCAAGTATTTTAGAGCATCTACTAGGTACTCAATGTCAGATATTGTAAGAAATTCAGGAGACTTCTATACCAATACACTTCAAAGTAGTTGTTGTCACTCTAAGGAACTTACAATTGCACCGGCAAGATGTACTTTATAACCAATGACTAAACCGGTAGTCAACTGCAAGTCTGTGAATGCCAGGCAGTAAAAAGTGTAAGAGTTCACAGGAGGCAGTGAGCAACATATACCCTAGTAATAAGTGGTAAAGGAAGATTTTATCAAAGAGGAGATTTGAGAATAGACAGGATTTGTAAATGCTAGAAAGAGTTCCAGAATGTTTTTAACTAAGACTCAAGGGAAATATGAGATTCTAAGCATGACCTTCGGCATGAGTAACAGTCACTATGTTTACTCCTGAGTTTAAGAATCGGTGTAGATATTCTTATTAAAATGGAAATTAAAGGCTCTAGAGATTAAAGCAAAATAAATCACCACAATTCATGAGGGGTTTTCCTTAACCTTGCATATAATGCAAATAGAAAAATATATTTTAAAAATTTTACCTTAATTAAATTTCAGGCATATCTGCATACTTAGGTTTAAAATCACAATCAGTACTAGAATAAAAAGAATCCCAAGAGGTGCTTCTGAATGCATGCCATAATAAAGTCACTACACTTGGTGAATTCACATTCAAACCAATCATAAATTCTATTTTAAAATAATCCCAGGAGTAATCTTAAAACCAAATCCTCCAACTCCATAGCTTCAACTCTTGATTATCTTTGTGGCTGTAGTAGAGGAAATTAACCTTTGCTTTTCATGGAGTTTTACTCCCAGATTATCCTGGGGCAGCAGTATTAATCAGTTTGTATTTCACCTTTCTCTTCTGCTACCCACATCACCCTCAAGAACATGTTAATATGCAGTTGAAAATCCAAAGGGCCAGCAGCCAAGCACTGAACACACAAAAACATGGCGACGGGGGGGAGACTGCTCTCAACAGCTCAATATTGTGAACGTTTCACTCGCTCAAAATCAAACAGATACATTCATGATTTCAAAAATAAATAAATAAATCTAAAGACTCATCAAGGCAGATTAAAATCTTCTGGAGACATTATAAATCTTGTAGATAATGTTTAATTCTTTTATAGGGTATTGTACAAAAAAGCAGGATGAGATGGAGTCCATTGTCAATTTTAAAAGCATATTTAAAATCCTGACTAATATTCTAGTAGCCCAAAATTTGTTAAAATTTCAATGGTCTTTGTTAGACATACTATTAATAAGAGTGTGGAGAAAACGAATTAATAAAAAAGTAAAATTTGGAAGAGAAAAGCTTATACTATTTAAAGTAAGCTTTAAAAAGAACTTTAAAGGCATTCATTTGCATTTCAATTTGGTCCTTGTAACAGTTCAAATCTAAAACGCCCCTCCCCCCATTCTCTTGTGTTTATTAGGCAACTGGACCATGAGGACATTAAAATTGTCAGTGGGTTAGTCCACTGATAATTTCATGTACTGCCAGGAGGTAGCGCCTGGTTGGATAGATGACTCACTGAAGGCACGACCTAGAAGAGCGTATTATTGTCCCTCGATCCTTTCCCTTCCTGCTTCCTGGCTGGGCTGCTGTGAACAGCTTTTCCATGTCCAAACTCTTTGCCATGCCCTCCTGCTCTGAATGCATACAACCTGGAATGGATAGAAACCTCTAAAACTGTTGCCTAAAATAAACCTTTTCTCCTTTAAACTGTGGGTTTCAGGTATGATGTCACAAGACAACGATCATCCTTATATGTTCAACAAAGGAGGTGCCAAGGGACCTGAATTTCGCCATACTTTACTCAGTTTAAGTTCCACTGTATATCAGAGCCAGTTTTATGTATCAGACTTTATAATTTTAGATAGCTATGTAATACTACATGTACTCATGTACTTTTTTGTGCAATTTTTTCTCCATGTAAATATCTTCACATTACCCCATACATTTTATCATACTAAAAAATACCTACATATGGCAAACATTTTCAAACATACAAATGAAAAAATATATATGTATATATATTATGTATGCATTGTGTATATATGTGTCTTTCCCCTGTGCTATTCTCCAGAGGTAACAAAATATTTGTATATCTCTTATGCATAAACACACACACATACATTGTTCAATGTGTATGCATTCATCTTTGTACATATGTATTAACTTTTTCATATGCATATTTGTGTGTATATACACAGATAAGATTTTCCATGAAATTTAGGAAGTTTTAAAATAGATGGCTCTATTTATATTTTGTTCAACAAAATAATATTTCGAAGATATCTGTCTACATACTTTTTAAATGATTACACAGGTAAAAGAATTGATTGTGAACCAATCCCTACTCATAGAGATTTAGTCTTTTCAGTTTGTTTTTTGTCGGACATTACAATTGTGGTCCAAGGAGATTGCATGGACTCACATTATGCAAGAGTCCCTGTATTACAGAAAAATAAAATCGCAATTCTTAATACTGTATTCAAATATCCAGATGAGCTTCTTCTCATAGTCTAAACATGATCCTACCACAATCCTTTGATTTTGAAGGTGCTATTGTTACGACATAATTTGCTATCTTTGCTGAAGTTTCAGTTGATTCATAACATGTAGCTGGCATTGAAAAAATGGCAGGGGAAATAAAATGGTTTATGTTCCCTACTTGCATATTCTTTTTAAATACTGCCTGTACAACATGTGTTATGATTTAAGTCTAAAATGTCCCCTGAAAGCCACATGTTCCAAAGTGGGGCATGATGGAAAAAGTGGGTCACCTGAGGTGACTTAGAAGGATATACTGGGTCCCTAGCTCCTCTGTTCATTCTCTACTTCTAGGCTACATGGGTCGAAGAGCCTTCTTTAATTATGCTCTTCCACCATGCCACCTCTGTCTTGGAGCCAGCGGACCACAGACTAAAACCGGGAGCCAAAATAAACTTCTCCTTTAAGTTATGAGTGCCAGGTACTGTGTCCTAGCAAATGTGCACATTACTAGACACAATGTATTGGCACAACAGGCGGGAAAACAATGGTGCTGGAGATCAGAACTCATCTGGTAAAAGATTAAGGACAGAGGAAACAAAAAGTAACACAACCAAATATAATTGAATATTGATTAGTTAGCTCTTTCATTTCTGTGCCAAAACATTGGCGCATTCATTGGTTGAATACGGAGACCTATAAAGGGTTTAGGAAATAAAAAGAATGTGATTACAAGGATGCTTTTGCAAGATTATATTTTAAATGTTTCCCTTTATGTTACACAGGATGTTGAATTGCAGATACCTGTATTGAAAGATGGCTTTGTGTGGTTTATTGTATATTTTATTGTAAATTAAAAGGGAAATGATAGCAGGAGATGCAGGGTAATGCAACATCTTGGGATGAAATACTCTCTGTGATAAGTAGGTAATTTAGAGGAGTAAATTAATGCCCTCAGGCACCAGTTAGTCATTTACTACACTGACAATAAACTTCCAATATTTGAAAATAAGACAGTTGAAACAAAATATTATAGAATGGATGATTTGGGAAGGTAACATCTCTCTGATTCCAATTACCTGACTGTAAGAGTATAAGAGATATCTATACCGGGTGATTTGTAACACCTCTTTCATGTCTCTGATTCAGGTGTTATGGACCTATTTCACAATCATATTGCATAGACAAAATATTTTGTGGTCTGAAAAACTAAAACGTTAGATGTCGTATCTTCCACGGATACTTCACTGACTTGTCTAACCCCTACTTTACTCCAACTATTCTTACTACAATGCATTTTGAACTGTCTTAGCCTTTTGAGTATTTCAGCTTAATTATAATAATCTTATTTATTTGTTTGTTTGACACAGGGACTTACTTTGTAGTCCAGGCTGGTCCTGCCCTCAGTATGTAGCCAGGCTGCCCCAGAACTCACAGCAATCCTCCTTCCTCAGCCTGCCAAGAGAGCTGGGATTATAGGCCTGTGCCACCACACCCAGCTATTATGTGGTACTAGAGAAGGAATCAGGCCTACCGCTTCCTAGGCAATCTCTAATCTCTAAGCTATGCCCCAGTCCTATAATAAACTTAATTGTTCTTCACAGTATCCCTGTATTCCTAATGGTTTGAAAAACTCTTCCATACTCGAGATTCAATAAATGTTTTTTTGAATGAATGAATTAATCACGAAAAACAAGTTACACTTGCAAATTATTTTTGTGGAAGAAACTCCTGTACTTTTTTACATCATTTGCATGTAAATAAAACTACCATTTATATTTTTTGATAGTCTGTGAATAACTCAAAACGTAAATGTGTAAAACAGAATTCTTGACTTTAACATGAAGTCCATTTCTTAGTCTTCCTCCCTTTAATCATTCAGGGCAGAAACCCAACTCATTCTTGATTCTTCCTTCTCTTCATTTGGATAGAAGTCTGAAAAAGAAATGTCCCTCAGGAATAGCTCCAAAATATCTCTCAAGTTAATGCTTTTTTTTTCTCTAATTTCACCACCACTTAGATGGACTGTTTTCCCCCATTTTATTGATATGTATACATGCAAAATTTAAGGTTTACAATGGAGTTGAGCCTTTTATGCACATATGTATCTTGTCAAGGTGACAAGGCTTTCCCACTCTCCTTTTGTCCCTCCCCCTACCCTACCCTCCCTGGCTCCTCCCCTACTCGACCCCCGTTTCAATTTGTTTTTCGTTTTAAGTTCCATAGGAGTTTGCAATAACTTTATATTTGACTTCTCTGGTTCTTTTTTATACTCTATATAGGTTATCCAAAAAACTACCAAAGAAATATTTTAAATATGTAAATCTCACTCCTACCTGATTAAACATATTGATAACTTTTCAAAATCCTTCAGAGAAAGACTAAATCTTTAGCATGGCCTGCAGAGCCCTTGGTCTGGTCCCTTGGTATCTCCGTAGTTTTATGGAGTAGCACCTTTCGCCCTCTCCCTCTGCCATACAACCACACCGGCCATCTTACAGTCACAAAGACATTCCAAACTCTTTCATGCCTTGGACACTGTATGTAACTGGTTTCCGTGCTTAGAATCTTAGTCCTTCACTTTTCTCAAGCTTAAACCTTATCCTTCTTAGCTCAGTGAAAATGGTATTTCTTGATTTTCCTTAAACACACTAGGAAAGCCCCTAGATTTATCTTATAAACTTCTAACAGAAAATCCTGTTGGTTACCTTCAAACTGCTGATAATGGCATGTTTCCCTAAATAGATCATTAACTGAAGATGGAGTCTACATTTATCTCATCTACCCTATACTCTATACTCAGCATATTGCCTGGCAATATTAAGTATTCTATTTATAATTCTTGAGTGCATTACTAAGTGTATACATAATAGGTAATGACTGTGAGTTCAAATAATAACAATATTGTACTGTTTTCTGTGAAAGACTAAAATGTTTTCTCATGGGGGTGTCATCTTCATGAACAGATTTTTAGTGGCATCTCAAAATTCAGTACAGATATTAAACACATATCAAGCACCCCCTAGCCATTCTCAGTGTGTGTGTGAAATATACGGTAAATGCTTAAATTTTATCGCATTTATTGCATTAAAAGACACATTAGAACTAATTCCCCTAAAATGCTCCACCTCACTTCAACCACATTTATAGCATCACACTTACTACACAGTGAGGTAGTTCTCAACATCCTCTTTCTTGACTGTTTCTATGAGGTGTAAGCAAAAACATGATAAATGTCACTGTGGACTGCCACCGGAAAGGCAGGTTCATAAACACATTACCTTGTGCCTTCATTCACCTTACTCACTGAACCTAGTTACCTTTTGACTTTTGCTCTTCCGCAAAGTCAGGTGAGGGTGAGAGGTAAACATCTTGTATCTACTCAGAACATCAAAGCAGTAACAATAGCACGACTGAACACACTCAAAAAAGAGGACTTCCAGAACTGCTTTTGAAAATAACAGGGATGATGGAATAAGTATGTTTGAAACAAGAGGGGAGGGTAATTTAAGAGGTATTAATGACAATAATTCTTTTTCTGTAAGAAGTTTTCTTGAATTTAAATATCTACTGTATATCTCTCTCACCCCTTGTGTATCTTGGAAAGAACTACTGAATATATTTGCCCATTTACTCAACGAGTTATATATAAGAGCATGGAATAAATATATAACCTACATAAAGAAATACTACCACAAATGAATGAAAAAATTAAAAGTGAAATGGAGCTCATAGCTCATTTTTATTTTTGGCAAGTTATATTTAATTGCTTTTAAACTGCTCCATAGGTACATGCTTATTTTTCCTGTGTGGTCTCCTCCATATGAAGGGCAGCCCCCCCCCCATTTCTTTTTTATTCCTACAAGAATACGTATTGAAATGGTCAGGAAGGTGATGTTCCTTCCTATACCAACAGATAGAGACCATCAGATTTTGCGTTATAAACCTCACAGGAAGAGCTGAATGAGAAATGTCGCGGTTTAAACTTGCTTTGTCCTTTCTCGTTCTTCTTTCTCAAACTCATGTGGAGGTTTTACCCCCAAATCATGCGTCAATTGTATTAAGATGCTGGAAATTTGATCATACTGTGGTGACTGGAAGTGGAGCTTAGCCTGAGAAGCACATGGGATTAATCATGAAGATAGAATGTTCATGGTTGAATCCTGATGGCTTTATACAAAAAGCAAGAAAGGGCTGGAGGAATAGATCAGCACTGTAAGCGTTTGCCTAGCAAGCTCAAAGCCCGGAGTTGACTGCACAGCACCACACTAGCCAGGTGTGGTGAGTCCAGCTCTCTGGAGGCTAAGACAGCAGGACTACCGTGAATTTAAGGCCAGCCTGGACTACATAGTGAGTTCAGGGTCAGCTTGCACTACACAGTGGAACTCTGGTGTGTGTGTGTGTGTGAGAGAGAGAGAGAGAGAGAGAGAGAGAGAGAGAGAGAGAGAGAGAGAGAGAGAGACACCGAGACCTTGGAATTCTCCTGGAAAGAAAACCATTCACTAGATCTCACAACTGCACCATTAGAGCTATTAGGCCAAGTAAACCTCATTACTTTGTAAGATAGCCTGCATTCTGGCATTTTATTAGAGTAACCAAAAAGTAACTACTACAGGAAAATTCCTAAGAGAAAAACATAGGTAGGAAAAAGAAAACCCAGACAAGGGCAGGAAATTCTGCCAATGATGATGGGAAAAAATCACATTAAGAAATGCACTATTAATTATCATCAAGTGCATATATTCACTTCTACTTTAGGGTGATACTTGGCTTAGCACCATACAAGCTAAGTTTGCATACCCCTTCCAGTAGCTTACTATCCAAGATGCTGACGATACTGCAAGGTACAGACTATTAGTCAGGCTGCCTCATAGAGCAACGCGATGGACTATGTCATTGCGGCATAGAATTTGCTATTGAACTTCCTCATTTTCATTTGCTGAGCTGATTTTTATCAATACTATTACAGCTTTTGTATTTATAGCTTCTATTAATCTTGACTGTGCATTGTTTGTACTAAAGAGTGTTCTGAAGTGTTTCTAATAAAATGATTAGCCCTTTTCACTAAAATTCAGCTAAAATATTAAATGAAATACATTTTCATATGATTTCATGCCATTAGCAAAAAATAAAATGATTTAATTCTAGTAGTTACTACAATAATCTATTCACCCACAGAACATGAATGAAATACAAATTTACAAAAGGTCTGGACATAGTATCATCCCCCAAATAGCACCACAATTAAGGGATATTTTTTACTGAGAGTGAAATCATAAATTTTGGACGTTACTTTCATATTGGTAGCAATCTCTTTACAGTCTCAACTGAGGTTCAAATCATAATGGCAATCTGGTCATTCAACTGTTTTCAACAAGAAAAAGGACGCACCCACACTGACTTTTTCTTTTGGTTAAGCAACGTCAAATATCTGGATTATTTAAAGTGTTCAACTTTCAACTGGCTGTTCATTATTGAACAAACATTGCCTAAAAATGAGTTTTACAATGAGTAAGCCCATGTTATATATAGATAACTACCACAATTTTAGGTTTCATGATAGCCACAGTAAGTGATTTGCCTTTAGCAACTCAATCTACTTACATGTCACAAGAAGAATATAGTTTAATGAATCCAAATTGGTTCTGAAATGGGAACTGTGTAAGGATGACAACAGTGAGAAATATGGTAAAACAGAAGAAGTATTTTTGAAATATCTTCCTTGTGCAAAAGACTACTGAGAGTTTGAAAAGGGTAGAAACTCCATTTGTAGATTTCTTGGTGAACATAATCTCTTCACAGATTCCTGGCTAAATTGTAAAACTGCAGCATTCTGGTGAGTAATTGTATATACATCAATGCTAAAGTGAAGGCATTCTGTAGAAGTTGTATGCACAATAAATCACCATCTGTACTTGGCCCTTGGAGTGTATTTGAACGCCCATTCAGTCCAAGCTGCCTGCCTAGATATGTCATTGATTTTCTTTTCCAGTGCCATCCCTGGGAAAAAAGCCAATGTTTAATAATGGAAAAGATCACAATCTAAAAAGAGGGGGATGGTGAGAGAGGTTGTTCTGAACCCACATCAGTAAGTTCTTGGAAACTAGATACATTAAAAAGATATTCATGGACTTAGGTTGGGTGTAAATAAATATATAAAAACAGACATTCACCTGAAGAAGAAAGGGCATCCCAAAACCTTTGTTTGGAAAATCTCTCACTCTCACTCTCTACTTTTCTACCTACTGAATTTCTCATGTACACAAAACCTACTCTTCAACCTTGACAAAGACCACAAGATCAATACCTCTTTCCATTCTTCAAAGTCCATCAGCATCCTTCCTAATTTCAGATCTTTTCTACAGTGGTCTGGAATCCAGAATCAGTTGTTGCAACTAGTCCCTGAATATTACCATTGCTTTCCATCTCATCATTCTACCTGATCCTGTATAAAATTTTACTTTGGTTTGCTTCATTTCTGGTTTGGGGATATTAAAAATCATTATTACTGTACTTATAATTCTTTTTGAAGGCATATTGCCCTCTACTCAAGTGGTTACTTACTATAAGAAAAGCCCTTGGGTCTGGACGAGTAGCTCAGTGGTGGGGTTAAAGTGCTTACCTAGCAAGCATAAGGCTCTGAGTTTGAATCCTCAGCACCACATATTCTGGGTATGGTGGTGAACACCTGTAATCCCAGCACTCCGGAGGCTGAGGCAGGAGAATTTCCATTATTTTCAGGCTAACCTGGACTAAATAAGTGAGTTCAGGACAGTTTGGACAACACAGCAAGGACCTGTCTCACAAAAAAAAGAAAAGGAAGGAAGGAAGGAAGGAAGGAAGAAAAGAAAAGAAAGAAAGAAAAAAGGAAGGAAGGAACAAAGGTAGGAAGGAAGGAAGGAAGGGAGAGAAAGAAAGAAAAGCTCTTTTTTGTAACTGGGTCGATTCCACTGGCTAGTCCTTAAAGTAACTACAAGGTCCTGTAAGATCTAGTTCCAGCCCACTTCTCTAATTCTGTCCCCTACACGCACTAAGATCCATCTGTAATGAAATTCTTTCAGCTAATTAAACATACCAAATCCATTCTCTACTCAGAGATTATGTAATTGTTTTACCTTCTGCCTCAATTGTCTTCACCAGGATCTCCAAACACCTGACTTATTGTCATCTCTGTGTCAGGTGTTTACACTTCTCTGACCATCTAGTATGAACTAAACCATGCATCAGTTACTCGTTATAATAAATACTCTTGAATTTCTTCAGAGAATAAATCAATAACCATAAACAAATTGGTACTTAACGATCCATCTATACAAGAGCATTAAGATCTCAAAAGTCAGGATCATGTGTTTCTCATCATTGTGTTCACAACATTCACAGTATGACCAGGAACACTGTAGTAAATGCTGAATGCCGAACTGTCATATTCAATCAGTACATGTGTGAATCTTGACCCGAATGTTATCAATCAAGGTAAATTCCGCAGCTCCCTCTTCTGGTGGTGACTAGTTGACACAAAATTGGGCTACTGGACAAAATCAGAATCCTTGCTTCGGTTTCGGGACCTGGAGCCCACAGAGAAGAGTGCTTCTCTGTCAGGATGGCTAGAACTCTTAGAGGCAAAGCACGAGGGCCATTTCTAGCCATGTTTCTTACCCTGTTAGGAAAACCTTTTTTGAGGAAAAAAAATTATGCTTAAATCCTAAGACTTGAAAAGATTAACAACTATGATGATAGTATTCTATCAGTAGCTTTAGATATGTCTGATGTTGGTGATACCCTTGTCTTTCTGAAGTCTGACATTTGAAAATATTTTTCTCTAAAATTCCTTGAACTGATGACTCACCTCTCTCTCTTGCTTGAGCTAGTTTGAGTTGAGTTTCTGCCCCTCACCAACCAGTGTTTTCATGTATGTGTCAATCTTCCCTGCAAGACTATTATCAGTTACTGTATTTGTTTCCAGGCTGTTCCACTTATTACTGTTCCCTCTGCTAGTATTTCTTACTCATGACACTTTCTCACTGAATCCAGGCAGATGACAATGTCTCTTACTTAACACGGAAAACAGATGCTATGAAACATCGTCCAATTATGCCCCCCCCCACATGATTCAGAGGCTAACCTGTCCATCCATTTCCAGATCTCATCACTTTAAGCTTTTTGTAGGACCTTGCTCCATCACACTCTCACTCTCTTTACAAATCACTTCACTTCCTTCTTCGTCAATCCTTTTCCATCTGTATAGAAATATTTATATTTATTGTGGTTTGGATCTGGAATGTCCCCCAAAGGTCTCATGTATTTGAATGTTGTAGATTGTGTATGGAACCAAGTGCTGTTGGGAGATTGGGGCCTAGTCTGGAGTGGTGGACCACAGGCATGTAAACTGGGATGAGACCTGAGAGGATACATAATCTGCTCCCTGCCTTTCTTGAAAGACTAATATCCATTTTACTTGGTTTCCTTTTGTAATGTCAAGGAGCTGCCTCCACCGCTGCCTCTGCCATGTGCTTCTAGTGTTGCCGGCCATGCCTGAATGAACAGTCACCTTCTGAAACCGTGAGATAAAACAAACCTTTCTTCCCCTAAATTTGTGAATGTGTGAATGTCAGGTATTGAGTCACAGCAATGAAAAAGTAACTAAGACAATATTTATATCTATTTTAAATACTTAATTGTTGTCACTGTGGAAGGTCAGGACAAGGTACATGTTCATTTTTTTTCAACCCATAAACAAACAGGGCAACAAAAATTCCTACCCAAAATCTGTTTTCCTCTCGCCACTGCTTATGTCCTCAACCATCCCATCAAGCTCAGCCAAGCATCTGAAAAGTCTAAACTTGATGTCTGCACTTTGTTCCTTTCCGATCATTCTACAACCCACTGAAATTGGCCTTTTACCTCTACTGTTACACTCAAAAAAACCTCACTTGTTAAAGTCCTAAATGCCAAATCCAGAAAGGATTTTTGAGTCTTTATTTTACTACATATTTTTTGGTATATGATACTGCTATCCCTCTTTTTGAATTTATTGTTCTTGTTGGAGATCTGTAATACCACACTGTCTTGACTTATCATTCATTGTCTAATTCCTCAGCTTTTTTTCTGCTTTTTTCCCCTTGCAAATCTTTTAATTATCAAGGGGACACAGGCTTTTCTTTTTCTCTTATGATTTTAACTCACCTTATATGCTTATTCTAAGGAATCACATCTGATTTCATGTATTAATTACTCATCAACAATATCTAAACACATTTTCTAGTTCCACTACTCCAAGTATTGTGTATCTTACTTCATACTAGATATTTCTGCCTGGAAAACCTATAGCCACTACCAAGTCCTTTAAAAACAGAACTGTTTATCTCTCATGGTCTTTTTTCTCTACCTTGATGTCTAGTCCTTTCTCTCTTCACTGACTAATCAAAGACAGAAACCTCAGTGAGGTGTGCTGGCATATCCCTGTAATCCTGAATGTTGGCAGGCTGAAGTAGGAGGTCTGCAAGTTCAAGGTCAGCCAGAGCTACATTGAATTAGTGAGACCCTATCTCAAGATTTAACAAATAAATAAATAAAGTCCGGAAATGTAACTTGATGTCAAGGCCTCCGGCTAAATTTCCAGTACAGCTCACGCACGCACGCACGCACGCACACACACACACACACACACACACACTTTCTTTCTCTCCATCTTTCACATCCAGTTAGCCAGTAAATCCTGCCAATTCTAATTTATCTCTCATATGTGTTTCCTTTCCTCTGTTGAACATTCAATGCCTACATTAAATTCATCATTTCTTACCTTAGGTATTTGTGATATTCTAATTAGTCATTTTCAACTTATCTCTCATTTCACTCTTCCAATGTGTTTACCTCATTCCCATCAGAAATCTATGGTACTGGGAACTGAACCTAGGGCCTTCACGTTGAGCTATATTTTCAGCCTTTTTATTTTATTTTATTTTATTTTATTTTATTTTAATTACTTTAGTGAGGACTTAGTTAAGCTGTCCAGGTTTGGCTAAAGATTACAATCCTCCTGTCTTAATTTCCCAAACTATTGGGATTTCTGGCCCACCTCACCAGGACTGGCTGAAGCCATGTAAGTTTTGAAATCCTCTTTGCTATAGAGAAACATGCTTAAAGCACATAACAGACTACTGTGAACATTTTTCACTAAGCTTGTCATGAATAGTTCAAAAAAGTAACTTTAAATCATTCAGCTATTTTTATGTAGCTGCAATTTCCCAGATAAAGTAAAAATTTATTAATGGTAATAGTGAAATACTGAATATTGGCAATAGCATGGGATAGAGAAATAAAAATAGTGCAGAGAAAAGATAACATTGGTTTTGAAAGAGAACTAAATTCTTACTTCGATCCTTCTTATAATTTGGATACCACTGGGCCTTAATCACTTCAGCTGAACCATGTCTATATTCACATCAAACATGATAGTATATGATTAACATATAACTTAGAAGTAATTTCTCCTGTTTTTTTATCTCAATACACGCACCATAGAGAAACAGTTCCAGTTTTATTATTTTTATTTCTAATAGATGTCAGTCTTGTCACCTTCTAAGGTTTGTTCTTCAAATGAGGAATTATAATGAAAAGTCTCTGAAATGATTATTTTGGTTTTAAAAGACTAAGGAGGATCAAACAGGACAAGTGCTGAAAGAGAAATAATCACACAGAGATATTGTTGATTATCTTTGCAAATCTCCCTTTCCATTCGACTTTTCTTCTTCGGTTCAAAGATTCTCTCTAGGGGCAGAAAGGAGGGCTGTACATTTCAAATTATTTTTAGGACTTTGATTAACTGTGCCACCAGACCCCAGGTGACTATTAATATACTAGTAAAGGCAGTTAAAAGAAGACCTAAGGTCGTTCAGTGACTGAACGAAGCAAAATTGAAAGCACGAGTCTTGACCCAGTGATGTGATCTTTCCAGTAGACCATATAGTACAGGCAATCCAAAAGGGGGCCAATGGGAATAAGGGACACTGTCTGCACAAAGGTTAGACGACAAGGCTCCTCAGGACGGAATTCAGTATTAAAATAAAAGAACTTGCCAAGTGAACTTTCAATTCACCCACTGTATCTCAATAAAGCACAATCCTATTATAACACAGCCCATGTTTGTAAGACTACAGATGGATGTACTAAAGAGAAAATTCTGTGTCCTGAAATACAAAAGCTCAGTAAATCAAAGGGCAAAATAAAAAAGCTATCAGTTATGCTTCCTAACATGGGCTTCAAAAGGGGTGCTGCTACATTAAATACGTGCCTGCAACCAGAAGAAAATTGCTTAAATCATAAATACTCCATAAATGCTTGTCCAATTGAATCAGCTAATTGGCTAATGTCAATTTTTTAATGTTTAAGGATCGTTTGGGATTACATATTGATTAGTTAACAAATACTTCTCATCTAAAGAGAACGGGAGGCTTATGTCACAGCTTACTAGGATTTTTGCAGAAGAGACAAACGTACATAAGAATGCTGTTAATTATGTTTCCTCTTCTCATGAATTGTTTACTTTTATTATTTACCTATGTCTTGAATAGTATTGAAGCAAGCTACGTAAGTCCCTTTGTCAACTGCCAGAAGTATAATTCTCTACAATTAATCAGTAAAAAGAGAATTAAGCACTGCTTCTTTTGAATTAGAAAAAACCTGCTGCTGATAAATTGAACGCATTAAGAAATTAACATACCAGTAAATGATTGATCATTACAATTATCTAAATTTGCATTTCTAGAATTCCACTGAAAGAACTCAAAATCACTCTTCTAAGGTATTTTTAGCTACATTTCCCAACTGGAAAGTATACAGCAGATGTATTGCTACAATTAGAAGTTTAAACATCTTTCAAAAATATTCACAACTAGACCTGAGATAAATCAATCCAATGTAAGTTAAAATACAAACTCACTGAGATTTACCAGCTAACTTTTTATTATCTATCCTCATTAAAGTGTAATTCATCAATACATTGTGAATCAGAAAGGATTACTTCACCCAACTACTATACTAACTACTATACATTCTAATTTCAGTGTGGAAGGGGAGAGGGGAAGGGTTTGTAACTGTGGTGCGATAGACATTTGCACAAAATACCCACTTTCAATGTAAGCACTATGTATCGCATATGTACCTATTTACAAAATGAGAAAAAACAAAGACAGTGTGGGAGAACGGACCATTTAAATATAAAAATTATTTTTCAGTGGAAAGCATCTCTATATATACCAGCTATGCTATGAGAATATTACTGATAGGAAAATAAACTAGACTGTGCTCCTCCAAAAAACACCATTGTTAATCCAAACCAACACCAATCACATTTATTTTGTGGCAAAGGACAACAGCAGCACTAGGTATTGATAATAATAACTAACATGGAGAGTTTAATTAGTGGCAGGTCCTATTTCAATATTTTGTTAGTTTGCATTAACTAAATAAATACTTCCCAAATGCCTAGTCTGTTTTTAGCACTGATCTAACTCTTGGGATTCAGCAGAGAACAAAACAGACAAAAATTCTTACTCTAGCTTTTTCTTATAGTTATTATTTTTATTAGTATATATTGGTGATATCTATTAATTACATTCAAATTGGAGAATTGGTGTGCATATATAGGTAATTAATTCCTGCTAAATCTTAGTGGAAAATACACAAAATTGTGAACAAAATTAAAACACAGTGCCAAATGCATAGATACACATGATATAGGAGACACACATAATTAAGTATAATAATAAACCATGAGCACCAAATGAAATAGTATGTCAGATGATGGTGAGTACAATGATTATACTGTGTAAATTTTCTCAGATAATCTTTGTTTATACCTGTGGTCCTAGTGTGGTTTTTCCTAGCACACACTTTCACTGTCAAAAAGTCCCTAGTTTAGACAATAAATTATATGGTCCTCTAAGGGATAAGTACTACGGAGGAATAAAAGAATTTTAAAAAAAAAGTGCAGCATAGACTCAGTGGCCCAGACCTGTTACCACAGCACTCTGACAGACAGCGACAGGACAATTCCAAGTTTGAGCCAGCCTTGGTAGCTCAGTGAGTCTCTCTCTCCACCCCGCCTCACCCTCGTTCTCTCTCCCTCTCCATGTATATATGTCTACACACACACACACACACACACACACACACACACACACGAGTATCCAGGGGCTGTAGCTCAGTGTGAATTCCCTAAGATCAATCTCTAGAATTGTGAATAAGAAAGACAAAAAGAAAAAGGGAAAGAGAGAAAGCAAGACAAAGGAAAAGGCAAAGAAGCCAAGAAACAAACAAAGGTCAAAGAAAATGAAACGGTGCAGGGCAGATATGTTCCTCTTCAGTAGCATGATCAGGAGATGGCTCATCGAGTAAGGATCTGTATCAGGTGAGAGACTAAGCCAGCGGTGTCAACAGGAAGGCGTTTCAGGCGGAAGGAATACTCACTGCAGAGGCAGAAATATGGCTACATTTTTTTATATCATAGTAAGGATGTAATAGAGTAGATGAGAGCAAGACAGCTGGCGATGGGGTCACAAATGAAGACAAGATCCGTTATTATGTAGGTCCTGTATTCTGAGTAAGCTTGGGATGCATTGCAAGTTGTCGTCAAGGAAGAAACATGACTGCCTCAGGTCTTAAAAATATTCTTGCTATTGTATTCTGAGTAAAGTGCAGCAAGGTAAGGGCAGAAATGGAGACATGAGTTACGATACCACCATAAACATCAATATGAGAAACAATGGTGGGGTAATCATAGTGGAGGCAATGAGAAATAGAATCAGAGTGCGTTCTGAACATAGACATGATAAGGTTTGCTGATAAAACAGAAAGGGTCAAGGTTCATGCTAGGGTTTTTGCAGAAGAACCTGCAGAAGAGAGTTGCCAACAGAAAAAAGTTAGAGGACCATTTTTGTTGGTGTTGAGGGGATGGTGGTGCTGGGATTGGACCCAGGGTCTTCATGCTGACCTACATCCTCAGCCCTTCTTATGTTTTATTTTGAGATAGGGTCTTTCTAGGTCACTAAATAATCCAAGCTGGGCTCAAATTTGTAATGCTTTCACTTGAGCCTCCTAGGAAGACAGGGTTTTGAAGGGAGAATCAGAAGTTTGGCTTGGAATATATGTCATCTGGGACATTCAAAAAAAGAGGGACCTAAGAGAAGCCAGAGTGTGTAGCAAGTGAATTTTAGGATAAACAAAATGGAAAAAGATGGATGAGAAAACTTGAAGTAGACGGTCAACTGAAATGAAATCCAACCCAAGAAAGTGTTGAAATCTGGCACAGCAATGGGCACCTCAAGTTCAATCTCACTTAGGTCTAAACATCTTGTCAAATGCCTGAGTAAATTATTTGTTTGAACATAGAAGACAGAAGTAGTCATGATTGGCTTTATTTCAGGTCAAAGGTTGTTCCAAGATGTGTTCTCTCTCACTCCCAGATTTGCATATATCTCAAAATGACATTCCACATACACTTAGCAGAAAGCCAGGATATGAGAGGTGTCTGGTGCACCTAAGAAGAGATGCTGTTGTTGTGTCTACACACAACTTCTAAGTACAGTAAGAGCTGGAACGAAAAGGGAGAACAAGAAAATGAGGGGCCAATAAGAGATGTCTGATACAGATATTACATTTGAAATATTTATCAGACTTGCAAGTGGAGGTGAAGATCAGCAAGCTGAATATATGCATCTGAACGTGAGGGAAGATGGCAAACTCGGACATAATCTTTCCAGCGTATAAATGGTACTTATATCACAAAACAGGATGCTTTGTCTAAGGGAATAAGTGTTGCAAAGGCAAGAGAAGTCAAACAGGTGGATCCTCAAGCCCTCAGGTAATTTAACAGTCTGATGAGGAGACTCTAATATGGCAAAGTGAAAAGAAACGTGCAAAGGAACAGAATGACAATGAAAAAAACATGGTAACCTGAATAGTGAAGGAGTAATCAGTGGCGTGAAAGGCTGCTAACAGATCAGGACAAGGACTGGAAACTGATCATTTACTTCAGCACCATGGGGAGCTTGTGATCTTGACAAGAGCATTTCCTAAGGATGCCAAATAGTGCCAAGGCATCCAGACATTAGAAAGACTGTTAACGTAAAGTTAGATTTCTTGCAGATAGCTGCATAAGACTGTGATGCGATAATCAGACACTGGAAATGCCTTTCAGCCTGAAGATTGACAGACCATTTTAATGAGGTAAAAAGAAGAAAACAAAAATGTGCAAATATGAATTTCACAATGGGAAGCTGTTAAACTGACGACCTTGTAGCAAGCTTATTATCACTAAGTATTTTACCTATGGCTCAATTATTGAGGTAGTTGGTTCATGCATACTACTAGAAACGATGTTTGAGAATTTGCTCTTTATCCTATGTACTTATCCTAGCAATAAAACAGAATATGCACTTCTTCCCCCTAGGGTCAGGAAATCTATTTTTAGTCTTGAAGAGCTATCTTGTAAATTATATTGGCCCCATAACAATCAGAGTGGATTCAGGGTACACCAACCTCTATTAACCAAGAAAACTACATAGGTACTTCCAATAGAATAACTAAAGCGAAACATCATCTTTCACTAGAGACACATTTGATCAACTAATATTGCATCTTATGAATATTTATTACACATATAGAATATTGATTAAAAGCATAACTTTTAGTGTCCAGGATACTTGTTCAAGTCCCATCTGAGTCATTTGTTGGATGCATCACTTCAAAAAGTTAACTTCCTTATTCAAACCTGAATTTTATATCTTTTAAAGTGGGAATTAGTGTGTCCAAAATGACACAGAACTGTTTCACAGATATGATGAGATCACATAGTGACTGATACTAATAAACATGGATTCTTGTTATTTCTAAGATGGATTAGGTGTGAAGATTTATTCATGGACCTGTAATTCTTTATGGGGCACCACTCTGCTGTCTTAATTAGTCTAGAAGAATTTTTCCACAACAGCTTTTAACTTTATTTTATACTCCAGAGACTTATTTTTCTTTTGGTTTGCTTTTTCAGAAGTTACCTATGATGCTAAGCCTCTTATGTGGCTTAAGTCAATGGCAATATTGATTTGGGCATTTTATGAGGTACCAATTCTACTTATAATCTTTAAAGTAAGAAAAAAATCTTCTAGAAGATTAGAAACGTTCTCATTTTCACTGAGTAGATTTAATGTTAAAATAATCCAGTGGATGTCTAGCTACAAACGTCATCAGATTAAAAAACTAAAATGCTGTATTTCCATTTATAAAGACCACAACATCTACAAAATGTGTCTCTGGTAGCCTACCAATGAAGAAAACTGTTAAGACCAATTTGGACCACACCCGACACTTCCCAATATAATTGATACATTAGAATACATGGAATTTTAAGAAAAATGAGTGTGTGATGATAGCAATTCTAATAAGAATAGATGCTAAATTTTCAAGAGGGTCTGTGGCATTAAGGTAAAAGAAAGTGATGAAGATATTGATGAAAATAGTTATTTGAGTCATCAGAACTCCACTTTAGGGGTCAATGCCATCAACAAGTACCAGAGAGAGTACATGGTCTACCATCAAAATTCCATGTGCAGAGCTTATAAAATCTACAAAAGCCATGAGGCTTTGGCAGGTTGTCCCAAAGTAAGATTTTTAAACCTAATTTGTTAATGTGCATGATGATGATGTTGAAAAGACGGATGTTAGGTATTTTATTTTCATCAATACTCTCATAATTTAAAATTTCATCAGGTGATGTTACTATGTCATCTTAGCAGAGATTTTTGTGAAACTCTGAACTGAAGACCATTCATTCTCTGGTGTTTCCCAGCAGTTTAGTTCAAAGTGTTACAACTATAGTCATTGTTATAAGGCTATTTAATTTTTTTTGTTTCCACTACTGCATATCCATCTCATTAAGCTATAGGCAGTGGAAACTTCTGATCCTCAATGAAATCAGACTGGTTGGTGTGGAGATAAGGCATTCCCTTAGTTCCATGAATAAAGTTCCAAATCTTTCTGTTGTTTTCAACTATGTAATATCTTGGATACTAAGGTTGGGGAGGAGATTGTTAAAAACAAATGTAGCTGGCAATCTGTGAGTTGAAGTCATCTGTGAAATGATTTGATGGTCAGGAATTATATTTCTGTCTTGGCAGTTTCCAGAATAATTCATGTGTGCCATCTCAGTTGATCTTCTGTACTGCAGTAAGAAAATATTATCTTTACCTTAGGTAAATGTAAACAAAATTTTGTCACAGCTTTTTTATTAAAAGAAAACTGCTTCTTGGGGTCTTACCATATACAGAAGTATTCATAAAAGGAAACAAGAAACAGCGCCTGCTCCAGGAAGTTTATCATCTAAATGAAAAATGAAACCAAGCTAATAGTCAACTATAATGTAGGGTGATTGGTGCTAATAGTAAGGAAAGTTCTGTAGGAACACATAGGAAAGGCGTCCAGCCACGATTGGGAAGGACCAACGAAAGCTTTCCAAGCAGTCAATATCTAGGTGAAGATTCAATGGCTGACAAAGACCGAACCCAGTGAAGGGAGGGAAAGAATGGAACGAATGACATAGTTTCAATGAGAGAAGCTGAGCGACAATGTATCCAGGATTATAGGAAGCTGAAATTATCAAAGTTTTATCAGCTCCAACAAAATGAAAGAACTAAGAGACCATGGATATAATGCTGACAACGATGTACCATGATGACACACACCATGTAGTAGTAAGGCCATTGTTTTAATGAGGTTTGATGGTTTTTAACATAAATGTAGAGGAGTTTCTGTGTTGTGGAAGGCTTACGTTTGTGGAATATGAAATAATGAAGAAGCGGCTCCAAAGAGATGATGGATACAAACAGTGGCCTCAAAGAACAGCCATGCTTGAAGCGGACAGGAAAGTGCAAGGCACTAGCAGCATGGCGGAAGCCTGCTCAAGATTTCATTCATTCAATTTTTTCATTCTGGAAATACTAAGAAATTATTCTGTAATGAAACTGTACCAGGTTACTAACTAGAATAGCAATTTGAATTTAAATAATTATTAGTTTAATGTTCTTTCTGACATAACATCCTATATAATTCAATACCAAATACATCAAAACAAAGAGGATACTCAACTACTGAATTGGCTCTATTAGATATTTGTTCAATGGCTGATCTACCATGTGCAAGGTACTATACATTATCAAGGGTCTGGTTACTGGTTAATTGTAGTGAGGTACAATCCATATTCTCTAAGCACAAGATTAGAGAAAGGGGCTCACTGTGGAATTTCTGTAATAAATGCCTTAGCAGAACTCATTTCCAGAAAATAATAGGAATTTTTTTCATAGCACCAAAGTCAACCAATAATTATAGTTTACACTTCTTGGAAATAGTAACTGCGAAGTTGAAATGTGGTGAAATGGTACACAGAATAAAAATGAGAAATGCTGGGATAATATAAGGAGGGAAAAATCAACAAAGCACATTATGACAGAGGTCTGGTTGTAAGACAAATACAGTAACATTTTCTGTAATTTTTATAAAAGCAGGATTAGTGTGGTCGTGCCCCAAAGGAATATTATCTGAAGGTCTTTGGGAACCCTGTGATTCACTTTTATGTGCTTTAAACTTTGATTCCAAACTTGAGTAATAAAGACTGATTAACTGCATTCTTTTTATAGCTTCTTTATTTTAAGCTTTATTTTAGCAAAGGTGCAAGTGTTTTCAAAAAATGACAAGCATTCTTAGTTTGTTGAAAAGTTAATGATCCTACAACACATAAATATATGTAAATAAAAGCTGCAAATAAATAAATATTTGAGATAATCATTCCCTTGGAAATGATTGGAATATCCCCTTTGCACTCTCTCCTGACAGTTGGGATGCGAAAGAATGAAATAGCTGTCAAAGGTGCAAAACTACTTCCGAACTTTCAGGTCCTCTTTGTATCTCTACTGAGAACATTCCCCAACGGCTTCTATGTGTACAACATGGTGCACTGAAAGTGACTGGAGTAACAACGCTCCTCCTCTACGTAAGCACATTATCTTGAGCCAATTTTACACCCAAATCACACTGTACCAACTAAAGCCATGAAGAAAACAAGACACACACTTTACAAAGCGTTTCCCAGTGAGTTTTAGGCAAAGTTTTGCTAACTGCATAAATGAAAGAATAACAATTTGGTCGTGTGAGTAATATATCTAAACTTGGTTTTTGTTGTATGATAAAGTATAATGAACAAATCTTACCATACAATTTTCTGAGAGACGCCAGAATACGAAGACTACTGTACCTTTCTCTACAAAGTAAAAAATTGAGGTACAAAGGAATCAAGGTGTCAAAAGTTGAAATGTTAACTCTTTCCAATTACTTTATCAAATGTTCAGTACCACACCTTTAATAATTTTTAAATAAATTTCATTGAGCATCTATTATGTGCCAACACACTTCCACTACCTAAAGTAAATTTCCAAAGCATGGGGGCAGAAAGATGACTTAAACAGAGCTTGGTGTTTTTTTTACATCAGATTAATCAAGTATGGTCCACAGTCCACCAGGAAGGTGTACAGGTTCCATCTAGAAAATTGTGGGCTTGGAAAAAACGATGCTGACTGACAGCAATGACTATGTCATACAGTTAGAAGGGCTTGGAAACGAGATTTATTGCCACCTACCCCAAAGATAATCTGAGGAAAACCCCTGAGAAACATAACACAAAACATTCCACCTACTAATACTTGCAAAGCATACACAGACTACTTGAGAGAAGAAGCTAAGTGTGATATGAGGCATTAACAATCTGTGTATGAATTTTAGGTGCGACTCTTGTCACATCATTATTATATAGAAATATGTCTTGGTTGACAAAATGTAATCGATAGAAAAAATCAGAATGGAAATGAATTACAAATTGAACCTCCTTATCCACGTTACTAAGCGTATCAAAGATGTGTGTGTGTGTGTGTGTGTGTGTGTGTGTGTACACACACACACATTAAAAATATGCAAAAATTCTACATTTCTAGTGACTATTTGGTTTAATAAAGCCAACAACTACACTCTTGTTCCAATTGGTGAAAGTGCTTTTGGGCCACATGTATTGATTAATGAGAGACACATTAGCATTCAGTCTGGTTGTACATCAATGTGATAATTTTTTAAGAGTTCATGAAACTCTAGACTTGAATCATTGATGGGAAGATATAATTGGACTTTGGTAGAGGTGCCTTGTAAATTCTCAATTGTAGCTTAAGAAATAAATCTCAACTCAAACCTTCAGATTTTATGAAAGTTTTAGGTGTATCCTTTCCCTTTTTTGTGTGCCTTTGGGCTCATTTCAAACAGCTTTTTCCATGACACAAAAGACACAAAGGGTCATTTGCTCCAACAGTTAGACTCTAGCATAATAAAACTAAATACTTCACATGTTATGGGAATGACTGGCACCCAAATAGCACTGAATATTGTTCAGTTTATACTGACAGGGCAGCAGAATATTCAGCTTTTAGTATAAATGCTTCAAATAAAAATATTTCCAAGGTTCCAAGGGACTCAAGATCTACCTTCTGTCACCTCTAGACCCTTTCAGAATTATAATGAGAAATGAAGGTACTGGAAATAAGTAGAACTTATTTGCATAGGTGCCAGTTCTACATCACAAATGACCAAAAAGAGCAGAATAACAGTTTTCTGACAGGACAATTTTCAGACAGGACATCTTGACATACCTCACAGTTATGCTTTTGCAGATATTTCAAACCAATTTGACTGTTCAAATGAATATAAAGGCACATCTGAAATGGCAATTCAGAATCTTTCCCAAATCTTTATAAAACAAAGAGAACTGGCATGCAATACACAGATAATCTCAGTCAACCCTAGGAGCTAAAACCCTTCCAAACATTTCAGAGTAAGAAATAACACGAAGAATCAACAATTGGGATTATATAAATTAAAAAAGCTTCTGCATAGCAAAAATATCAACAGAGTGAAGAGGAAACCAAAAGAATTGGAAACAAAATTTTGCCAGCTACTACTCAGACAGAGGGCTAATACTTAGAATATATGCAGAACTAAAGATAACTTAGACTCCCAAAATAAAACACAGGATAAAAAAATGGCAATTGAAATGATAGATAGTTGTTAGAAGAGGTATAAATAGCCAATAAATGCATGAAAAAATGTTCAGCATTTTTGGCAATTAAAGAAATGCAAGTTAAGATAACACTGGGCTCCATCTTAGTAGAAGACCCATTACAAAAATACGACAAATGCGGGCAAGTCGTGGGGAAGATGGAACTCATCTGCATTGTTAGTGGGGCTGTATTGTGCCACACCATTATGGGGATTCAGTATGGGAATCAGTATGGGGATTCCTTACAGAAATGTAAATATATGTCCTCCGACACAGATACAACCATCCCAGTTATCTTTCCAAAGGAGTTAAAGACATACAATACTGCTACATGTGTATTTATGTTTATTCCAGCAAACTCATGATAGCTAAATCTGGGAAGCAGCTGATACTCCCATCCACAGAGGAATGGAAAATGTGGTATGAGGGTGGAAGCAAGATGACTGTGAAGAAGGATTGGCAATGTGAAGGTGATGCTCTGCACCAACTCAGCCAGGGGCTGAGACACAGTAAACTACTTACGGACTTAGCTTAGAAAAGCAAGATGCACTAGGATCTGAAAGGTGACCAAAGGAACTGGCAGGAAAGGTGGAAAACCCTCAGTGGAGACCAAAAAAAAAAAAAAAAAAACCAACCAAACAAGCAAAACAAAAACAAAAAACCCACAGGTATGATAGTTACACCAGAGAGAAAAGCACCTTGGGCCAGTTGGGTCTGGGCGCTCCGAGCCACACAGCAGCAGAAACAAGGAAGGCTGTGCGAGTCCAGAAGTACAGAACTAGGTGACTGTGAGCAGCAAGGGCAGTGTGTGCGCCACAGCCAGGAGATCCTTCTAGGCAGTACTTGGGAGGTAATCTAGCAATCCCATACTAAGGAGAACAAAAGGAAAAGTCCTGGTTTGATCTGTCTGAGAAAATAGCTCACGCACAGAAAGGACACAACTCAGGGATTTAGGGGACTCTCCTTACTGGTAACAGGGAAGAAGTGCACGTGAGTGACAGCAGAATAGAAGTGTGAACAGACTACACATCTCCACAGAGATTTGAACCCAGGAAGGCAAAAGCCTCTTCCAAGGGCTCCTGGAGCACACTTGGGAGAAGAGTCAAATCATCTGGGAGAGGTTTGCCCTCAGGGCTGGGTGTGAAAGTACCTGGCTGTGGCCTTTGGATTCCAAGGCCAACATCTCAGCCTACTCCCAGTACAGAACTGAGTGGGCTTTAACCTCCCTGCCAACCTTATACAAGCCAGAAGCGGTGGCTCAGCCTGGTACATTATTGCAGACTAGGGCTGGAGAGCAGCAGCTGACTTGACCCCCTCCCTCCATACTTGGTGTCAGTGGTCATCAAAACCACAGGACTTGGAAGGAGACCTTCTAACCAAAAAACATAGCAAATTTTTTTTTAAACTTGGGACTGGCCTCAGTGGATCTATGCTTATATTTTATACTCATGCTTTTTTGTTTTGGTTTTCTTTGTTTTTTAGTTTACTTATTTTTGTATTTCTTTCCCTTTCAAATTGGTCTTTTTTGCATTTTGAAACAACGTTTCCATAGAATCCTGTGTTATCTCTTCTCTAATTTTTTCATTGCCTTCTCTCTTCCTTATTTATGTCACTTTGGCCTAATTATATTTGCTTTCTTCTGGCTTTTGGTTAGAGTCTTGTCTTGTTCTTCTCTATCTCATCAATTTCTCTGTTTTCTTTCACCTCCAAAATGGCAGTCTGAATGACAGTCATCATTTTTCCTACCACCATTTTTTTCTTTCTTTTTTTTTTTTTTGAGACAGGGTCTCGCTCTGTAGTCCAGTCTGGTCCTAAATTCACTTCAGAGCCCAGGCTGGCCTTGGACTCATGGCAATCCTCCTGTCTCAGCCTCCCGAATGCTGGGATTACAGGCGCGCGCCACCACGCCCAGCTTATGTGGTGCTGGGGAATTGAATTCTGGTACTTAGCGCTTGGTTTAGCGCTTGCTCCAGCGCTTTAACCACTGAGCCATTCCTCCAGCCCATTATTCGTACTAGTAGTACTGTTAAGCATTAACATTTTTTGCTTATATGGTATAGCCTGTTAGAAACCACTAAATTTTTTGCTACATAGTTGTTCGTATGACATTCATGCTGATATTCTCTATCATCCACTGTGCTATAGCATTGTCTTTAATACATCTTTGCAATAAGTTACTAGATGATTTGTATGAATATTTCCATTAATATCATAGATGATATATCTAGTGTTGAGTGAAATGATTGTACAACTTAATTGCTTGTAATGAAATGTTGTTAATTAATTTGTCTTCAGTTATACCGTTACTGCTGATTGATATCCTGCTGTTAATAATAGTACAGTATTTGAAGAAATAAAAAGTTAACAACTTTTAGCTATTTAGTTTAGTATAGGTGAGAAGTACAGGTTTTTATTTATTATGGACAGTGGTAAAGTCTTGCCTTCAGTAGAGCCTTCGATAGGTCAATACTTGGTTAATTTAGATAGCTACATTGATGGTGTAGGCTGCACCTCAAATGAAAATGATAAAACACGTAGAATATATAACTGGTTATTATGATCTGTTAACCATTTATTAGTCTTAGATTATAATAACTCTGCAGATTTCATTCATGTCGTGAATGGTTGTCAGAGGTTGAACTAGTTTTTCATTGTATGTCAATAGCTCTCTTGTATTTAGGTCACCTACAGCCTGATCACCCATTTCTCCCTCACTGAAAAGTGTAGGTGAACAGGTAGCCAGGAAAAGGCCAGTCATCAGAAAGCCACTAAAAATTAAATGCTTCATAAGCTGAAAACAGAAATATCAAAACATGTACAAACTGAAGGAAACATCAAGGAAAGGCATAATCTAGTAGGGAAAATCTCTACAGTAAAGTTTTTTCAACACCACCTGATCTATAAAGCTCAGGAATAGAATCATGGGAAAACGAGAGAATGAGTCACCTCCAAAAATGACTAACTCCCCAGAGCTGATATCATGAACACTGAAGTAGTAGAGCCAATAGAAATGAAATTAAAAAAAAATGGACCGAGTGGTCAATCAGTTTAAACAAGACATACTTAAACAAATGCAAGAGATGTTTCGTGAGTTCAAAGAGGAATTTACCAAACAAATAATGTTTTTAATACACAAAAAGTTTGATGACTTTGTAGAAGACACAAACCAAATGATTAACATGGCAATTCAGGACACAAAAGAAAATTTCAGTAGAATGGTAGAGTATGAAAGGATATCAAACTGAAATTCAGGATTTAAAAATCTCAAATGAAAGCACTGAAAGCCAGGTGGAGTACAATGAGAAAAGAATGATAGACTTCAAAGATAAATATAACTGAGCCAATCACTCAAAGCTAACCTAAAATGTAGACAACAAGGTGTCATGATGCAACAGCTAATGGAGGACTCAAAGCGAACCCATCATTGAAGTATGGGAGTGAAAGAAAAAAAAAAAGGAAAGAAGGATAGCACAAAATACATAATTTGTTCACCAGAATTATAACAGAGACTTTCTTAAATTTATAAAAAGAAAGTAATTTTGAGGTGCAGGGGGCAAATAGAAGGCCAATAACCTTGAGCGAAAACAAGCCTCCCGACAGACCAACAGATCATAATCAAAATCCCAAACAAAGAAGAGAGAATATTAAAGGCTGTGAGAGAAAAACAAAGTAATCAAAAAGACAAACCCAAGAGAATAACTGCATGCACATTGCTCAGCTCTCACTTTAAAGGCCAGGAAGACATGGAAAAATAAATCTTTCATACTCTAAAAGAAAGCAGGTGTCAACTCAGACATCTATATCTAGAAAAATTATCCTTCAAAGTGGAGGGAGAAGTAAAAGTTTTCCATAACAAAGAAAACCAAAGGGAATTTATAATCAGTAGATGAGCATTGCAGAAAATTCTTAGTGTAATCTTTGAGAGTGACAGGAAGATAAGCAATACCAAAGACACCAGAAAAAAATGAAAACACAACAAACAAAAACTGAAAGGAGAAGAATGAAATAACAAAAGACAAGGAACAAATAACCAACAGTAAAATAACAAGACAATAACAGGATATAGCAAATATATTACAATGATAAACCTCAATATTAATGATCTTAACTCTCCAATCAAAAGAGACAGACTGGTAAATTGGATAGAAAAAAATTGTTGCCTGCAAGAGACACACTTTATCCATAAAGAGACACATGGACGGAGAGTAAAAAGATGTGAATTAATACTTCAGGAACTGGAACCTAAAAGCAAGCAGGAGAAGTTATGCTATCCTCAGATAGAAGAAAGTTTAAGCCAAACAGATCAGAAGAGACAAAGATAGAAACTATATACTAGTAAAGGTAAAAATCCAAAAGGAAGAATTCACAACTATCAATATAGACACACCCAACATTGTTCCACTCAATTTTGTAAAAAAAAGAAAATATTGGACACGAGAGGAAATAGGCCCACATTCAATATTGGTAAAAAAAAACTTCGATATACCACTATCACAAATAGATTAACTAGACAAACTGACCAAGAAAAGTCAGAAGTAACACCATGGAGCAAATGGGACTGACTGCTAACTACAGTGTTCTACCCAACAAAACCAGAATATGCATTTTGTCAGCAGTACATGGGGCTTTTGCCAAACTATGCCATATCGTAGGTTAAAAAGATGCATATATAAATATGAATGAATAGAAATAATCCTTTGTATAGCTTCAGATCACTGTGAAATGAAACTAGAAATCAACAGCAAAACATGACAGAAATTGTGCAAATATATGGTGATTAAATAATACATTATTGAACAATCAATGGGTCACAAAAGAAAGTAGGAAATAAATCACAACTCCATAATTAATTCAACAGAACAATACTACACCACAATCTATGAGATACAGTGAAAGTAACAGGGAAATTTGTAGTTATGAATACACACTTAAAAAACAGCAATCCAAAAAATAATCTAATGACACACTTCAAGAAAAACAAACAGAAAAACAAGAACAAATCAAATCCAAAAGTAGCAGAAGAAATTACAAGGATCAGAGTGAAAATTAATGAAATTAAACCTAAAACAAAAACAATACAAAAAATCAATGAATCAAACATTTGGTACTTCAAAAGAACAATTAGGATTAAGTAACATCTAGCCAAACTAACCAAAAGAAGGAATTAAAAAATTTGTTACTAATGTAATTAGAAGTAAAAGAGGTGAAATCAAATCAGACACTGAGACCTTGGGAATTGGAAGAACCTATTTTGGAAATTTATATTCAAATTGGAGAACTTGGAAGAAAGGGATAAGTTCCTGGACAAATGTAAGATACCAAAATTGAAACAGAAGGACATAAAAAAAAAAAAACAACACACAAACAGACCAATAAAAACTGAAAAACGTCAGGCAATAGTAAAGTCTCTACTTGCAAAGGAAAATCGAAGACCTGAAAGATTCACTGCAGAATTTTACCAGAATTTCAAGGAAGAGCTACCACCAATCCTTCTCAAACGTTTCCAAGAAATTGAAAGAGAAGAAACACTGCCAAGCTCCTTGAAAGCCAGAATTGATCTGATACAAAAACCTCACAAGACTTAACAAAAAAAAGAAAACTACATGTCAGTTTTCTTAATGAACATAGATGCAAACTTTCTCAATTAAGATATTTACAAACAGAATGTAAAAACCATTAAGTAGATCACACACCATAACCAAGTGGGCTTCATTCCAGTGATGCAAGGATAGCACAATATTCTTAAATCAATTAATGTAATACACTACAGAAAAGCAAGTACAAAAATTATGTAAAGATCTCCGTAGATAAAAACCCTTTGACAAAATCTAACATTTATTCATGAAAAAAGTTCCAATGAAAATAGGTTCAGAAGGACCTCACTGCAAGATGATGAAGCCATTTGTGACAAATCTACTGCCAACATTATACTAAATAACAAAAAACTGAAAGCATTTCCCCTAAAGTCAAAAGCAAGACAAGAGTGTCAACTCTACCTTCATATTCAATATAGTGCTTGAAATCCTAGCCAGCACAATCACGCAAGAAAATGAAGTAAAAGAAATATGTATTAGGAATAAAGAAGTCAAATGGTTATTTGCAGACAACATGATCTTTATATAGAAGCCCTTAAAGCCAGAAAAATCTTAAAATTAATTAACAAATTCAGCCAAGTAGTGGGATACAAAATCAATGCACGGAAATCAACATTATTCCTCTACACTAACACTGAAATCACTGAGAAAGAGATGTAGAAAACAATTCACTTCTCACTATCATCCAAACAGTTAAATAACTAGGAGTTAACCTAACCACAACAGTGAAGAATCTCTACAATAAAAACTGTATTATGCTGAAAAAAGAAATTGAAGAGAGCATTAGAAAATGGAAAGACATCTCCAGTTACTCAATATGTAGAACCCATGTTTTTAAAATGGCCATACTACCAAAACCAATACACAGATTCAGTGCAATTCCTATAAAAATAAACCTGCATTTTTTTTTTTTACAGAACTAGAATAATCAACCCTAAAATTCACATGGAACCAGAAGAGACCCAGAATAGTCAAAGCAATGGTGGGCAACAAGAAAAAGGCAGTAGGCATTACACTTCCAGATATCAAGTTACATTACAAAGCAACACTGATAAAACCTAGATGTTACTCGCACAAAAAAAACCAGTAGGTGGACTGATGGAACAGAACTGAGAATGGAGTGAGGAAAGCCCAGGGACGCTCAGCCCTCTGATCTTTGACAAAAGAGAAATACACTGGAGAAAGGATGTCCTCTTTTATAAATAGTCTTAGGAAAACTGATTATCCACATGTAAAAAATGAATCTACATCCATAATTTTAACTCTATCCTGAAATCACATCAAAATGGATCAAAGACCTAGAACCTAAGGTAAAGCTCATACTACTTGGCAGCTGCGTAACCCAATAGCATTTTAGGTTGTCCTTCCAGTGCCAAATCTTGCAGAATGTAAGTTCTATTACCTATAGAAAGTGAAATTCCTTTAATAGACAATCTTAACACATGGCTTATGCACATAGAATATACCCAAGGACTTTATGATGCCCATAAAATGCATGACAGATATTGTATGTGCATTTTTTATGAAGGACACAGAACTGTAATTAGAATCTTAATGCATCCTCATATTGTGAAGCTCTATTACTGTAAGTACTGGAAGAAACATTGAGGGATTTTACCAAGAATGGGATGACTTAATGTGTGTTTTTAAAATAACAATAGTAACAATGTAGAATGGTCTGATGTTCCCCTTTCATTAAAATATTAACATATAGATATGTATTTTATTTACCTTTAAATCAGTTACAGAGTGGCAATCCAAAAGTATAGGATTTCCAGCTTCAGTCTGGCACTCGGTACTATTTATTTAAGAATTGATAGCATAGTGTGGACAAAATCTACTAGAAATGTGTCTAAGAGGGTGATGAAAAGAATATAGGCATTAGTCAGAGAGTCGTGGATGCATATCATCATTCTGCTAGGAACTCAACCTCAACCTGTGCATCTCTAAAAAGGAAAAAAATCATCAATGCTAATCTAAATATTAAACATTAGCATGAAATCATAACTCAGTACCTCAAAAATAAAGAAAATAAAGAGTCATCATGATTGCGACCATTTAAAGATTTGCCAACTTGAAGGGATTAAGTTATGCCCAGTGAATCCATAGGGTAGAGCTCTGGGTGTGAATGACTGACCTAGGGGCCAGCAAATAAGGGAAGAAAACCCACCTTGGATGTGGGTGGCCCAACCAGTAGTTTGGCAGATTGAATTAAGTACAAAGAAAGGGAAAAGAAAGATTATTACAGCTTCTTTCTCTGGGAGGTTTCTGGCGTTTGCCACCGTCGCTAGACACTGACTCACTGCTGTCTTTGCATCGCCCGTCTCCATCTCAGGTTTGGACATCATCATCTTTGCACATCAGTCTGTGGCCCAGACTCACACTGTCTGTTCCACAGCATACGGCTGGTGGTATAGCTCACTTCTGAGCAGCTACTGGACCCTGCACTGCTGCACCTGCGGGTGACTACTCTGGACTCTCTTCAGATATATAAGCCATCTCAATAAATTCACATATTTATACAAACACATGCACACACACACACACACACACACACACACACACACACACACACACACATATATATATATATATATATATATATATATATATATATATATATATATATTTCTATTAATTCTGTTTTTCCAGAACACTAACTAGTACAAACTTTGGTACTGAGAGTGACTTCTGTGAGATAAAATTAAAACGAATTTCTCTAAGGCTTTCAGTGATTTCTGGAATTGGGTCTCTAATTTGATGAGACCTAAAGTTGGTCTCCAGTTCAAAAAATGTAAGGAGTACAGGTAGCATTGTTTGATGAACACAGGAGGAAGACTCCTTTGGTTACCTTCTGATGTGAGGAATTCTGTGATTCCATATATAATACATTTGAGTATTTTTGGAAAAGTCAAAAATGCAATGATCCTGGCTGGTTACTTTTATCATCTCTAGACAAATTAGGAAAAGAAAGGAATGAATTCCAGGCATGCAATATGAAGTGTCCTCAGCTGGCTTGGTGGCAAAGGCCTGTGATCCCAGTATTTTGAGAGGCTGAGGCAGGAGGATCACAATTTTCAGCCCAGCCTGGTCAAGTTAGCAACTTAGCAAAATGTTTCAGATAAATAAATAGGCTGGTGGTATAGCTCAGAGTAAAGGCCCTATGTTCAATACATAGTACCACAAAAAAAAAAAAAAAAAAAAAAAATTAAAGGCTCAAGGATTCAAATTTCTGGCTCCAGACATACATAAATAATCTGAAAGTCTCCTAGTGTGACCTGACGGAATCTTCGCCCCTTTCGTCCTGTGGCTAAAGGTGCTAAAAGTTCAAGCCCTCATAATATGATGAGCTGAACTACAGCACCAGGTTAATGCTCAGCCTTGAACAGTATCTGCAGTTAAATTAAGGGGTAAAGATGGGACTCTGTTAATTGGGATACAAATGTATGGGAGGAACAGAGAGGCTGGGGAACTCCTAAATGCTGAAGAGATTATTTTGCCAGAGGAAGGGATTTTCCAACCCTCAGAAGCAGAGTCACCGCCCCCCCCCACCCCCTGCTGTACTGGCTTTTCCAGTTACACCCAAGAAAAATAATTCTGTGTTGCCTATAAAAATAGTAACTACTCTCACTCCCTGATGCAATTACCCAGAAACAAAATATTGATGCTTTTCAGGACCCATCTTTGCCTCCAGGCCTAGAGACAGGTTCAACCTCTTTAGCCCCTAAAGGTGTGTGCCATCTTAGGACTCAGTAGGAGACAGGATGCTCTTACAAAGAACTTCCAGAGTTTTCTAATTCTTACAGGTCTGGGGAACAGGTGTGAGATTGATTTTAACAGTGTGAGATAATGGTTGAAGAAATATATCTGGAGCAGGCCGAGCTGCATTATATAGGACCATGAAGTAGAGATTCTGGATTTAATGTTGCAGCTCATGGAGTCCAAAAAATGGTATCAATAGTTTATTTGGTTGTCAGAAATATGGGTCAAAGGATGGACCACTGGGGGTGAGCTGGAGATGCCCGGTATTCCTTCGTTTATTGTAGAAGGTACTTAAAGGCTCAGGAAAATGGAAATGCTGGAGTGGATTTACCAGATGAAACTTACTCTTACACACTAGGAGGGTTCAGAATATGTGCCACTTACAACTAACTTAAGAAATACATTGTTGAGGGGAGCATCAGCGTCTCTGAAGTACCCCACCACTCCTCTGTTCTGTATGCTCAAATGCACAGTTGGGGATGGCAGTCACCCAAGTGGGACAGTTAAATGTTATGGGTACAATTGGATCTAGAAGTGCCATAGTCCAAGTTGTAGCACTTTACTACCAAAGACAAGGTGGGTGTAGTTTTCATAATATATTGCCGAGGCAAAGCAATGATTGGAACGGTCTGACATGTATAGACTTACGGCATTAGTTATTCAATCACGGTGTTCCCAGAAGTGAAATAATGGGAAGTCTACTAAATTTTTATTGGATCTATATAGGAATAAATGTCTATGGCAACTGAACAAAAACTTACTTCAAATAGTAGCAACAGGGAATCACAACCCTTCCATCAATTCCCTGACTTGAGACACTTATACACTCAGTACTCCTCAAAATAAGGGGAGGCCATGTCCCTTTGAGGAAGGACCCCGGTGCATTACCATAGAGTTATTCTGTCAATATTTCCCCTTTCCTTCCCCAAAGGGACCTCTGACCATTCACCTGAGTAACTACGCAGTGAGGGAAGGAAAATGATCAAACATTTTGGAAACTGCTGGACACTGGCTCTGAACTAACATTAATTCCAATCGATTCAAAACATCACAGTGGACCTCCAATAAGAGTGGAGGCCTATGGAGGTCAGGTCTTCAGTGGAGTATTAGCCACATTCTGACAACAATAGCTTCTGAAGGTCCCTGAGTTCATCCTACAGTCATTTCCCCACTTCGAGAATGTAAAACTGGGAAAAATGTACTGCATATTTCATATAATTTTCATATTGGTTCCCTAACCTGTGTTGTAAAGATAATTGTTGTGGGAAATACCAAGCAGAAGCCATTGGAGTTACCTCTACCTAGGTAAATGGTAAATCAGACATGACATTGCATCTCTGGAAGGACTGCAGAAATTAGTTTCAGCATCAAAGACTTGAAGGATGCAGAGGGGGTAGTTCCCATTCAACTCCAACCAATTTACCCAGAGACTCCAAAAGCTGCTAGTTTTCGGTGGGGCCCAGAAAAAGAATAGACTCTGCCATAGGACCAGGCTACTGTGCAGACTCTTCTACCACTTGGGCTATATGAACCAGTACATCCAATGGTACTTGAGGTGTCAATGGCAGGAATGTTGCTTAGAGCCTTTGGCAGACCCCCATAGCAGAATCACAGTGGAAGATCTTGGGATTTTGGAACAAGGCCATGCCATCGTAAGCAGATAACTACTCTCCCTTTGGGAACTAGCTCCTGGCCTACTACTGGACCTTAGTGGAAACTGAACATTGGGCCGAAGAACACCAGGTTATCATGTTACTTATGCAGCCTATTATGAACTGGGTGCTATCTGACCCACAGAGTCATAAAGTTGGACATTCAACAACAGTCTATCAGCAAATTATATACATATATATAGCAATTCCAGAAAGCTCAAAATTATATGGTGACCTAAATACCCATGATTCTTACTCTTGTGATACTGTCCTGTCTTCCAGCATGCACCTAGCTTCACAAGCTGTACCCTGTGATGAGTTAACAGAGAAAAAGAATACTAAGGCCTGGTTTACAGATGGTTCTGTACCGTAGACAAGCACTACAGTGGACAGCTGCAGCACTACAGCTCCTTTCCCAGACATCCCTGAAGGACTACGCTGAAGGAAAGTCTTCATAGAAGGCAGAACTTCAGTGAGTGCATTTGGTTGTGCATTTTGCTTGGAAGGAAAAATGACCAAATATGTGACTGTATGCTGCTTTATGAGCTGTAGCTAATGGTCTTGTTGGATAGTCTGTGACGTAGCAAGGACACAACGGGAAGGCTGGTGAGAAAGAAATTTAGGTATGTGGATAGACCTCTCCATAAGGACATAAAAGCATTTGGGTTCCATGTACATGGCTACCAAAGGATGACCTCGGGAGTAGAGGACTTTAATAATTAAGTGATCTGTTCTACAGAGAACAGTCAACCTATTCCCTCTGCCATTGCTATAATTGCCTAATAGGCTCGTGAATAAATGGGCCATAATGGCAGGGATGGAGGTTATGCAGGGGTTCAGCAACATAAACTTTGCTCACCAAGGCTTATCTGGCTACAGCCACTGCTGGATGCTCACTCTGCCAGACGTAGGGATCAACATTGGGTCCCCGACATGGCACCATCCTTTGTAGGTGATAAATCTGTAATCTGGGGCAAGTTGATTATATTAGGCCATGTCCATCATGGAAAGGACAGTATTTAGGTTTGAGAGAAACAGATACTCAGTCTGCTTGTGGATTTGCCTTCTCTGCACATAATGCTTATTCCAGAACTACCGTTTGTGGATTTAAGGGATGCCTTATCCATCATAATGGTATTCCACACAACATTACTTCTGAGAAAGAAATGCATTTCACAACCAAAAAATATAGCCCAGAGAATTCACTGCTCTCATTATGCTCCTCCCCATCCAGAAGCAGCTGGGTTGATAGAATGATGGAATGGCCTTTTGAAGATACAATTACAGCACCAGCTAGGTGGAAGCATCTTGCATGGTTAGGGCAAAGTTCTTCAGAAGGCTGTATATGCTTTCAATTAGTGGTCAATATATGGTATGGTTTTTTCCTATATCCAGAATTCACAGGTCCAAGAATCCAGGTGTGGAGATGGGAATGGTGCCACCACCATCACTCCTAGTGAACCACAAGCAAAAATTTTGCTTCCTGTTCTCACGATTTTATGCTCTAGTAACCTAGAGTCTTAGGACCAAAAGAAGGAAGGTTTGTACAATGAGGCACAACAAAATTCCATTCAGGTGGAAGCTAAGACTTCTCCCTGGTTATTTTATCCTCCTTGTACCACTGAACCAACAAGCTGAAAACAGTAACAGTATTGGCAGGAGTGACTGACCCAGATCTTTAAGCAGAAACGGAACTAGTATTTCATAATGGAGATAAGGAGAATGATGTTTGGTGCACATGAGATCTTCTAGGCCATCTCTTACTATTATATCACCATGCGCTGCTGTTGAAGTCAAGCAGAAATTACAACAGGCCTATCCAGGCAGGGTGGCAAATGGCCCAGAACCTTCAGGAATGAATGTATGGGCCACCCCATCAGGAAAAAACCAAGACCTGCTTTCTTGCTGAGGCCCAAGGAAATCTAGAATTGGTAGAAAAAGAAGGTAGTTATAAATACGAGCTACAAACATGTGACCAGTAACAGAAATGAGAATTATAGTCAGATATTCCTTATGCTATCAATATGCTTATACCCATATATCTAACGCTGACTAAATATTAGAACTTGTTAAAATTACATGACAATATTTAAGTACCTGAATGTCAGGAAAATAAGAATCTTCAAAACATAAACGCTGTTTTCTATTCTGGGGAGAAATTTGTGCTACCATTTGTACACAGGTTAGCAGTATTATGTTAGGCATAATTAGGAATTTGGATGTTGCATTTGGGGATTAAGTATGATTTAAGGAGATATGTTTGGTTGTCAAGTTGGCACAGGGTGGATTGTGACCATTTAAAGCACTATGACAATTTAAAGGGATTAGGAAACGCCCAGTTGGGGCAGGAGTTTGGATGTGAATGATTGGCTAATGGGCAAGCAAATGAGGGAAGTAGACTCGTCCTCGATGTGAGTGGCCCAACCAACAGTCTCGCAGCTCAAATTAAATACAAAAGAAGGACAAAGAGAGATCATTAAAGCTTCTTCTTCTGGGAGATTTCCAGCCTTGCCATCATCTCTAGACATTGACTTGCTCCTGCTTTGTATCGTTAATCTCCATCTCAGATTTGCTCTCCTACAGTTTCAGATTGGTGACCCTCTATGTCTCTTCTGAGCAGCTACTGGACCTTGCAGGGCCATTTTGGACTTTCCTTTTGAATTTGTAAGTCATCTCAATAAATCTCTCTCTCTCTCTCTCTCTCTCTCTCTCTCTCTCTCTCTCTGTTTATTCTGTTTCTCCAAGAACCCTAACCAATAAGAATTATCTCCAAAATACAGTATTCTAAACAAGGACTACAGAAAAACTATGTGCAAACCTACTAGCATAGTACCTAACACTCTCACACCTCCGTCTTTACTTCTACCCACCTGGGCTCCAGATACATGTGTAAACACCCCTCTAAGCCTAATCTAAAACCTTTCCATCTTCAGCTCATGGCTCAATCTACACATTCAGCATATAACCTTTTCTCTTCATCCAAGAAAATGTAGGATATCAAGACATGAAATTTAAATTTTTTCCCAAACTATTCTTTTTATTATATGCATTGTGATACATAATAATTACATTCAGTCTGGGAGACTGGTAGATACCCATATTGCATCTTGAATTTAATCTCCTGCCACTTTATTTTGGAACTTATTTTCTGTCACAGTGAATGGTTCCCTTTCAAAGTCTTTCTTCCATCCGGAGTCCTGAAACACTCTACAGCAGAACCTTATTCCAGCGCTATTCACTTGCATTTACCCTCCAAATCCACGTGGTACATTCTCATTCTCTGAGATTGCGGAAACTCCTTACTCTAAGGCAAAGGATCCCAAACTCGGGTGCACAATGAAATCCATTGTGGAGATTAAAAAAAAAAAATAGTCTGGGTCCTACGCACTGAAATCCTACTTTAACTTGTCTTAGAAACAGCTATAGTGCTGGGATCTGCAAAACTCTCAAGGTGATTCTAATATCCAGCAAAGGCGAAGAATCTCTGGTCTGAAGTCAGCAGTGATCTGCCGAACTGCCTGTTTTGTTGCCTTTGGCCAATTTGCATCTACTTGGTAACTCCGAAGCACCTGAACACAGAAGTCCCATTTTCCTGCTGGAAAATCCCTTTCCTTGGCTTAGGGATACTCCTATATTTTGGTTCTTCCCTGACATTTTAAGACCACTTTCTTTTTCTTCTGTCCACTACCCTAAATTCAGGTGTTCTTGCCATGTCATACCTGGCTTTTTTCTGACCATCCATAATCTCATTGGACATTTCTTACCCCTGCAACTTCAAGGACTACCAATCTGTATTGCTGTAAACATTATAGGGGAATTTTGCTTGTGATTGTATTGAATTTGTCAATTGCTTTAGGCCATATGGATATTTTATTAGATGATCCAAATACATACACAGACAGTGATAATATGTCCTTATCTTGTGGTTTGAATTTAGAATTAACTGCATGCCCAGTAGTTACAGCTGAAGGCTGTAATGTCCAGCTGCCCAGGACTCGATTTCAGTTTTATTACATGCTACCTCTGTGCCTCATTTTATTAATTCGTGAAATAGGGATAATAATAATCCAAACTTCGTAGCATTGTTGGGAAGATTAAAAAAAAACATAATCCATTTAAAGTACCTTGCTCAGTGTCTGATGCTTAATAAATGTTAGTATTTCTCACATAATCATAGTCATCATTACTTAAGCAGAGTACATGTTTCTAGCTTCTGGACACCAACAGAATGCACTTTATACATACCGGCATTACAATACAAATCATATTGCTGATTTATAGTTAGTTGCCTTTCAGCTGTACTCTGAATTCTCTGAGGGCAAAGACTGCTTGTTATTTATGTATGCGCCTTTAGAGTTTTTCACAGAACTTGGCACAGACAGGCAGACAACACACTGGAAATAGGTTTCATCATTTACCAACTCTAATTGGTTGACAATGCCTGCATGGGATGCTGTATTGAAGAGTATGTAAGGCTGTAGCTGAGCTCAACTGCAGGAACTCTGATTAATTACAGATATCTGTCATGGGGCAGGTAGATGGAGCAGTGGAACAATGTCATGGACATTCCATTTTAGTTTTAGACGGTATATAAATAAATTTTACTGAATTTACTTGCATAAACAAGTGTTCCTGGATGAAAGGCACGAGCCAGGTGGAGTCTTTACTAAAGAATTTGGTTGATACTTCAAGTCCACGTTCTTTCATGATAGTCATTACAGATTTTCATGCTAGAAAACTGAGACAACAATGGGCACAACTTGCTCACAGCAAAACCTTCATTACATATGTTCAAATTCTGTCGAAATTTTCACCTTACAGGTCTTGATATAATCCATTACACCTGCCATCTGTGACCCTTTACACATAAATACAGAACCAGCAAATAAGAGTCTTCCAAGGTCGTTGTAGCAACTGTTATACAAACCATCTGGACATAAGCAAACAATAGTTTAAACTTCTGACAAATGCTTGAAAGAAGAACAGAGAAATGTGATTTTCAAACTTGGGCCACTGTTTACTCCTTTAATCCACAAATGGTCATGTAGCCTAAATAGTTTCTGCTGGGGGAAGAAGTAGCTGCACCAATTTCGGGCAAGAAGAGAGCAAGGACCAGTTAGGAAGGCACATTTATTTCAAAATGAACTCTATTCACCTAGCGCAGTGCCTGGAAGCTAGCTGACACTAAATGAATGTTGATGCATACATGAATAAACTAATAAGTGGGTGGATGGATGGTAAGTGCTAGATAAACTCTGCCTCCCTGTAATCTTAGTCCATATGAGTTGGCAGTTCTAATTTTCTCCACCAGATGGCGATAATGTGAGCTATAGGTTCAGCTACTAACAGAAAAGGAAAACAATCTACAAAATAAACAAAAATCCTATTAGGAGGAAAATCTCATAAAAAGTAGGTTAAGAAGGGAGAAATGAAATGTCTGTGTCTGCTGCATTATAATTTATATCTTGTGTGACCTGTGAAAGGTTCACTAAACATCTCCTCTTTGTGCCTGGGTGACTTTTTAGTTATATTAACTTCACAGTAAAATGCTTACATTGAAAGTCACCCCATATACAAATCATAGTACTATCCTCACAAGTCAAATTATTATCATTGACTTATATATTCATGCATTTATATTTTCATTTGTTTTATATGAATTTCTTAGGTGGTCAATGCTGCCCGTGGAAGTGACATTGCTGTGGAAGAATAGCTAGCCTGGTGCCTCCAGGAAATCTACCCCGGCTCTTCAACCTGCCAAAAATCAGATCAAATAAGCTTGCCTAGGGCTCATTGTCCTAAAGAATTGTAAAAAATACTGGATTAATGGTCATTCTTTTATTCAGTCTTTAGAAAGATAACTAAAAAGACAGCTTTAGAATTCAGCACCTTCCCATGTGCGTGGTATTAGGGAAGGCTAAGATTTTATTTTGGAAAATAAACATAAAAATAGGATCTAGTTTTCAGAAGGAATCAAGTATTTCTTCTAAACTAGCCCTGAGCTGGATACATTAATTTTCTAAAATGTCGACACATACTCAGAAATACTTCATGGAAAATTACAGAACACATTATTTACACACTCCTAATGAGAAAAGGCTTTTCACCTCCGTGCAAATCTTTGGTCACTGGAACATAAAAAGGCTGCAAGACTGGTGTGGAAGGAAACAAAGAAAAATTAACATTTTTGGAGTTCCGGAACATTTTCACCCTTGTGATGGAAATTAATCCTTACCATAATTTCCTAAGGTATGCACAGAAGCAGTGTACCATAAGAGTGGGGACGTTGGAGCTACAGGATTGATTTGCAAATCTAACGTTCAGCACTTAACTGTGGAACCTCTGGCAAATTATTTTTAAATTTCAATTACCTCATCAGAAAGTAAGGATAATATCTAACACATCATGAGGTGTTTATAAAGCGCAAATGTAAAGCACTGTACCTAGCAGAGGTCTAAAAGGTAAAATCCAAGACTGATGTTGACGGTGGTGCTACTGTGCTGATGTAGTCAAATTTGCAGATGAGAGAACAGGCTCCGAGCTGAAGTACCCTACTTAAGGTTGCACAGCTAAGAAATCTGAAAGGCATCGAGCACAGTACCTAGCAAAATAGTACGCACCTATTCAGCATTATGGTTGCTTCTTTCCTTCCTAAACTAAATCACGGTGATTTTTCTGAGCGTATATGTACTTTAAAACACTATATTGCACATGACAAATACATACAACTTTATCTGTCATTTTCAAAAATAAAAATAGGCTAGTTTTGGCTTTAGCTAAGTTAATGCAACATAACTGCTTCTATATATTTTGGAAAGTAATATTTTCTCTGAATTATAAATAGTAATGCACAAAATAAAACAATAAAGAGGATCAAGTCTTTACAAAAAAAATGGAAATCAGACCCACCGTTTTACCTAGCACAGAATACTCATTTTTCCTCCAAAGATTACATGTTTTCCCTTCTAGGTGTCTGTACAGGTCAGTGAGTCACCAGCAGGTAAGATCCTGAGTTTCCAGACTTCAGCTACTATATATTTTAGTTTGTATAAGTCAGTGCACTGAAGGATGGTACTGGCTAAAAATATACGTAGGTTTAAATTGTGTTTGTGTCAGCTCATAGATGACAGATTCAGGCTTTTGTCGCTATCCTTTCCTCTTCTCAATACCTGCCCTGGTACTCTCTCAGCCATCCTCTGGCATCTCTTGGTCTAAGACACTGATGAGATCGAATCAGCTTGTGTATACAACACAGATCTGTCCTGAACCCGAGACTCCTATTTCTAACTGCCTGCTGTCCTATCAGCATCTTAAACTAAACAAGTCCAAATAGTAACCTATCTTCTTCCCTTCCAAATGCACCCTTGTCATGCTCCTTCTCTTAGCGAATGGACAGCTACCCACCCAACTTCCAAAACTTGAAGCTTTGTAAACTCATCCTTGCCTCTGCTGCCTCTTTTGAGCCCAACCAGTGATTTCCACATCCCACCTACTTCCTTGGTATCTCTGCAGTCCCTCTCCACATTGTAACTCTCCCATTGCCATTCTTAGCTTTGAGGTCTCATGGATTTTCTCCCTATATCTAGTTATTCCCAACTGCAATCAGTCTCCTCCTCTACTGCCCACATTTCTATAATTCTTTGGTGCACTTCTCATCTTAAAACTTACAATTACGATGGAATTCTCCATTAATTGAAATTGAATACTTAAAAAAGTACCCCAAATGGGAAATGAAAAAGATTTCATTATCTAAATCTCTATGCATTCAGAAAAAGTCCCTAACAAAATTTAGCATTCATTTATTGTTTTTTTAAAAAAAACTTTGAAGAAAAACAGTAATAGAAGGGCCATACCTCAAAAATGACTCAATCTGTCTTTGAAAACTCTCCACCAAAAGGATTCTAAGTAGGGAAAACCTGAAGAAATTCACCATTAAAATCTCAAACAAGATTCACCATAGTACTCAAAACTTGAGCTAGAACTATCAGAAGAAAAGAAGAAACAAAAGCAAAATAAGTAAGAGAGCAAGAAGTTAAAACTATATTTGCAGATGACATAATCCTCTATATTAAAAGACCCCAAAAATTCTTCCAGAAATCTTCTAGAACTAATAAATAAATACAGCAAACTAGCAGGTTATAAAATCAGCACTCATAAGCCAATAGCACTCCTATACACCAATAACAAACCCTGAGAAAGAAATCAGGAAATCAACCCCATTCACAATATCTACAAAAATTAAGTAACTAGGAATAAACCTTACCAAAGAAGTGCAGGCTCTCTACAGAGGAAACTGCAGAGCTATGTAAAGAGGGACTGAAGGGGACTTAAAAATAAAAATGAAAAGATATCTCATGTTCCTGTGGAGTCAGAACCAGCATGGTCAAAATGGCTATACTTCCAAAATTGTTATACAGATTCAATGCATTGCCAATCAAAATACCAACAGCATTCTTCACAGATTTAGAAAATACAACACTAAAACTTGTATGGAAGCAGAAAAGGCCAAGAATTGCTAAAAACAGTCCTGAGTAGCAAGGGTAAACAGCAAGTAACGCAATTTCAGACTTTAAATTATACTACAGAGCGACGGTGAGTAAACCTCCATGGTATTGGCACAAAAACAGGAAGATCAATGGAATGGAACTGAGGACAGAGAGACAGACCCGAGTGTTCTTAGTCATCTGACTTTTGACAAAGGGTGTGGGGGGCGAGAAACCATGTACTAGAGAAAAGACAGTATCCTTAACAAATGATAATGGAAAACTAGCTCTGCGCATGTACAGGAATAAAGCTATACCAGTATCTTTCACATTATATGTTATATATCAAATGAAAATGGACCAAAGAAGTAGATATCAAAAGAGAAACACTGAATCTGATGGAAGACAAAATAGGTAAAAAACTGGAAGACAAAGAAACAGGAAAGGATTTCCTGAACAGAATAGCAATTGCACAAGAGAAAGCATCAAGAATTAGCCACTGGGACTACACCTAACTAAAAAGCTTTTGCATAGCAAAGGAAACAATCAACAGGGTGAAGAGACAACCCACAGAATGGGAGACAGTTTTTGCCAGCTACTCCCTAGAAGAGGATTAATAAGAATATATAAAGAACTCAAAAAATAAGCCTCCCCACCCAAATAAATGATAAATGACCTCATTAAATGGTCAACTGAACTACCTAGGAGAAGGACAAAAGGCCAGTGAGCATATTATAAAAAGTTCAACATCTTTGGCCATCAGAGAAATGCATATTAAGACAACACTGAGTTTCTGTCTCCAGTGAGAAGGGCATTTATCGAGTACTCAAACAACAATGCTCAGTGAAATGGACCAAAACCAAAAATAAATGAATATAGATGGTTATCTCTCTTATGAAATCCACAAAAAATGGAATAAAAAGGTCCCAACACAAGTGACAGGGTAAGAAGAGGGGCAATGAACTTCAAGGGAAAGGATGAATATCTGAAAAGTGAGGAGAGGGGCATGGATGGGCACTGATTCCCCGAACGTCATGTCTTTAATATGTTATAAAATTTGGAATATACATATATATATATATATATATATATATATATATATATATATATATATATATAAAGTTGGGTGGAAAAATTAAATTGGTGGGTATATAAACTGATACAACTATGGAAAGCAGTTTGAAGATTTCTTCAAAACCTGAATATAGAAATCCCATTTACCCCATTATCTCTCTCCTGGGCATCTTCCCAAAAGAGAGCTAAAGTCATCAAATCATAGAGACACATGCATACCCCATGTTTACAGCAGCACAACTCATAACAGCTCAATCCTGTAAACTAATTACATGCCCATCAACAGAGGAGCAGAAAAAGAAAATGTGATATATAATATTAGGCTGTCATGAAGAAAACAATCAGATATGAAGTCTTTGTAAGAAAACGGGGAACCTGAGTTCCCCCAGTGAACCTTGCAATGGACCAAGCACAAAATATTAAGTATTCCAAGGCGTCTCTTATATGAGATTGCCAGAAATACAAGCAAGAAAAGAGCTTAATATAAGAGAGAAGGTAGGTATCAAAGAGATAAGATGGCTTGAAAAGGGGAAGAAAACCTGCATGTGGGGGGAAGTGGCAAGAAACGAAAGGGGGGTGAGAAAAAGTAACAAAAACTGTTTTATGTGTAGGTACAAATTTTCCAATTTGTATGTACTGTAATTAATGTGTAGATTAATCTGCAGTACATACAGATTCAAATAAAAATGTAAAAAAAAAAGACATTTCATGATATAGCTCCAATGGGCCTTGCTGTAACCATAATGAATATTATACCACTCAATACTTTTTCAGACTTTTGTGCTTTGCACCTGTTAATCTACCTTCTTGGAGTGCCCTCGTGGTAAACACTGACTCAAATTTTAAGACTGAAATCAACTATCACCTTTCTATGGACACTGAATCCATCAAAGAAGTCAGCTGTTTTATCCCATGTACTTGCACAGCGTTTTAGCAGTACTGTAGTTTCCATTTATTTAGAAGGAGTAAGTTCCAACACCTCCAGTGGCTGCTTAAAACCTTACTGAGTAGTATGTATATACGAGGTGAATACCCTAGATAAAGAAATGATTCATGTGCTGGATAAGACCTACAGGAATACAGTGAGGTCTCTTTATGCTACTCAGATGAATAGGCAATTTAAATTTATGTTTATTTGTAGGGCTTTCCACTTAGGATTTTGGATCTCAGCTGACTGTGCATAACTGAAAGTGTGGGAATAAAGGTCATGGAAAAGAGGGGACTTAAAAATTCTTTAATTACTTGCAATTATTTTTTGAACATCAACTTCTTTACCACATATGAGCTTCTTACAATAGTAACCTTAATCTCCAGTATAAAACTCAAGATCTGACACATATATAATATTAGCTAAAAGCTTATTGCTTAAAATAGATTATCCAAATGAAGTCAGGTTGGTATCATAGAAGATAAATGCCAAAAACTCAAATTTCTTTTGATCATAATGTACAGAGACAAAAATCTAAGGCTGTGTAGTTCTTCAGACTGACCTCACATAGGATTATTTATATGTTCAGAACTGTCACCAGGTTGTACTCTTACTTAAACTCAACCACTCTACACCTTCTAGCCCACAAGCCACAATTGAAAATTATGATTTCATCTCCTGTGTGGACAAACATGTAGAAAAATATTTTCGTGGGAACTACACAATTCATAAGACATAATAAAGCCCAAAGTTCCCACAGGGAAACATTCACGAACTGTCAGGAAGGTAGCAGAAAATTTATAACAAATGTGCATGAATATTAGCTGAAAAAACAAGGGAGACGAAAAAGAATTACTTGGAGATAGAGATACAAAACATTTACCAATTATGCTAGAAAATAAAAAAGAATAATATTCTTAATATTATAGGCAGTTAGAGTATATCTAAATGTTAGTATGAATAGCTTAAATCCTTGGCTCAATTCAAATTTTAATGCAAAATTCTAGCACTAATTAGAATACAGTTATTTTCTTTTGTAATAACTGAATTTGATGTAATAATATTTAAGGAACATTTTCAATGTATGATAAGCAATTACAATTTGGTTGATAGCAACTATTTCCTTTAATAAAACATTATTCAGGTACAAAATGCATGCAAGTTTTATATGAAAACAGATTAACAATAATCTCCATCTTTTTTGATGTAAATGTAGGAAAATATACACAAATATAAGGTAAAAAAAATACAAATGAAAGAGTTTGAAGTTCTTACAGGAAGAGATAACTGACACTCTGGGATAGTGGTGGTGATGGGGTGCAGCAAGAATTCAGGGGCAAAGAATGCTGGTAAGTTAGACCTTGGAAAATAGTTGCTTTGCATAAAGGGAGATAGAGGGAGGGGATTCCCAAGAAACTTGGGGGTTGGAGATGTAGCTCAGTGGCAAAGCATCAACGCCGCATGTATAACACTCTGGATCTGGTCCCTAGTACAATATACACAAAATAGTCTCCCTTTGTCAAAAAAAGAGGTAAGGTGATTAGAGAAAGGTGAGGTTACAGGAAGTGCAGTTAAGAAAGAAAAGAACCAGTGTATGTAAGTTGTAATGACAGTAATGTTGATGGGAATGGAGGGAAGATGGTTCCGAGCAATATAGAGATGCCCACTCATTAGATCCAGAATGCATGTGTGGCTGACTGGGAGAATGAGGACATCACCTGCAGTGATATAGCAATGTAGAGAAAGAGAACTGGGATTAAGGGTGTTAGACGACTGCCTCTGTTTTAGATGTATTGATTTAGAAAGGTCAGTGTGTCAGTCATTCAAAATGTTCAGTAACTAAAATTTTAGGAAAGGAAGGAGGTCTGTATTGAGAATAAACATTTGTAAATCATCAAAAGATACGTGATCACTGAAGGCATGTGAGTGCAAGAGATTTCACAGAAATGGTACAGTGGTATTCCAATTTGAGCAGGCACCAGAATCTCCTGGAGGAATTGTAAAACCATAAGTTGCTGTTTCTCATTCAACAGGTCTGGGGTTGAACCCGAGAATTTGCTTTTTTAGCTGATGCTGCAGGGGCAGGGTAAACACCTGAAAACAGCCAATCTAGATAAACCTAGCTTCATTTAAATCTTACCATGACTTCCTAATAAGATATAATCTGTACCAACGTCAAGAGCGTTTTTCTATAAGGTTAAGGTAGAGTATACCACTGCTGATCTACGAATGAAAAAGCAACAGTAAATCATGTTTCTGTATGCCTTTTCATTTGTTAGAAATTGTGTCATTCAAAAACTGAAAAGCCAAGGCTGTCCACAAAAATATTCTAGAAAATATGGCTGTGGTGAAAAAGGGTAATAAAAATTCTACCTTCCCTTGTACTATGCTGCAGATCCGTCTATGATGTACACAGATCTTTTGGATTTTTGTTTGGGAGACTCCACTAACCTGCTGGCTTTCTCAGCAGCCAAAATTTATCTGAGACTTTTGTCCCATATAGGCAATGGCTTGAAAAGCACTTAGCTGTTTACTTTTCTTCTTACTATAAATTATTTATCCTTCCGTTTGTAAATGGCTATTTGTAGGATTAGACAAATTTTGAATGCTCTGATAAGAGGATTGCTGCATCTAAATTCATACATAATCCGTAAAAAGCACTTGTAACCCACAACCTCAACCGGGTGAGCATACGAAGCAGATTTCCTGAGCATATGAAGCAGTGCAAATTATTAACCAGTTAACATCAGCAAATTTAGTTTCGAAAGACAGGTTATGCACACCAGTATTCCCTAATGGGAAATAATACATTATAGAAATCCAGTAACAGCATACCTTGAGTAGATTTCTCTACTTCTTTCCTCTTCCTGCTCTGGCTATTGTAATTCATCCTCAGCTCTTGGTTATACTCGTGCAGAGTTTCCCTGGAGTTGTAAGACTGTCTCGGTTTTCTTCCATCCTCACTCTCGTCTGACGAACTGGTATAAGTTAGATCCATTTCATGCTTGACTTTGGACAGAGGCTGGTAGGGTTTGCAGTCTGTTTGCTCCATTTCTCATTAAGCAAGTTCAGTTTCATGAAAAGGGATGAGGGAGTCTTTTAATGAAAGCAGTCCTAAAAGAGAGGAGGAAAAAAAAAAACCCACAAGCCTTCTTAGATTTGTCCCTTTGCAAGGAAATGCATCTGGCAGATTCACAATTGGTCCTGATAATACTATCAAAGGATGGAGCAAAAGACAAACTAGATGACATGAAGCTTGCCGAAGGCAATAATAACATTCCGTGTTCCGCGCATACATTGTCAAGCATTTAGAATTAAGCTGGAGGTTGCAGCGTCAGAAAATACTCAAAGTAAGAGAGCCTTCAAAATATTTGTGTTGGAATGCAAATAAAGGCAATGTTGCCTTCTGGTGGAACTATGTTTTTAACGGTAAAGTCAGTGGTCAGATTAAAAACCATTTTTAGATTTGAAAGTGGCCGGAAGTACAAACGTTAACCTAGCACAACGCGCATTTGAAATGAAAGCTGGCAAGGCAGCTGCGCTCAGGAAGAACCCATTCTTGCCTCTGGTTTAATATTGCGTTTAAAACAGAGGCTCTGAGGAAGCAAAGGATTTTGAGTGAGAGAGGCAGCCACCAGAGCTCATGAAATAAAGTGTCCCTTACGGGAACCGAGCTGTTTGTGTTCATATTGTGGCTTCTGAGCCTCAGGCCTGCAGAGCATTTTTTTTAATGAGCTAGGTGGTGGTAAATTTTTGTTCTTGGTAGTACTGAGAGGATGTAAACAACACTACGAGTGACTACACTGGTACAGGAACAGCAGGATCTAAATCGGGTTTAGAAATGGCACCATGGAAGTTTATGATAAATTACCAAAGAACCCCTTTTCCCCACTGAATGCTGAGCTAGGAGCGTGAGAGCTCTTAGGCCCGGCAGAGGCATTAGCTGCCCCACTTAGCACAGACAGATTTGAGAAGATCAAGTGGTATATGAGATGTCAAAGTCCTCTGTAGAAGTTAAAGGCTCTGTAAAAATGCTATTTTTCCTGCTTCACATGACATCATCATCATCATAGTTTCCATCTGCTGCTGGAACTTTACAACTTGGTCCTTTTGTACAATGTTAAAAAAAAAAAAACTTGATGTGAAACTAAACAACTGTGATTCTAGTCAGCTGTGAAAGTGACTCCTTTAATTTCCTCTACTCTCCACCAAATATATTTACAAAGAAAATCTGCGAACAACTAGATACTGTACTCTATCGTGTGCGGTGTGTCATTCTTCAGAATTTCTACTGCTTTTATGGCAAGCACATAGAACACAGAAATTGCTCAGTAAAGTTTTATGGACTGGTTGATATGTACTAAATGGTGCATTCTGCATTGTAGTGTGAGGGAAGTTTTACAAGGTGAGGTCTTATTTCCCTAACCAAATGTTAAGATGCTTGAGTCTCACGCCTCTTTATATTCCGTCTACTCCATAGCACTATACTAGGCAGACACACAGTGAAAACTAACTCCGAGGCCTGCCAATCTCCTAAACAGTCCCTAGACATGTCTAGTTTGGTCTGAGTTAACATAAGAAATGAGAATGCTTAGAGAGATGACAGATTCAATATTATAAATGAACACGTGTCAACACTCAACAACATGCTAACCCAACACCATTGGATAGCTTCCTACGTTTCCCATATCCTCACAGCTTCTCCATTTGTATCTCTACCGTGGATCTAGTCACAGGATTAATATCCCATCACCTTCTCAACAGTTGCACTTTGTTATTTGGAATGTTTGTCAAATTCAGTATGTTCAAACTGAGCTTCAGACTTCGGCCCCTTTCCCATCGTATTCCTTTCAGTCAAGTCTTTCAGAGTTGATAGATGGCCAGCCTGTTCTCTTGTTTGCTCAGGCCACAGAAGGGGAAGTCAGCCTTGACTCTTGGCTTTCAGATTCTGCATGTAATCCATCTGTAAATCCTGGTAGTGCTACCTTTGTAATGTATCCAGAACCCAACCATGTCTCCCTAGTTCCCCAGTACTAAAATGGTTTAAGCCATTGTTCTGCAACTAAATTATTGTGACATTCTCTTCATTGGTCTGCTGTATAAATGATTGTGCCCTAATCACATATTATTCACATTGCAGCCAGAATAAAATTTTTTTAAAAACCTCATTCATGTCTTCCCTTCACTAAGAAGCAGCATCAATGATGTCCCATTTCCCTCAAATAAATACCAAAATCCTTACAAAGACCCAAAAGGGCCCTGCTGTAACTTCTGTGAACTCATCTCCTGATGTTTCCCCCTGGCTCATGCTCTATAGCTATACTAAATTTGCTGTTTCTGAAAGCATCTGGCAGGTTCCTGTGTCAGGCCCTTTCAAACTCCCGCTGAAAATCCACCAAAAATGGTACTACTCAACCTCCATTCAGTCTTTTATGAATTATCATATAATAACGCACAATATTGTCACTTATTTGTTCATTGACTGCCATCGGTCTTTCCCTACTAAAATGTAAGCTCCGTGGTGGTAAGCTCTTGTCACTGGGGCAGCCTACAGAATAAGTACAATACTGACATATAATAGGCACTTGATCAATACATTTATGAATAAGTGAATAAGCGATTGTTACTCTTGAAGGACTAAGGAGAATGAAAAAAATCGATAAGCTGTAGTTTCTGCCCTCAAGAAATTCAAAGGCTAATGCAAGTAATAAATAAATGAATCCAGTCGGAAGAGGGATAATGACAGTTTCTTCATATATTAGGTAATTGTTGAGAATGAAAAGTGAATGTTCGGGAAAGGAACCACTTGATTTAGCTTATTTATTCATCACCAACACGGTCAGGACAACCAGTGAAATTCTACGGAGCATTTCATTATTAGGCAAATTGAAATATTTTTCTTCTTAGGTTCCAATATCAGGTTATTCAGAAAGTGAGCAGTTGTCTCAATTTTGGTCTTGACTTTGCTATAATCAGTGCAAAGTGAGAACTGGACTAATAATAGAATTTCAGAGATGCATTTGCACTACACTTTGACCTAGAAAAGAAAAGAAGACTGTAACAAAATTCATCTAACTTCATTGTAGAAGAGGATTTTTAAAAGTTGAGGGTGGCGAACCACTTTCCACATAAGGCCACTGACAATTCAAAAATGTCCATGAAGGATTTAATTTCAATAACTCAACAAAATGTTTTCTATTATAAAAATTAACAGGCACTATTTTATCTTCTAATTGCCTTTTCCATCTCTTCATCCGCTTCCATGTTCCTAATTCCCACCAATTGGGATTGTGATCCGAATAATGCCTTCTCCCTAGTTTCAGCTGATTATGAATCTACATGTCTCAGCACCACTCAAACTTTTCAACGGAAATTAAAAAGTTAAAAAGTCTCTTTTCTTACGCTTAATTTTGTGTTTGACATCAAAACTATCACGTTAAAATTTTTGTTTTTCATGTGAAGACACTTAAGGATTTGCTTCCCTTGGTATGCTTATTTGCAATATATATTTCCAGACAGAGAGAAAGAGAGACTCAGAGACAGACACGGCGTCAGCTAGCTATCATGAACAATTTCCAAAGTTCTAATAGCCAGTAATCAGCTGGGAATGTCACACCAGTTGTTCAAGGTTACTGAGAGTCCCTATAAACAATCTTCCTTTAAACTACAAAAATAGGAAAAACTCTCCGACCCCTTCACCACAACTTTTGATGAGGAAATCATTCCAGGATGCTTTGGTATGAGAGAGTGGACTACACAGTTTTGTATGCCTAGGGCGTTGAAAGTACATAAATGATGTATTTGTCTAAGTCTCAAAAAACAGACCTTAAACTCACTAGCATATAGTATTCTTTCAAAAATAAAAATTAAATAGTTAATGAGAATAAGATCAATATTTTAAGCACAAAAAAAAACTGAGAGCATAATAATTTTAAAAAGATACTACCCCCAAATATTTTGGTAAAAGGAAAACTCATAATTATTTAAGTGATTTTTTTCATTCACTGCCAACATGGCATCTAGGAAGTCTAATGTCAAGTAAAGGTGTTAGATACGAAAAAGGTATTGGCACTTTGCAGAAACACAAAGTGTATATGTAATGCTATTCATATAAAAAATTTAATTTCTCTACTATTCTTATAATGGAGGAATTATAACATAAGGGAAATGAGTATGTAAAGCACATGGTACCATGAAACTGAGTGAAAAATAAAAAGTTAATTTTTCGATACGACAGCAAACCCATTCAGATAGTTCAGAGTGTAAATTCAAATATCACCACCTAAAGTTTGCACTTGTGCCTTTGCCTCTCTGCTTGCTAATAAATGAACTCTAAATGATTGCATAAGAGACCTGTGGCGGTTTCCGTTCATTTACTTAGTCACCATAACGCTAGGGAGTCATAAGGTTGGATGTGGAAATCACTGGCTTTAGAGTGGCGGGGTTATCACAATACAAACAAGACCAGCGCAGACGCGGATGGCCCACTTGGCATTAGGCCGATTTCAGGCACGACTGCAGTGCTTTCGCAGACTGACTTCTTCAATGCTTATAGCACCCTATGAATTCGGTACTATTATAATTCCCAATTTACAGAAGAAAACATAGAACAGGGTAAGCACATGACTAGACAAGGTCATGTAGGCAGTAAGATATAGAGTCAAGATTCCAAATCTTACCATCTGCCACCAAAGGCCACACTCTTAATCGCTATTGTGATTTGCTTTTCAGAAAACACATGTGGAGCAACCCTCAGTAATAACTGCCCTCTCCCAAGGGCTTCTTTCTCTAAATGCGAGACACTGGGGTTTTTGAGATAAAATTCCTACCTCTAAAGTTGAGTGGAAGCATACAGTGATTTGTTAAAAATAAATAAATGGTAGACATACTCAAGGCTTCATTTTCATTGTCTGTCACTCCCCCTTGCACTCCCTCCCCTTCCTTCTTCTTCCTGCATACACTAATTAATATGTTCCTAATAACATTCCAATCTACTACAGAGTATCTGAACTAAAACATTGCTCTTGAATCTGTGGTTCTGTGTACATGCATCGCGGATATCCTCACTTTGGCTATCTTTACTTTCTCTCTGTATTTCATTCTTACTCACTGTCTTAGTTACTTTTTCATTGCTGTGACTCGATACCCAACACCCACAAACTTAGGAAAGGAAAGGTTTAACTCACAGTCTCGAAAATCACAGTCCATCCGGGGGTGGCCGGCAACAATCCAAGTACATGGCAGAGAGAGAGGTGGAGGCAGCTTCCCCGGACAAACAGGAAGACAAGCTGAGGCTAGTTGAGACTAGTCCCATAGTCCTCCAGGAGGGAAGGCAGGTGCAGCTTATGTATCCTTTCAGGTCTCCGCCCAGTTACCACTCCCTCCTGCATGCAGGCGTGGCCCCTACGCACCATTAATCTTAACTGCAGTCCACCCCTGCACACCAGACCCCAATCCACCCACATCACATGGCTCCATTAAAATACATGAGACTTTTGGGGGACACTCCAGATGCTAACTACACCATTCCACCCCGGGGCCCCCAAAAGACTCATGTCCTTCTCCTCATGCAAAATGTAGTTAGTCCTCCAAGAGTCACCAAATTCTTAACGGTTTCAGCCCTGCTAAAGAAACTTCAAGTCCATAGTCTCCTCTGAGATGTAAGACAAACTTTTAGCTGTGAGCTCCTATTCCAACCAGAGTTAAGCACTTCCAACATAAAATGGCACAGGGTAAACATTTCCATTCCAAAAGGGATGAATAAGGTAATAAAAGGCAATAGGACCAGAACAATTCCTAAATCCGGCAGGGCAAGTGTTAAATCCTGTAGCTAAATGTCCAGCAACTGGGCTAAATGCTGGTGAGGCATGAACTCCAAGGGGCTTGGGTGGCCCCACCCCTGTGGCATTGCTGCAGGCTGCAGCCTCCATCTTCCCTTCTTTGGCCTGGATCCACTCACGGCCTGCTGCGTTTCTCAGCTGACAATCCATGCTCCTGGCTTCTCCAAATTTCTGGGCTCTCCACTGGACCTTAGGCTTCTCCTTCACAATTTCACACATTGCCCTCCCAGGGGCACATTGCTTGGCCTCCAAGGCCTTCCTCTGAAACCTGGGTGGAAGCCTCCATGAACCCACAACTCTTGGGCTCTGCCAGCTTGTAAAGCCGGGACCACGTGGACGTCTCCAAGATCCGCCACTGCCTTGAGCAGTAATCTGGCTCCTTTGTGCCACGGTTGCAGCAGCTTCTGAGTGCCTGGATTGCTGAACTCTAGGAAGCTGACCTCCAGCAAACACTTCCCTCTTTGGCCCTACAGGGAGTCCTGGGGAACTCTTCACAGGACAAGATCTTTTGCCTTTGCATTCTTTAGTTGGCAAAGGGTGAGATCTTGTTGATTCCCGAGTCACTGTGAAGGCCTCTTTCTTACAGTCCTGATTCCAACTTCTCGGTTTCTGTTTAATGTTAGTATCTTGAACAACCACATGCTTTTCCACTCCAGGCTGCGAGCTTTTTACACCTGTTCTCTCTGCCATTGTCTCCTGTCTTTTACTATAAAGCTGGCTGAAAGATGCAAACAGTAGCCATGTAATATTTTGAATATCAGTCTGTCCTGAGATTTCCTCCACCAGAGTAAGCAGTCCACCGCCCTTAATCTCAGTTTCAGGCAAAGTCTCTAGGCAAGGGCAAAATGCCAACAATTTTTTTTTGCCAGAACGTAGCACAAATGGTCTTTAGGCCACTTGCCAATACAGTCCTCCTTCCCATCTGAAACTTCTTGAGCCTGGCCTTTCCAACCCACACTTTTATCAGCATTCTGTTCTGAGCTCTGAACAGAATCTCCCCTCAAGCTCAGCTCAGAGCACTCCAAGGCTTCTCCAGCTTGCATCCCGAAACTTTTCTAAGTTCCTTCTGCAAACCAGTCCCAAAGACTTCTGAGCCACATCTTCAGGTAAAGTACAGCAACAACCCCATTCCTCTGGTACCAGTGTCTGTCTTAGTTACTTTTTCGTTGCTGTGACTCAATACCCGACACCCACAAACTTAGGAAAGGAAAGGCTTATTTTAACTCACAGTCTCAAAGGTTACAGTCCATTCACGGGGAGCCGGCAACAATCCAAGTACACGGCAGAGAGACAGGTGGAGGCAGCTTCCCCGGACAAACAGGAAGACAAGCTGAGGCTAGTTGAGACTAGTCCCTGCCCTCCAGGAAGGCAGGTGCAGCTTATGTATCCTTTCAGGTCTCCGCCCAGTAACCAGTCCCTCCTGCACCCAGGTGTGGCCACTGCACACCGTTAATCCCAACTGAACTGCAATCCACCGCTCCACACCAGACCCCAGTCCACCAACATCACAAGGTTCCATTAAAATACATGAGACTTTTGGGGGACACACCAGATCCTAACCACAACACTCACATACATTACCTCTCAAAATGAAAGCCTGTTCCTGTTTTGTCCTCCAAACTGCGTGGTCCTACTCACTGAAGCTGCTCCTAAGTTGCAGCCTTCACTAAAGTTTTATGCAACTTTGAAAAAATAAAGGATACACAGAACATTGCCTAAGGAGAGCAAGCCGTCATCGAACAGAGAGAGGAAATGAGGTCACACAGTGCCTAGGGAACAGCTAGCAAAGGAGGAGTAGTAGTCTCTGGAGATATTACAATACTTTTTTCCTCAGTAAAGGCCTTTAACATTAATGGAGATAGACTGATTCTGAAAACCCTGAACTTAGGAAGCTTGTAAAAAGAAACTAAAATTTTGTCTGACTCTTCTCTTACATGTTTTTGTTTTTCTTAAGAGAAAACATATAAGTAGTGAATGTGGGGTGGGGAGAAGTGTTCAAAAGTAACACAATCACTTGAGTCTTCACCAAATGGAGGAAAAATCTCCCTCACAATCCTATTAGCCTGTTAGAGTGACTACTTTCATTCAAGTGAGTTACTTTCTGGTCAAATTATTCACACAAATTTGTTCATGTTTCTTCCTTCACAAGTTTTTTATATGTTTCCATACAATTTCTTTAGCCATCGTTTTTATGGCTGTGCACAGTGACTGTACCATGATTTGTATGTGGATTTCCCCCCTTGTTGGATATTTACATTCTTCCCATTTATGATTATTATAACTGAAGCCATATAAAGATACTATGAATATCTTCAGTACTTGTTATTATTTCCTTAGGGTAGATTTCAAGAAATTGAACGAATGAGCCAAAAGGTTTGAATATTTTTCATGGCTTTGAGAAATTGTAAAGGAGTACACTGTCATTAATAAGGTCTGTGAAAACTCTCTTTTTGTTGTACCCTTGTCAACTTCGAGTTTTATTTTTTGATGTCCATTCGAAATAAGTAAATTAATTACGCCTCCTTTCAGTTTGCATTTCCTTGATTATATACAAGGTCGAATATTTGTCTTTATGTTTGCTAGTTCTATTCTCTGGTGAAGTGTGTATCTACAGATTTTATACATTTATCTATTGGGAACCTTAGTGACTTTTAAAAATATCAACCTGTGTAGGTACTGTACTACAAATAAATTAACACTTCATAGATTTGCTGAAACTATCTGTCATAGTCTGTTCTCTTCCATTTTTATTTTTATCCTTTGTGAGTGAATATGAAACCCAAAACGTTTGATTTTATCATGAAATTGACCAGTTGTCTTGGTGTCACCTGGGTACACTATAATATCTTAATAAACAGAAAGAGAAATCATAATCCTTCAGGATGTAGACTGAGAATTTTAAGTACTAAATATGGTTCTTTTTGTCCAGAAAATGATGGCTTCTCAACAAGACTGTTTTTGTGGTGCATATGAATTTTACTGTTTCAAAGAGGTGACATTTGAAGTCATAATGAAATTCTGTTTACTTCATTGGCTTTCACGTATTTGTTTAAGCTAACTTTTACATTAGCATTTAAAAATATTACTGTGAAAAAAATAAAAGTTTATCGTGGAGAATTTTTCCTCTAACACTGATTTGACTCCTTTGTGAGAGCAGCTGCAGTCGACATCCTCGTGGAGCCTTGGCAGGCTCTTGAGGCCTTTTTGAAAGCAAAAGCTGCAAGTTGTTTTATTCTACAACTGAATAGTAATGATCTTACATCTCTTTCTGTAGATTCCTGTCTTTTCCATCTGATCATGGCTTTCTTTTTCTCTTTATTTTTGTTAAAATCTCCAAAATTTTAAGGAACACCGATACTGTGTCATGTGAGACAAGTGGAGAGGAGAATTTGCAAATAGAAAAGCTGGTGCTGTCACTATACTCCACAAAGAAATTCTAACCAACTCGTTACGGGTCCGAAGACTTCACTCTAATTTTGTATTCTCCACTGCTTCTTTATGAAGGAATTGTGACCTTAAGCCTCCTTGACAGAAAGCACACACACACACACACATTCACATACACACACATTAGTTTGGACACACTTCTTTGAGACTGGCACTACCTATATTACAATTTTGAAAACGTACTGAGTGTTTCATACTCTCCCATTAGATCAATGACAACAGCTTATGCATGGCAAAGTGAAGGGCCCGAATCTCACTAAAGAAGAAATCTTTCTTTGTAACTGTGTAAATACCTACCACATTTCTATCCCTTGGTAATTTACAAAGAGTAACACATTCTTGAGTTGCGATGACATCTATCTCCATCACACCATCCCTTCTGGAACTCTAACAACCTCCTAAAGTAATTTCAAATTATCTATCTTTTATTACTTTCTCAATATCCTTTGTAGTGGATTATGTAGATCATCTAAACACTTAATAGAGTGAAGAATATTAAAGAAAATTGAAGGTAACTCAATATATAAAAGCTTTTTCACTCTTTAGAGAAGAACAATAGCTACTTATTTCCCCAAGTAAACAATCATACTCAATTCATTTTTCCTACAACAAAATCCATTGGGGTTTTGCAAATTTCATAGTAATTTTAGTATTAATGTACTTATCCAAAACATAGCATCAAATTTAATATAGTATCTTCAATAGTGATAGGCTCTAAATATGGTATTATATAACCCGAAATACAACTTTCTTCCATAGTTTACAAATAGCAAGTATTAATCAAAGCTCTCTATTGTCACTGATCTTGACCATTAATTTTTCACAAAACCGACACTTTATCCGTGATCCTCTCAAGTTTCACATGAAACAACTGGAAGCAATACAATTTTCAGTGTTCATTACTGGAATGCAATTTTCAATTGTGCTAAAGGTTTGACCAAAAAGGAGCTAATCAAATTAACCTAACATATGCTACACAGATACAGACCCATCTACAGACTTAACTGCAGAGGTGGACCCGGGGGTTAGCAATGGTTGCCTGGCTTTGCACTAAGTGCTTTTGCAACTGTTGGCAAACAATCAAAGTTGGCAGGTTAATGTGAGACAAAGCCCCATGTAAGAATACTAAAAGGTAAGTCCTCAGCTGAGCTCTATGGAAACTCAGTGTGCCACCATTTCCTACCTGTGATTTTGGGAACTACCTAATACCATTATGTAGCTGTCATGGTTAGCACATGAAAAGAAAATTGCACGTTCTGTAAAACAAGTACCAAAGGACAGCCATTGATGTAAACTCAAGTTTTCAGCTTTCTTAAATGTTACTACTACCAATATATTCAATTTAGTTAACATCTGTTATAGCTATTACTAGGAATTTTTTTCAGAAGTACAGGAACCAGAAAGAAGACCCAGACAGTCCTTTAAGAAACTCGCATACATGACCACATTTAATCCTCAAATGTTTCACTAGATATATTTTCTCATTTCACAGATGAGGAAATGGAGGTAAGAAGAGAGGATAGTAATTTCACTATAATCATGCAGCCAGTGGACCAGTAATTTAAATCCAAGAAGTCCAGCTGCTGCTGTGGCTGCGTTCACAGTCCCAGAGGCCTTTCTGCTGAGGTACACCCCAGCAGAAAGACAGGCTTTCACCAAGACACCAAAATTGCCCAGGCTGGGCACGAACTTGTGATTCTCTTGCATCTGTCTCCCAGAGTAGAGTGTAATTTTTTTTTTTTTTTTGCGATGTAAGCATTACCGAGTTTCTGAAATAAAACTCAAAGGAAGCTGCTGAAAGCATGAGCAACTAAAGAACTGAAAAGTAACTTGCTTATGTAATGAGAAAAATAAACTTTTTGAACACGGAAGGCACAAGTATACCCAAGAAAGAGAAATATAAATTTAATATCATCCATGACATCATAGGATTCTATGAATAAACTAGAAAAAAACACATTAGCACGTGGCCATCCTGTAACGTTTATTCGTGTCACGTTGCTACACGATTTCTCCTGCCTATCACTCTGAACTCAGATTAGACACCCAAGAGAAAAGAGGGTTAGAGCTGACTCGGTACTTGAGTCTCTCTGTGTGATCAGTGAGGTACCATTTTAGGTCACAAGCAGGAAATATGCTGGACTTCCTCAGCTTTCCTACCAACACTTAGTAAGAACATAATGCATACAGAACTGCAATTTTCGCCTTTACAATTCCCTCTTTTAATATCTAAGTTTTCACATTCACCTACAGGGAGCAATACCATGTTATTGCAAAAGGGTTGCGACCACAGAGGAAAGGGCTGGCATAATGTAGCACAAGGGGCACTGAACTTGGAGTTAGGAAGTCCAAATTTGGGCCCATTGTGTTGCTTACTTTATGAAATTGGACAGAACAGTACTGCCTCCCTTCCTTTACAGGCTACAAGTTAGAGGCCCTTCTTTGCTCAGAGTGCTAGCAGAGAACTCTGGCACATACCAAAGCACCATATAAAATGCAATATATTCATACAGTCATAATTATTAATTATTTTTATAATTACAGATACATCACAACTAAGCAACCTTAGTTGCGAAAATATTACTCAGGGAGTCAATATTTATGTCAGATATCCTGGCCGCCCTCGGATAACTAAACACCACATCAAGTTGCTGGTCTTGTTGCTTCGCTTTTCTGGGCAATTTGCTCCCTATTTATTTTTCTACACGTTTTTATTCAGGTCTATTTTAGTACATACAATTCACTGATTTTTGAGAATTCAGCGATTTGGGATTCATTTACAGATTTGTGGAACCATTACAATTATCCAGTTTTAAAACATTTCAATTGCCCTATAAATAATTCCCATATTCACTAAACAATCGCACTTAATGCCTTCCTCCACCCCTTGACAAGCGCTGAGAAACTCTGCCCCTACGGATTTGCCTATTTTGGGCATTTTCTAGAAATCAATTGATACAGCACATGGTCTTTTGCAACTGGCTTCTTTCACAATGCTCTCATAAATCTCTTATGGTTCCCCTATACTGTACTGTACATGAGTATTTCATGCCTTTTTGTGCCTTTGTATAATCCCTTTCACACGTGGGGTTATTCCGCCCCTTTTGTGGTTGTCCTCCAGGGCCCAACTTATGCACAATTTGAAGTGCTCCGTGTTACGCCCTGTGTCCCTGCATTCTTGTTCATTTTGCTCGAATCTTTTCATTCCATATTCTTCAGATGGGGTAATTTATATAAATCAGTTTCCAAGTTAGCAGATAGTTTCTTTTTCCATCTTAACTGCTTTAGTCCTTCTAGTAATTTTTTTCATTTAAATTATTGTACATTTCAACTATAGAATTTGCAGCTATTTTTAATAATTTCTGCTTCCTTCACAAACAACACTAGGTTGTTCCTTTTGTCATACTTCCCAATGAGAATTTATTAATGGTTTAGGATACTACTTTGAATGTTATATATAATGGTTGCCTTGAATATTTGTCTATCTCCTAATGGCAACATTTGGACACACTTGGAGGTAATGTATACTGACTGATTTTTTATTGTTGATGATGATTTTACTTAGTATGTATCATGCTCTATTTCTGTGTGTATCTCATTTTTTATTGAAAATGATACATTTTAGATAATGTATTGCAAATCTAAATTTTTATTTTCCCCTGAAAGTTATTGTTGTTATATTTTACTGTTTTATTTTTAAACTGCTTGGGCTAAATCTGTAAAATATGTCATCCTATGATGTGTGGCTACTGATATTCCTTCCCAGTTTTTATTATATTTGTTGATAAGCCTAGATTCCTCAGGGTTACCTCTGTGTCCTTACAGGTTTCTAGTCTGAAAATAATTGCTCAGAGGTTGGCATAATCACCGTGAGACTAATAAGGACTCTATCCTCTACTGATGAATTTGTGGGTGGAAAAAGAATCTCATTAAAGGTTCATGCCATTTTCAAATCTGTCACATCTTTTACTTTCCACTGAGCCTTTTCATATTTCCTTTGTTCACCAACATCTCAGGCTTGGCCAGTGATGAATGGCTGCCCTGGGCCATTCAAGGATTTCATTGTCCAGTGGACATAGGCGCAGCCTCAAACACAAATGTTTTTCATAATCACAACCACTTCAGGTGAGCTCACTAATGGCTTTTGCCACTATTTCTACGATAGACACTTCTGCTAACAATGCTAGTGGGTGCAGGCGTTATGCACCTTTCCCACTTCAGATGAACACTCTTTAACTGTTACAGTGAAAATATAATTTGTATAGCCTGTCCCCCCACGGTGGAGCCTTGTCATTGCCAAGATTAGGGATGAGGGATGGGAAGTCTGAGTGTCTCCAGGTCAGTACTATACAGATTCTCATTTTTATTACTCCAAAATGAGATGTTTATTCATGTATGGATGCTCCTTAGATTACAGTAGGCTTTTCGTTTATTTCCAGAGTGCTCAAAGGGATCAAAAAAGTTTGTGAACTTTTTGATCTTTATAGTTAGTTTTTGAGACTGTTATTTGTAGATCACTTCAGCAGAATAGAGCCAGAAGTTCTGTCCAAATGACTGATGTTTTATTGGAAATACTTCTTAGAAATGCTACACATTAAAGTTTTTTTACATTGAATTTCAAAAACTTATTATAAGCAATTAATGTAAAATGCTCATTAATTTTATATTTACTATATATTGATGTATTGGAATATATCAGATTAAGTAAAATATACTATTAACTTTCTAATATTTTAATGAGATTTTTAGATGTTTTTAAATTATATGTGTCCTTCTTTCTTTCTTTCTTTCTTCTTTTTTTGACATAGTCTCACTCTATAGTCTAGACTGGTACTGAACTCGCTATGTAAACCAGGCTGGCCTCCAACTCATAACAATTCTACTGCCTCAGGATCCCAAGTGCTGAGATTACAGGTATGTGCCACCACATCCAGCTAATCTTTATGTTGTGCTGAGGAATTGAACTCAGGGCCTGGAACTTCCTAGGCAAGTGCTTGAACAGCTGTGCTATTCCTCCAGCCCCCCACACTGTATTTCTCATGGGCAGATCTATCATCAAGCCCACGGGAAGTGCTAGGTACAGAAAAAATGCAGCAAATAATATAACTGGGATACAAATGACAAAATCTAGACTTTGAAAATATCTACAAAAAACCGATACAGTTTCTTAAACAAAAAAGTATTAAGAAAAACAGACAAAAATGAAGTATACAGGCTTAAGAGACATACCAACGAAATAAAACATATGTATTTTGTTGGGATTCTAATTTGAACAAAGAAATAGGGAAAAAAAGCTTTACACATATTGTTATGGTTTGGGTCTGGAGTGTTCCCCAAAAGCCTCATGTACCCATTGGAGGTGAGGCCTGGCTGGAAAGGGCAGACATTTGGGGCTTGACCTGGAGGGATGTGCGCTATCTTTGCCCTTCCTCTCTGTCTGGTCTCTGTCCTGCCATGTTTTGACCATCTCTGGCTCTGGCTCCAGCCTGGTGATATGATTCTACCAACTCCAGATGTTCACTCATGAAGGGACAGTGACCTTCTGAAACTGTGCGCTAGAATAAATCATTCCCCCCTAAAGTTGTGAATGTCAGGGATTCTATCCCAACAACAAAAAAAGTAACTAAGACACATATTGATTAGACAGTCTGGGAAATGTAGAAATGTATAGAACATCTGATGACATTAATATTTCATTGTTTATTTTGAAGGTGCAACATGATTTTGTACTTAGGATAAAGAAGGCTTCTTAAATGATGTAATCATATGCAAAAATTTTATCAATAAAATTATATGATATCTTGATTATCTCCAGAAATGCATTAAGAAAAGAAATTAGGTGGTAAGTAGGTGAGGTAAGAATGTCCACAAATTGAAAATCACTGAAATTATCTGATGGCTGTACTGTGTTCTTTCAATGTGTGCTTTACTTTTGTGTGTGTGTAAAATTTTAGATGGTAAAAATATAAATTGTTTTGAGAAGTTTTTAATGATATGGGAAACACTAGAATAAAATGTTAGATGAAAAGAATAAAAATAACTATCAGTGGCAAAGTGCTGATACTAGGTTCATTAGAAAATTGGGGTCTGTCTCTACTAATTGTTCTATAGAAGACTTTTTAAAATTTGCCACCAGAAAAGTAGCATTACATGTGCACACAGGTAACTATTTCTTATACATTGAAAAAATTAAAACATCCAAGCAAACATACCATAATAACAATGGCCATCACATTTTGTTGTGTAATTATATGATTTTTATTTTCAGTGTATTGTGCCCATCCCTTACATTGACAATGTATCACTTTTTTACATAAAAATAGAATTTGTAAGTTTTAGATGAAAATTTTGAAATATTTACTTCTCTTTTCGTTTTTGTCATTCATATTCATAGAAGGATAATTGGGTTGCCATTCAAGGGTTGCATATTAATAGTACCTCACACTGCAAAAGCCTTCAAAATTTTTCAAACTTTCAATGTTACCAAATAGTAGTCTAATTTATATGCCTGCTATCTCTCTGACATAGTAGGTCAAGAGGATATTATTACTCTCATTTTTGGATGAAAAAAAAAAAGAGGCTCAGATATTTGCCAAAGGTCACAAAGCAAGGCCGTTACAGAACTTGGACGGGAACCCAGGTTTCATTACTGCTTGCAAGGTGCTCTTTTCACTGAATTGTGTTGCCTTCCAGTAGGTATCACATCTGACATACTATTCATTTATCAAATAACTAACTTAAGCCCAATGGAATTCAACTTATTTGTATCAATTAAATGTACTGTCCATTTTACTTAACTGCACCTGAGAGCCATATTCAGGAAAGAAGCACTCAGATGAAACAACAGGGAGGAAGCAGTAGAATTTTGTGACATATGGCATGCTTGCTGGTGAAATCAAAGGTATGTTTCATGCCAGCTTTTTGTCTGCAAAGTGTCTTTCATGTCACTAAGAGGTATACCCCACGCCAGCAAATGCACAACCTCCCAGCCCTTTCTTTTGAAACCTAAACCCATGAGAGCACAGACTTGGCATGACTTGATGGAACACTGAATGCAATACGTGTGACCCATTTGTGAGTACACACTATCCAGATTATTCATTGTGGAGAAGGACTCTAACTTCTCATCTGGATTCTCTGTCAGCCCAGGGAAATTCAAAACTGTTTTGCTTACGCTTACATCCAAATAGAGAATACTTTTCAAATTTCAGAAAATAAAAATTACCGTTGCAAAAGTAAACAAGTGCTAAACAATGAAGGAATCAAGTATATTGAAAGCGGAAGGCAAAAGCAATTAGATTCTCCTTTGCGGAATGCTATCTTTACCCTTTTTGCACTAGGAAGTTGCAGGTGTACAAATGGACCCTCCTTTAGCTCAAGTAAGCCTTCCTTTTTTAGACCAAGGAGGGGAGACGCTAGAGACCCAGGCAACAGGGTACATTTGAAGAAGTCAGCTCGACAGACTTTTAAAATCACACAGTTTTTACTTTGATGCCACACACATCTCAACTACTAGCTGAATAGAAGACCTCGTTTTCAGTGATGGGGACTGCTTTGTATGAGAAAGGGGCCTTTTCCAATAATATAACTGTCACTTTGGATGACCTGGTCCTCTAGCTACTAAACTCAAACATTTTCATTTAGCTAATCTCGCCTTACACATTAATACTCCTTTCAGAGAAGTTGATTTTGTGAAGAAAGTAGTATCTTAGAGTCCAATATAATTGCAACAATCTAACTAGCTAAAAGTAGGAAAACAAATTCTTGAATATTTCTATAACAGAAAATGAAGGAAAGACTGGAGAAATAGCACAGCGGTTAGAGTGCTTGCCTAGCAAACACAAGGCCTTGAGTTCGATTCCCTAGCACCACACAAGAAGGGCAAGGTGGTACATCCCTGTAATGGCTTCACTTGGAGGCGGAGAGAGAGTTGTTTTGAGTGTGAGGGCAGTTTGGGATACATAGTGAATTCAGGACCAACCTGGACTGCAGAGCAAGACAGTCTCAAAAAAAGGAATGCAACATATAGGAAGAGGAAGTGACAGAGTGACAGAGCCGTAGGCTCTTCTATCAGCTCCTCTAATTCCTAAGCCTCATGTTTCTTCACTTATAAAATTAGAATAATAATATCTACCTCACAGTACCGACATGACAATTAACAATATTATTAATATATGCCATAAAAATTTTATAGCAAAATTTGAAAGTATAGATAGATAGATAGATAGATAGATTAGATATATGACATAGGTATACATATATATCAAGTACATATATATATATAGAAATTACATATATCTCATCAAGGTTATTACCAATGTTTAGATGGTACAATGCTAAAGTAGAACATTAGATGGTGGCATTAAGGTTACTTTTTGTTGTTTTTATACTATTTACATTGAGAACATTCCAATATAATGTGAAGAGAACAAAGTATACTCTAGAATCTGTGTGAAGCTCCCTGTTTAATGTGATATAGTTGATAAGCACTCACTCCCTCATTACTGGTTGTCACCCTTGTTGTCATTATCAGCATGATCCATTATTAGTGAGAAAACAAAAGCTAAAAGAAGCTAGATACTTGAGAACATCATGCTTAGTGAAGTGAGTCAAACTCAGAAGGTAAAATACTGCGTGGATTTTCTAATATGAAAAACCCAGAACTCAGACTTTTCACAGAACCAAATGGGTATAATAGTGGGAGTCGGGGGGGGGGGGATTAGGAAGGGCCAAAAAAGGGAGGGGAAAGGGATGTGTGCTGATGTGATATATACGTGTACAAAATAGTCAGGATCAATGTAACCACTGTACGTACACATGCACACAAAAACACAAATAAAGATGAGGAAAAAATGAAGAAGCTACACAGTTTATATGACTCAAAAGCAAGTAAACTGCCTAGGATATTCATTTATTTTGTGTATGTGTATGTAAGTGGATATGTATATGTGTATGTATGCAAGTGGATATGTATATGTGTATGTATGTAAGTGGATATGTATATGTGTATGTATGTAAGTGGATATGTATATGAATAAGTGGTTGAAAAAGTCACCAAACCTTAACTAACACATAATACAACTCCCTGAATCAGACTGCTTGAAATGAAGCAAATTTTTGACAAAAGAATATATGCAAGAAGTGATATATAGATTTGAAAGATACATATGTCATCACCTCAAGCAAGAAATTTCCAATAATACAATTAAATAACAAAGCAAAGCTCTTCAGTAGTAATTTGTCAATTCACGTAGATTGTAACAAATCATCACGAGGCACATACACCTCCCTACACACACAGGCACATGCATGCACACACACACTTATGCGCACACGCATACATGTGCGCGTGCACACACACACACACACACACACACACACACACACACACACACCAGAGAAAATCCCTTCCCCTCCACTTCCTGAGAATCCGGGCGGCCTCTTGCTAATCCCAAAATGAACGCCTGCTTCTCCCACAGCACATTTCCCTCATCCCTACCCCAGACCTATCCCTCCTTTATCAAAGGTAATTTGATCCATCTATGCTCTCTTCTCTCATGGCTTTTCCAGATGTCTACCTGCCAACAACTTATTCAAAATGATTAATGACTAACTGGAACTAAATGTGTTGTCTCTCCCTGAAGAAGTCAATTTTTATAGAGGTCATCTGGAAAATCGGTGTCTTTGACGAAAGGTATTAATTTTTAGTTTTGAAGTTGTAGGTCCCACACAGACCACTGAGGATGATACCTCGTGACTGGGGACTGGCTTCCTTTTTGCAGACAAAGTCAAGATATTCCAGCAACCACTGATTTGATGGTGCTGAATTCTTGCAAGGCCTGATTCTCTGACCTCGGGGAAAAGAAGGGATTTGCCTAAATCCTTAAGGAATATCTTCTGTGGATTTAATAGTAAGTGAGGAGAATTCAGCTCATCCACAGATGAAAGTGAATACCAATGAATTTTTCTCCTCCACAGCCTCAGAAGGCACCAGTGTTATACCACCAGTAGCTCAAACATATGAATTAAGACTGATGAGTAGGTTATGAACATGGCATTTCTTTAAATTGTAGTAGTCATGTCCTTAAATCAAATTTCTCTAATATGACTCAGAGACACAGAGCTAAGTCTCTTTCCTTCTCTGTCAATGGTGTAGGAGACCTGGAGAAGGTCCACACTTCAGTTACTGAAACAGAATTAATATTGTACAATGTTCTTTTTTAACCGAGTATTACTTAGTTTTTATTTCAAATATCAAAGGTTAAAATGCCCACAGTAACTGACTCTGGACCTTTTGTCTTCAAAAGACCGTGTGAATTACAATCACCACTCTGTGCTCCGGCATTCTATCATCATGAGATCTTATCAACTGGGGTTGCAGCCAATAGCATTATATTCTCATGATGACCCCAAAGAACATAAAAACTGAAAATTACTTCTGAAGATTTTAAGAAGACTATGTTCATTATGGTTTTAAATATAATTTACTACATTTTTTTCCTCAGAAGTGGTACAAAGCATGCTACTTAATTAGGGTACCTGATTCTTCAATCACACAAAGTTTATAAATACACTATTACCAAGACATAGACCTTTGAGTCACTTTCTAGGTACACTATTAACTTTTTTGATGTGGTATGACCTTATTGTGTTTACTTATAGACAACTGTGACTAGCATGGATGACATCCTCTGTGCTTAGTGGTTAAGCAGTCATTTTAATCTCTAAGGTATCTTGCCATCAGAATACACATCGGTTGACAAACACAGCAAGAAGCTATAATCACTTACAAAGTACTTGTCACGTAAAATGAACTGGGTGGGGACTATCTTTTGGCAATATTGTCAGTGTTTTATATAACAAGTAGCTTAGAGTTCTATGTTTAATTAAGAGAATATTATAAATACCAATTGACTGCATTTAATTTTTAAGACAATGTAAAGGTCATAGTTCAAGGGACAGATCCTAAAAACAATAGAAATGGTCTACATGAAATATAATTTAATGTTTGAGAATCGGTCACTGGTACACAGCATAATGAGGCTGACAAGCCAGTAGCCCTGACATTTCTACACAACACCAGAAGTCAAACATTATTTTTAAAAGCAATAAAATTTAAATGTGACACATCAAGTATATTGAACCACCATCCCAATTTTCAGGCAGCAAGGGTAGGGAATCTGATTGTTAAAAGTTTGCAATCCCTGAAAAGCCACAGTATGTGTTAGAAAGAATGGTGTACAGGCTGACATACAAGAGAATACGAGGAAAGGGGATTGCTTTTATTTATTTTAAATAGTAAGACTAACAGTAACTCTACTCAAAATCAGAAATATCTTAAATAAGGAATTATTTCATGTTTTTGTTTTCTGTGTTTCTTTTTCCATGGGCTTAAAACTTTTTAGTCATGAAAATAAAACATTAAGGCATACTCTTGCTTTGAAAAGATTAACCCAATCATATGACAACAAATACATTTGAACTGTTTTCACAAAGTTTTGGGACAGGAGGGTCAGGGTATCTTTTTTTTCTCATTAAAAAATAAAATGGCATTACAACTGTCACGTAATACTTAATGTCGAGGAAGAAGTTGAAAGACGTATGAATTCTTTCAAGCACAGAAGCTACTATTTTATGGTTTACTTGAACATATATTCCTTAAGGCATTTTTTTGAAAAATGGCCACATTTCCCTGTGAATATAAGATAATGAAATAGGTAAAATTCTTCGAAGCAATCACATACATGATTCAATATTTAAATAACTTTTCTATAGAAAAAAAAAAAACTTTCCCGTCGATGAGTATACCATCCTCAGATGTAGGATGTCTAGAGATGCTATGTAGCTTTTCTTTCTTTGCTGAAATTAACCACATGTACCCTACCCACCATTTCTTCACCAAGTCCTCCTCTTACCCTTGGGAGCTTTAAAAATCCATGGCCTACGGAGGCCTAAATTTTTCCTATGCTTCTGTTTTAGTATGTTTTGTCTTTAGTTCATAAGTTTTTTGTCTTTAGTAAGATCACATTATAATAGTATTAATCATCACCCTCAACATGTGTGGACCCAACAGTAAGATCATGATAAAAAAAAAATCCCTATACTTAGTCAAACTGAAAATAACCTTGTCTTTCCTTATAATGCTAGATTATAATCTTATTCCTATGAATACCTTAAGATAATAAATATATGGGGAAAGTTACAAGTATGAATATGCATAATATCTCCATTGACACAACTGAACCATTGGAAATATCTACTGGGTGAAAGAAGGGAAACAGTTACATGTTATTATGGTCACTTGCTTGAAAATCATGCCATCACTTAAAATGAAGGCAAAGAAAAATATACAGAAACTTGAAAATGTTATTTATGATATATTAATGAAAATAAACATGAATGTACCCTATAGTTAACAACTAAGTCAAAACAAATCTGTACATGGAAACACAAAAGGATGGATGAAAAATACATTAAAATGACAGCAGTTAAGATAATTAGACTATGAATTACAAATATTGTGCACATGTTCTGTGTCATGTGAGTTTATGTGTATGTGTGTGGGTATGCATGTATGCACTGTGTCATCACGTTATTCTTTCATTTCAAAAGGCAATTTAGACTCTCTTCAAATACTCAACTCATTTTTAAATCAATTTCATACTTCCTAGCTAGTTTTGTGTTTTACTCCAAAGAATTATCAAAAAAACCCACATCTGAACTTTAAAATCTGGATGATTAAATGCTGTGTGAACATTAATACCGAGTTAGTCTTCAAATAATCCTAACTAATACTTTTTATTCATTTTTAAAATAGGATAAATTTAATATGCACTGAGGATAAGGAAAATAACTTTTTTTTCAGGAAACCAGGAGGAAAAGAGAACTTCCACAACCTGAAAATTTCATTTATTTAAAAATTTACCCTTAATATCATACTTAATACTGAAAGATTTTTTTTTTAAATCCTAAGATCAGAAATAAGGAGAAGATACTTGGTCAAACTACTTCTATTCGATACTGGACTAGAGGTCTTACACCATATTTTAAGACATGAAAGGGGAACAAAAGAAAGAAAAGATCTAAAGGAAGTAAAGCTGTCTTCACTTGCAGACGACATGATCAATTACATGTAGACATTAGAAAAGATATAGAACTCATGATCAATATATGAAAACGAAGTTATAATTCTACATACTAGCAATGATAAGCTAGAACATTAAAATAAAAATACCAATTGCCATAGTACTGAAAAACTAAACTATTTCAGAAGAAAATTAACAAACATATGCAAGTCCTCTGATAAAAAGGATGAAAAATTGAGAAACACTAAACAAGATCTAGTTCTAAATACAGAAATATGCTATGTTCGTGGACTAGAAGACTCAACCTTAACACATACGGTCTCCCCAATTTCTATCCCAATCAAAATTCCACAATTTTTTTGTAAAACTTATTAAATCAATTTTGAGATGTAGGTAGTAAAAGAAAAGGCTCAAACTGGCCAAGACAATCTTGTAAAAGAACAGTGTTGCATAAATTATACTATCCGATTTAAAGATTTATTACAAAACGACAGTAGTCAAGAAATTGTGCTGTGATGTAAGAATACCTGGACAGATCAAATGAACAAAATGAAGGCAGTTTCTAAACAAATTTTCTAAAGGAAGTAAAAGTCTAAATACCCAGATCTGTCTTGAGTTTACATGAAATATATTTACAATATTATTAATATTCTCTTATTCTCATTGTACTTTTCAGTTTCTGGTGTGTAATTGTGTTCATTAGTTGTATGCTGAATAAATGGCCATCTTAAGCATTTGTATTATGGCAACTCTTCTATTAACTATCTGTGATAAATGACCTCATTTTGCTACTTGAAAATGGTTTCATCGACCTAAAATATGTAATTTGTATAAAATAGGCTGTATGCATATATCTTAGAGAGTTCAACTTATGAAAACATTTCAAAGACTAGTAATGTATTTCTTATTGATTTCTAAAATATATAATTGACCAAAATGGAATATCACATGGTGAGTTAAACAGAAACCTGCATGAGAAGAGAGTATAAAGTGAGTTCCATTTTTTTCCCTCTCCTAAGACGTCACATTCTTTGCTCCTTCTTCAACCTGAAGATAAAAATCACATTCAGTTTGGCCTAATGCAGGCACTTCAAAAATTTTTCATAAAAATATATTTTGTACACATTTGACTTCAACATCAACTTTAATTCAAATCTTAATTGATCTCATTTCGCAGCACTGTGTTTCTTACTATGTTTACCCATTTTTCTTTGCCAAGAGAACTTATGGTTTTGCTCTAGAAAATCAACAAATCTAATATAAAAGTAAGAAAAGACAGCAGTGGATCATAATTTGGCTTTTAAATATTAATCATTAAGATTGGCACAACACGTAAGCAGTGTCACCTCTGAGACCAGCACATCACCTTCTCCCAAACCTACAACAGCAGCTTGCCACTAACTCTGGCTTTCTCACCCTCAAAATTCATTTCTTTGCCTTAAGGGACTATCTGTAGAATTGTTCCATTAAAATGCAAATAAGTTATGTAGAAGGGGTGACACATTAACATACTCGCCATAATTATCGGCTGCTATCATCCTATCAGGATTGATTGATCCATTGTCCAGCAGAAATAAGGCCCTGAGGATATCTAACGAAAAAAGATACAATTTCAAGCAGGCAGGGCTGGGGATGAATTCAGGTGTTATGTCCACGTTGCACATCATGGTTGGGAGCTTTGAGAAGCAACAGAACAGCCTTACTCATTCAACCGGCAAACTCCCTTTTCGGGCTGTAAGATACTGGCCACTCTACTCGTCTCCTCTACTCCACTGAACTCATACAGAGAAGAATGAAGTGCCTGGAGAGCAAGGGAAAGGAGCATAAGATCTTGAACTTCAGATTTCCTATCTGTAAATGGAGCAAATTCTACGATTTCCCTCGGTATTGATAAGTATGGAACATGAAAATGCATGGTAAGTGCTCCAGATAGTGCCTAGCATAAAACAAGAGCTTAAAAAAAATAAAGCTTGATTCTAAAATATCTTTTATCACTGAGTGATAACCAAGACAGAGGAATAGAAAGTGGAAGACAGATATTGAAATGGGTCTAAAGTGCGTATAGTAATTTTCCAAAGAGATTTCATAAAAAACATTTAAAATACGATCATAAAAATAATGACAAAATGTTCAAAATTTCTTGTGTGTCAGACATTGTACTATGCACTTCTGACTCATTATCTCATTCAATTCTCACAATACTCCCTCTGTGGATGGCGCTTATTATTGTCATTTTGCACGAGGGGAAATCCCGGGCTGGAGGAGGTGAAGTAACTTGCTCATAATCGTTCAGTAAGTGGAGGAGCTCTGACACAGCTTCACAAAATGGATGGTTTCAGGAGGCAATGATACAGACCTCCTGAGGGGTTTCTGCGTAATGGAAGCAATTGTAGATGAGGGTGTGTGGGAATGAGCTGATGTTATTCACATTTCATCTAATCTTAAGTTAGGCAAGTGGATAATAACAATTTAAAATCTATAAGTGAATCAACTGTCTAATATTAAATTTGCTTTGTTGGTGGACCGGTCTAATTTTGTGAACACTTTTAATATTTCATTATTTCTTTACAATTGAGCTCTATCCTTGATCCTAGTTTCAACACTGCCTCCTTCTAACTCCACTGTCTAAAACTCCAACTCCCCAAAGCCTGGCATAACACTTTCACGATAGGAGTGGAAATCTGTCTGCAAATCTCAAGTCCCAGCATCTCCTCATAGAGGTAGATGTGAGGCTTACTGGCTACCAGCACCTTTACCTTGCAGCTACTGGTCTTCTTTCAGGTATGCTTAAACTGTCTATTAGGTTTTTATTATGGTTTGGATCTGGAATGTCCCCCAAAAGTCTCTTGTATTTGAACGTTATAGATTGTCTACGGAACCATTTGCTGTTGGGAGATTAGGGCCCAGGCTAGAGGAGTGGATTACAGGAATATAAATTGGATTACAGGCATGTAAATTGGGTTACAGCTGTGTAGTGGGGGCTTACCACACCTTGCATGCCTGGGTCCAGGAGGGGCTGATCACCGGGATGAGACCTGGAAGGATTTATAAGCTTCTTCCTGCCTTCCTTGAGGACTGGTCTCAACTTGACTTGGCTTCCTGTTCATGATGTCCTGAGGAGCTGCCTCCACCTCTGCCTCTGCCATGTACTTCCATTGCTGCCGGCCGCCCCTGAATGGACTGTGACCCTCTGAAACTGTGAGCTAAACTAAACCTTTGCTCCCCTAAATTTGTGGATGTCAGGTATTGAGCCGCAGCAATGAAAAAGCAACTAAGACGGTTTTTAATGTACTGTTGAGCTGCCTGATATTTGATTACATACATTTCCATTCTGTCTACTCCACTTTACCAAGAACTTCCTGGATCTTTATTATGTTCTGCTTACCCATCCCCTGTCTTTTTGGCTTCCAGATTTTAGCCACTCTTAATATGGGTTCCCCTACTGCTCGCCAAGTTCCACTGATACAGGTATGTCGAATGGCTTTGAGTCAATGCCGCAACTGAAATTTTTGCTCATAACTGGTATAAAATAAAACTTGACAAAATTCCTGTTTTTCCCTTCTACCCATCTGAGGCCATAGTGTTTGCTGAATATTAAATGAAAATAATTACAATAGGATAGAATATATGTTATTAAATTAATCACAGAAATATCAACTTGTCTTAATTCAGAAGAGTTTTACAAAAATTACATTGGCTTTAATCTTAGCTTTAGTATATTCTTTCCTAACATGCTGTACAGAACTACTATTTCATAAGGATGAATTTTGGATATGATTAATTAATGTTTTCCCTTTTCCAGAGAGTCAATTATTCACCCAATTGCCAGCCTATGTACTCGGTATCCTCACACTGTATACCTGTGATATAATCATGCTCAAATATGATTAGCCTGAACATCCCTATTAACTTTGAATATAAAATAATTTCATGTGAAACAACATATTACTCAAAACATAAATATATTGAGCTTTGAGAGTGCATTGTATGATGCTTCTGTCTCACCCATACACAAAATATTTATTGAACAGTCGCCATAAGCAAAACATACCAACTGAGCATGACAGGAAGCTATTGCAGAAAACTACTGAGTGACAAGAGAAATTGAATACAAATAATCCGCAAAGTTGTGAATATCTACAAATTCAAAGAATAATCAAATTAAATCATGTCCCAAACATCTGAAATAAGCAGATGGTTATAATAGTTATCATATAAGTTTATATCTCTCTATATGTACACACATGTACATAGCTTTATCACTACTGGCTACTGGTCTTCTTTCACGTACACAGAGATAACTCACTAGTTATGCCTGATACCCCCAGACAGCAGAGATGGCAATAACCATGACTGGAACAGGACGAATTTGCAGCAGTAACTTCTGTTGACAGAGGAAGTAACTAATTTGGCTATCATTTAGGGTGATTGTTCTGATTTGGTTTATTTAGTATTTGCTTTGATAGGTAAGTCACACTCTCCAGACCGTCACCCACTATACTAGTGGTAGGGTTTTTATATTCACAATATAATATTGTTACATATACTCAAGTTTACTGTAACAACTAATTTTACTGACTTGACATGTTAACTTATGAAACATTGTTATGTTTTGGATCTGTAATGTTCCCCAGAGGTCTCATGTGTTTCAAAGATGATTTTATTGTGGGGGTTAACTGCATCAAATAGGTGGGGCCTGGCTGGAAGGGTGGCACTGAGGGTGTTCTGGAAAGACATATTCTTGCCCCCATTTCTTCCCAAGCTCTTGCTCTGCTTCTGACCCTGGTACGAGCACCCGTTCTCTGCCTGGCCTTCCACCAGGCCCTTCTGCCATTACCAGCTGATGATGAACAGACCGAGACCTCTGAACTGTGACCTAAAATAAACCTCTCTTCACTTAGGCTGCGGGTCTCGGGTATGGGTGTCCCAGCAACAAGAAAGTGACTAAGGCAAGCAATTTGCTCTTCACTATATTTATTATTTCCTTTAATTGAACAAAATAATTTTCATGTTTGTGTTGACATGGCCTTCAGATTGATGTATACAATAATTGGCTCGCGGGTTTCAATCTACCTGAAACAGCTAAGTAGAGTAGATATAACAGGTTCCATGTAACACAAAGTGAATCGGGTTCTCTTCAGACTCAATTCACCTCCCCCGCTCTAGAAAAGACCTGAGAGATTCATTATTATAGATAGAGGAACTGAGGTTTAAACAGCTAAAAATGGCTAAAACCAAACAAATGTGATTTAAAAACGCATGTCCTCTCCTCTCCTTCCTTCCATTCAAATAATCATAATGCTCCTTAAAATGTCCTCATTTCAAAAAATAACACATCATCCACCTAGTTAAGCTGAAAATCAATGCGCTACCCCTGACAGCTTCTACCCTCTTCATCACCCCTGGATCCCATCTATGGACTTCCAATTTTATATTTCCCTACTGAATCTTTCTACTCCTTTGTACGGTCACCAAGCTAGTCCTTGTCATCATCACTGCCCTGGCCAACTGCCACAGTCCCCTAAGTGATCTCCTTGATTCTCCTCTGACTACTATCTAATATGCTGCTCACTTTGTAGCTAGAGTGATCCTTTCTAAATGCAAATGTAGTCACATCATTCCTCTGCCTAAAACTCATCAAAGGCGTTCACTTGATCTTAAGATACATACAAACTCTTTATTATTACCCTGGAGGCCCTACAGCATCTAGCTTCTGTGGTCCTGCCAGCCTGGGCCTCATCTTGTTCCACTTTCTAATTAAATCCTACTTACTCCACAGACCTGCTTCGAGTCCATTGCATTCATTAAGTGCCTTTACACCACAGCATTTGTGTGTGTGTGTGTGTGTGTGTGTGTGTGTGTGTGTGTGTGAGACAGGGTCTTGCTCTGTAGTTCAGGCTGCTCCTGAAATCACTATGTAGCCCAGGCTGACCTTGAACTCACAGCAATACTCCTGCCTGAACCTCCTGAGTACTGGGATGACAGGTACATGCTTTCATGCCTGGCTAATATTTATGGTGCTGGAGAATTGAACCCAAGGCTTTGAACATGCTAGATAAGCACTCTAACCACAGCGCTACACCCACAAATCCACCACAGGATTTTTGTTCATGCTTTTCTGTTGCTTAGTATGTTCTTCCTCTGTTTTTCTACAGTTGTGTCGTCAGACTTTATCATCACTTCTTCAGGGATACCTGTCTTGACATTCCTGACTTGGTATTATTATATATCACTACATCATTCTTTCCCTCTACTTACTACAAGTACAAGTACTATGTTACAGTTTATATGTATGATTACTTTGATAATGTTTGTCTTCACCACTTGACTGTAAGTATCAACAGGGCAAGGCTACTACATACTTGATTCTACTGTATCCTCACTACCACCCTAGTGTCTTGTATTTATCTCAATAAATAATAATTTAATACATGAATAAGTGGATTTCAAGAAGATCACACAGCTGGAATTCAAGTTTCCTGAGTCCTAGTGCAGAATTCTTCACGGTACAATGTTGTTTGTATGTAGGTCAAAACAGGATTGGAACATTTGGCATTTTGCACTTCTTGACTTCAAACTAAGCCCTAACTTGTGCCAGCTGCTAACATAGACATGGCATTTTTCAAAGGAAGTATGTGACTGCATCAGCAACTCAGTCACACTACTAAAACAATAAATAACATGTTTTAAAGAAGGGAAGTATAGAGCGTTATTGTTATCATCCAATGAGTGTACATGTGAATTCTCAAGGGAAGTATATTTGAGAATTAACTGCAGAAGGAAAACATGTGATGCCGTTACAAGAATATTTAAGTTCCTTTTGAAAAAAAATCCCAACACTTTAAATTTGCTGACCTGGGTTTTTGAATTTCACTTTCTTAAAAAAAAAAAAGGACTTAATGTTTTTATAAAAACATCACATGTACCCTTTCATAGATTGAGTGTTTGCTTTTTTTGGACGAAAAAATCAAATAGAACACTGTCTCTCTTTGAAAAAAAATAAGCCAAATCGTGTGTAGCTTATGCTTTTAAAGCTAAGTGAAATAATAAAGAAAATTTATGAAATGCTTTTCTATAAAAGCTACTTACAGAAGGCTTTTATTTTAAACTAATAAGTGGACTTTTAATAGTGAAATCTGAGAATTTTGCATATTCCTTAGAAAATCCAAGTTCTAATCCTAAAGTACTATAATCATCAAATAGGTGCCTGATCTTTCAAATTCTTTAATCCTTTTCCATATTAACTTTCTGACCCAGCTTTGTGCAAACACTTTTAAGTCCCTGGAAATATTTTCATGACATAAAAATCATAATTTCTTAAGGTTATTCTACATTATAGATGTAGTTGGGGTCTGAATAGTTCATAGGAAAACATACACTTAATAAATCATTCCTAAACACAGATAAAACTTCACTCGAAAGTCCATTTTCTTATTCTGGATTTCAGGATTAGAAACCCAGTATCTGTTTACCAACAGAGTCCATGTTAAATCAGGAGGGGATTTCTTGATTTTGTTATGGCTGAAGGCAAACAAACCCCCTACCAAACCATACTTTCATCATCCCAGAGTAAGAAAATCACAGTTTCCATGAAACTCAAACCTGTATTTCATTCATTATGTAATTTCCAGTCTCAGAACAACCTTGCTGCTCCAGAGTACCGACCAAATATCAGAGGTAAAACAGGCCAATCAATCCTTAGTCATAGATTAGTGCACATTGTTTATAATCTCAGCGCTGAGCTGGACACTTTGGAGGATATGTGGATCTATAATGGGATATATTTTTCCCACCTTGCCATCATAATGCTGTTGAGCAGATCTGTACGTGTGAAATATTTATCAACTAGCACTGCCATTTACCACCTAGCCCTAAAGAAATTAGAAAGTGTTGTGAGCCCGTGCCACAACAAAAACTTTCAAATAGAGGATGGGATTTCAGAAGTCTTTAAGAGATGGGAGATTAAAGTTTTTAAAGGAGGAGATTAAGATGCAGTGAGCAAGGCCACAGATAAGAAAGAATATATCCGATTTATTTAAGCAACCACCAAGTGCAGAAAATATGCAAGGGATTTTACAATATGGTAGGGCACATTAGAAACAAATTCTAAAAGTTCTTGAATGCCAGACGAAGTTTGAATTTGAAAGTACAGCAATTACATCTATAATCCAGAACTTCTCCAAGCACAATTTTAGCTAAGAGTAACATTTCTCTATGGCCCTGAGATATAGTTAGCTCAGACTCTTTAAACTGAATGAGCTGAATAATGGTGCAGAATATTGTAAGTGCAGTTACTTAAAGGAATAAGGCCTTTTCATGTTAAGGTGAGGGCAACCGGATGCTCGGAACATAGAAACAAAATAAAAATGGCAGCAAAAAATTGAATCACAGAAGAACCCAGCCCGAGTGAGTAAGTCCCTCTAAAGCTCGCTTTAAAATCAAATGTCAAGTACCAACAAACACAGATGTACAAAGTCATTTGTTTGTTCCATTACTTTGTGTAATGAGAAAATTTCACAACAGGACATTATTTCGCAGAGACAAAAGGCCTCAGTTTAATGTGCTTTTAACATAACTAGTCCACTGTTGTCAGGAAAGCTACCATTAATTAGGTCAAGTGAGAAATAATAATTTGGGAAGTGTGATCTGTCAGATGCCAAATTCTCTCATTCCCTGGTACATTTTGTGCTGGTGTGAGGCAATCGCCCCAGACACCAAGAGGAGACACAGAGAAGCCCTGAAAACAAATTGGGCTATAATTTTCCACTTAAGATCTGATTGCTCCCTTGTCCCATTTTCAACACGGATAGTAAGGTTGTTCAAGTAGAACCACCTCTGACCATTTTTTAAACCACTGGAAAGCCTCCATCTCCTAAAGTACTGTTTTCATCTATGTACAAGGTCAAAGCAATGATCCCTGAGTGTGTTTATTAACAGCATCCATTGTCCATGTTCACTTTGGCGAACGCGAATGCTCCAATTGCTTCACGTGTGACTCTCATTATGACCAATCACCATGTGGTCTGGAAATAGAAATTTCCACTTTAGGGAAAAAATGGAATTTCCCATAAGTGCCTTTAAGACTATTTCTTTGCTATAGCTCATTATGGCATCACTCTTATTCATTAATGCAATCTACAAGATATTTCACACCATAAAAAAGTTTAGTCCATGACCTCAAAGAGCATAATAAGATACAGGCACTGAAACTGGCTTCCAGGGGTTTGTAGTTGGAACAGAGCTGAAGAGACCATTAAGAGATTTCAAACACATGAGACTGGAAAAAGGCAGAGAGAACTTCAGTGACAATTATTTTGGGAAGCTGGAGATTCAAATTATTTGACTACTGGATTTTAGGGAAGACAATGGGTAGGAACAAGTATTCCCAAAGATTCAATGATAAAATAACAATATCTTTTATTGGGTCACTACTACAGCATGTCAGGCATAACTGCTGCCCAGGTATTCTTGTTCAGTCTGCATAGCATTCTATGATGTGAGGTTTATTACAACCCTTTGATTTACAGGGCAAATGAGGCATAGAGAACACTCAAGTAGATCTCCTGAGGTTACATGCCTGGTTGAAGCGTAAGTTTACATTCTGGTCAAGGCAGTAAGACTTGGATCTACATTTTAATTTATGCATTCTCCGAACACAGTACAAATGTGTTTGTTTAAGAAAAAATATAGCAATTTAGACAAAGACTATCTTCTTTAAAGTAGTCATTTCAGGGAATGATACACTTACTACACTGCTGCCGACATTTTTGGAACTCTTCTTTAGTAATGGTGTTCTAAAGCTAAACAGTCTTGTCCTATTCACCAGTGGAAAATCTTTTTTGAGGCTGAATTTAAATTTCAGAAATACTTTAAAAATATTGAAATCATGTTGCTCAAGTGAAGTGAGTTTTCAAACTATAATTTAATTTGGAACTAAGAACATGATGCAACATAAAGAAATGAATATGTTCTCCTGAAAGATTTTTCCTCAAATTGGAGCAGCACTGGCATCTTTCAAATTGGTAATGACTTTCCTGGAATTAAATTACTTAACTCTAGTGTGTGTTTTTAGTGTGGGAGGTGGGTATGCAGTTGTGTGTACTTATATTAAAATGCCAATGTTGTTTATATAAGACTATCAGGTTATACATTTTAAATCACATCTTTTATGTAAGACCCCTAAAGAACAATGAATAACAATATTACTACACATGAAATATACCAGCATAGCTACATTATAAACACTGTGGATATTAAAACATGTGGGGCTAAGCATGGACTAGATTAGTTGATTAAGGCTTCATGGTGGTAAGTGGAAATGAACTAGGCTTGAAGAACTTCTTAAATTTCAATACCAACTATGAAGTGTAGAGGAAACTAATTTGATGAGTTAATAAAAGTAAACTTGGAAAATATTCCAATCTGAATGGAAAAGCAGCCTTCCTGCAATGTATTTTCAAATATCAACCAAAGCAGATGTTAATATCTGAGGGTAGAATGAGACAAGCACAAGATAGGATGGTGGGTCCACATCTCCTGGTGAAGGCTGGGGGGGTTGGGGATGGGGGGATAAGGGGTTTCTAAATGAGTCTGAACATGATCTAAAGTTAATCTATTATCCCTCCACTGGTGATTTTCTAAGTCTCAGGGATCTGCCAAGACCTTCTAATAAATATCTTGCTTTACAAGGGCAATTTAAGAAAAGAAAACAATAGAAAATGAAAGAAAAGAAAGGGGAGGGAAGAAAAGAGAAGGAAAGGAAAGAATTGAAAAGGAAAGTAATATGGATACTTCAAATTCTCTCTCCCTAGAGTAAAGGCCCTTCCACTGACCTTGCTTAAAAAGACAAGGAAAAGCTGAAAAGAGCTGTCACCTGCCTGGAGATAAGCTTTTAGAAATGCCTTATTGTCTTTCAAATGGATGAGCAGATTTTTCTGGTAGAATTCAGTGAATGCGGAGAATCCTATTTATTAAGTTTGAACTTTCTGGTTATTAGACACTTGTTTTCTACATGAAATATTGCCATATGAAATCTTCGCAATTTCCTTAATTAAAGTAAATACTTGATTACAGTACCCTACTGCAAATCTGTGAAATGAGGATAATCATAAATCCCACTTTTGCAGTGCGTTGTAAATCATATTAGTGTCTTCTGGCGCTCTCCAGGTTTAATAGGTGATAGTTTATTATTCATGTTCAGCATAAACTAAGTCATTAAAATTATAAATTTACAAGTAAGCTACAAAAATTATGCTTGTCTTCAAGATTATGGTTTTAGTAATTGAAAATACTATCTGACCTATGTGGATATCAGGTATTTTTGTCACAGCAATGAAAAGTACCTAAGTGATCACCAAAGCCCATTCCCTGTCCTACATGCCTGAATGTGGTTTCAATGTATCCCCAGTGGTCCATTTGCTGGGAGCGGTGTTCCCAGTGTGGTGGTGTTGACAGTTGGTGGGACATTTAAGAGTTGGGATGTTGTGGGGTTCACAGAGCTGATCCCCCCTTCACTCTGTCTTCATGTCTCGCAATTATAACGTCTCCTTCTTACATCTATGCTTTTGTCTTTGTGACACTACTGTGAGGTTCTCACCAGACCAAACTGTTGCTGGTACTATGACTTTCAACCTACATAACCATAAGCTAAGCAAATCTCTGGGTATTTTTATACACTTAGTCCGTACTAGATATTTTCTAACAGTCATAAAAAATAGAGTAGTATATACTGCTTTAAATGTCACTCTGAATCTGCTGTTATTTTACTTACATAATCTATATACATCTAGAAAATTATTTTCAAAAGGCCTATGACAGGCACTATGGAAACAATGATGTCTAAGCCTCTAAAAGAGGTTAGAAATCTATCTAGTTATGGACATAAACTATGGTCCTAAAATGATGCATGACAACACAGGATAGGAAATGTTTGGAACTAAAAGCATAGATTCAGAGAGCAGAAATCCTTAACCCATATCCCAACAGCCAACAATCCACTTTGAATTGTGAAATTTGATTGAGCTTAAATACCATAATTTGAAGGTTGTTCATTACCACATTTAGCATTATTTACCATGAGCAGGTTGTTTGACATACACATGCACAAACACACGCACACACACATATGCACACACATGTGCACACACACATAACCAAGTCATGTCAAAAGATGAGTTCCTACTTCCTGTCATGAAAATTTCTATGATACAATAATGACTACATTGTTTCTAATTTTTTCGCTCCCAGACTGGAAGTTCCCAAAAGGCAGGGGCCATATCTTTTTTATTCATCATTGCATTCTCTATTCCTAGCTCCAGCACCCGGAACATAAATAACCAAAGGCTTCAGATGTATAGTGCCTCCCAACTGCACTCCTGTAGTACCTTGCCTTTGCATTTGTTATTAGCTACTTAAAGATCATTGTTAAAGGCTCTTTTGCTCTCTGACAGCCCAAATCAAAGACTACTCATTGTGGTAAGTACAGAAAAAGAAAGAAAGAAAGAAACAAAGAAAGAAAGAAAGAAACAAAGAAAGAAAGAAAGAAAGAAAGAAAGAGAAAAAGGTTTGCACAAAGTCAGCTTTGGGGGAGATGCTGAGACTTATTCTTAAAAATTGCTAGTCTCTCGCAGTTGCCCCTATGTTATGAGACTATTACAGGGAGTGCCAGCGGTGAACAAGAATCACAGATAGAATTTTACAAAACAAATTTAACCATCCATTGTTGGCTAGTAAGTTCTCTGATTGTTGACTTTTGTGCAGCCTGTGCCCAGGATTCTTCTGTTGCCTCCCTCAAGTCCATTTAGTGCTCTTGAAGACGGGGGTTCACTATAACTTAAAGTTTTTAGTCCCTCGTATCATCTATAGATGACATTGGAGTCTGGATGGATGTGAGTGGGAGTCTTCAATTTGGAAAGAAATAAAAACTGCTTCACTTTTTCCAGCTGCACCTGCATATCTGTGGTTTGATATCCCCCTTTTCTTACCTTCCTCTTTCAAGGTTGAAATCCTACTTTCCAGGGAAGGGAGGAGGTAGAGCACCTCTGGTAAAATGCTATCCTGCTGGTACCTTGTTATCAGTCTATCTGCCATTTTACATTGTAATTGCTATAGAATGTCTGTGTCCTTTAGTGAGCAAAGTGCTCCAGAAGTATCTGTTTAGTCAAGGCCTAAATTTGGTGATTTTTTAAAAGTACTTTATATAGGCAGCTGAGACCAACAGAAGCGTCTGTGGGTTGTGTTCATATGGATCTTCAGTCAGACCTGTCCTCTAAACCACTTTTCCTCTAACGGGGAATCTGCAGTCTCTTTCTGCTTCACCCAACCCTCAGAATTATTTTGGTATACATGAATTTCCTGAACCGTATTCTTCATCACATACTTGCCTTTAACTTTTCTTAGACTGACATCCTATTTTCTTGCTCAGAGTCCCCAAACCAAAATAACTTCAAAATTCACTGCTGGGTGTTTGACATGCAAAATCAAGCCCTTGACAGATGGGTTTCAGTTCATGTTTCATATGGATTTAGATAAAAATAAAACAAAATCAGAAAATGGACCACTTCAAAGACTTGCTTCCTTAGCTTTTCTCCTTTACTAGAATCTGTTGTCACCACTGTCAGTTCAAGATCCAGGAACAGGTTGTCCCTTTATAAACCCCAAAGTTCTCAGTTCTTTCTCCTCGATTCCTCAAAAAAAAAAAAATACCCTCAATCGCATCAAAAGATTTATTAAATGAATGTTTTCCTAGTCCATAATTGATCTAGAAGTTAATCCATTAAAAATGGAAAAGGAGACACTATACGAGCCGAATGTACCACAATACTAATTTAAAGTAGAACTTTAAAAACACTCCCTTGATTTGCCACCAGGATAGTGGCGGTGACTCTCAAACGACAACTGGGTAGATTTAAAATAACCGTGTTCTCTGCAGAACCAAAAGTTTCTGCCATTTTTTTTCCTGGGACAGTAGAAGTGGGAAAAAGGATTGGTGACATTATCTGTGATGCTGTGTCTGATCCTGTGTTTCTGTGAACATAAGGGAAGAATTTTTTGCTTAAGTGTTAGCATAAAAAGTGAAATATTATCAACAAAATGGTGGGATTCATTTAAAATATAAGAACAAAGGCTTAAGTTAAGTTTAGTTTAGAACACATATATAATGCCAAGTATTCAATTAAGGAAACCTTCCCAAGTTCTTCTGCATCTGTTTCCAACTGAATCTCTAATTCAGGAGGTCAATAGTAGAATTCAGATCTTTATGAATTCCTTTGAAGACGCAAGACCAAGAATTTTTTTTTAAAGATGTAAATGTTAGCTAGCTGTATCATACAGCCTCAAGGGGAAAGAATTTGTGTGCTCTTTTGTAACTTTTGGAAGCCTTGACCTATGGCTTTGGATTCCTTTTGCTTTTGACAAAAACTAAAAGGACCTTTCCACTTCAGCGACCTGGCTCTCTTCTGGTTTAGATCTGGGAGGATCCCCCAAAGTCTCACGTATTTGGACATTATGGATTGTTTATGGGACCACGTGCTGTTGGGGGACTGGCGCCTGGTGTGGAGGGGTGGATTTCAGACGTGTGGATCGGATTAGAAGCATGTGCATAGGATTACAGACATGTGGCGGCGACTTAATCCTGGAAGGGAAGGAACACTGAGGCTGGGCCTAGAAGGGGCAAATCACTGGGAAAGAAACTGGAAGAATATATGCTGCTTCTTGCCTTACTTTGGGGCCTTGACATAAGTTGGCTTATTGTTTGAAATGTCGTGAGGAGTTGCCTCTGCCTCTGCCACGTGCTTCCACTGCTGCTGGCTGCCCATGAATGGACTGCGACCTTCTGAAATGGTGAGCTAAAATAAACTTTTCAAGGCTGCAGGAATATCTCAGCGGTTAAAGCTCTTGCCTAGCAAGCTCAAGGCCCACAGTTCGATTCCCTAGCACCACAGAAAGCTGGGCATGGTAGCACGTGCCTGTAATCCCAGCACTTGGGAAGCTGAGGCAGGAGGATTGCTGTGAGTTTGAGGGCAGCCTGGGCTCCATAATGAGTTCAGGGGCAACCTGTACTGTAGAGTGAGACCATGTCTCAAAAAACAAATAAACAAAGTAAAATAAATAAAAAATAAAATAAACTATTTCTTCCCTAAAGTTGTGGCTGTCGGGTATTGACTCACAGAGACAACAAAGTAACTGAGACAGACTCCAATTTAAATGGCATCTGAGCAAAATTCTGTAACAGAACAACTTGCATATTCTTATACACACTGCAAATATGAAGATCGGTTGCCTTTTCGCTTCTACACATAAGCAAATTCCACTAGAGCATATCCTTGTCACAAAACAATATAATTAGGCATCAAAAAACAAGTGGAATCATGTGTCTAAACATATTCGCACAATGAAAAGCTGTCATTTCATCCAGCAACCGTAGCTTGTGTGAAAGGAGGCACCGTCTCATGCCTCGAAGCTTCAGGTCATTAAAGCTGTATACATGTTCTCAAGCCCTAGATCCATCTACAAAACCCATGCAAAAATATTATCAAGCTAGATAAACATGTTAAGTTGGAACCTCCGTTTATATTGGACTTATTCAACCCTCAGCCCACAGGCTGTATGCGGTCCAGGATGACTTTGAGTGTGGCCCAATAACGTGGTTTTCAAGCATGAATTTTGTAGACCAAGCATGTCCAATGTGAGGCCCAAGAGTACACATGGCCCTCGACAGCTAATAATGTGGCCCCACAATACCATAAACTTCTAACATTATTATATGATTTTTAGTTACATCGTTCATGATTTGATACTGCGGTGTTCAAGTGTAGCCTATGTAGCTGACAACCGATTGTTGTGTGGGAGAAGGTGCAATGTAGTGTTAATTCCAGCTCTCCTACACACCACACGTAATCAGTGGAATCACAACCAGCACATATCATACTTGTCATGCTCTGTTCAACTTGGAAAGAATAACACATGATTACAGATAATGGTATTTTAACCTACCTACGTGTGTGTGTGTGTGTGTGTGTGTGTGTGTGTGTGTGTGTGTCTGTGAAGACAAACATCACCTAGGGAATTTGCTATCATATTTGCTAGAGTCTCTCCTCAGCGTTTCTGATTCAGTAAGTATGCATAAGAGTTACGGCCTGTGTGTTTGCATTTCCAGTAAATTCCCAGAAATATTGTGAGGTTGGTTCAGGGAACATACCTTAAAATTACTATACTGAAAGAAAAAATAAAATTGACCAATGCAACAGAATTAGGAGTACAGAAACAATCCCAGCCATCTGATCTTCCACAAAAGGGTCAAAAACACATGCTGGAGAAAAGATAGCCTTGTTAACAAATGGTGCACAGAAAACTGGTTATCTACAGGCAAAGAATAAAACTAGACCCACATCTTTTGTGCTACAGTAACATCAAATCGAAATGGATCAAAGACTACATATTAAAACAGAAATACTGAGAAGATAAAATAAGGGAAATTTTGACAACATAGACAGAAGTAAGGACTTTCTCAAAAGAGCCCCTACTTGCATCAGAGCTAACACCAAGGATAAATGAAGAAGATTACATAAAATAAAGAAGCTCACAGAGCAAAAAAAGAGAGAGAGAGAGAGAGAGAGAGAAAGAAAGAGAGAGAGAGGAAGGGAAAGGAGAGAGAGAGAGAGAGAGAGAGAGAGAGAGAGAGAGAGAGAGAGAGATCAAGAATTGATGGAACAGGAAAAGCATTGCCTTCTCAGAGGGCTAATACATAAACAACTGAAAAAAATAAGCTTCACCAAATAAAAATATCAAAAAGGGCAAATGAAATGAATAGACATTTCTAAGAAAAGTACAAAAGGCCAATAAATAAATGAAAAAATGTTCAGAATCTTTAGTTGCAAAAGAAATGCAAATAAAAACAGATTTAATCTTACTCTAGTAAAAATAGCTATTATCAAGAACTCAAATACTGGAAAGGATGTGGGGAAAATGGAACCCTTCTACCTTAGTGGTGAGACTATAAACTAGTATAATCACTGTGGAAATCAGTACGATAATTCCTCAAAAAAATAAAAAAATATAAATTGCATTTGACACAGATCTTTGTCTTGTGGGTATGTTTCTGAAAGAGTTAAAGACATTACTATAGTGATTAATGCATATCCATGTTTATAGCAGCACAATTATTAATAGTAAAAGTTGGAAGCAGCCTATATGTCCCTCAACAAAGAAATGTGATACAGAAAAATAAACACACACACACACACACACACACACACACACACACACACACACACACAATGGAGTACTACTCTACCATAAAGAAAGATAACTTTGAGTCACCTGTAGGAAAATGAATGCACCTTGAGACTATTATGCTTAATGAAATGAATTAGACACAGAGGATTAAAACTGCATGTTTTCTAATATGAGAAAAGCAAAGTATAAATAAGTAAAAGAGCAAAATAAAAGAGTGATAGAAGGAAACATGGAAGGACGTTTTCTAGAGAGGAGAAGGGACTCTTGGGAAAAGAAAGGGTAGGAAGAGAAAAAGAATGAAAAAGTGATTAATATGCACTCTGTACATATACCAATTCCCCAAGTTTAACATAATCATTATCTATCACAAATACATACTAATAAAAATAATAATTTGGGGGGAAATTACTGTACTAAAGCATGGTCATGATGAGCCTTAGGATTTAATTTTGAAGCTCATTTAAGCCCATTAGTTTCAGACAGTGGAAAATTCAGACATGAGAACCCTAACCGGATGTGACAGTTCAACAAATATCTGCCCTTGGCTGCAGGGAGAACAAGATGGGAAAGAGTCAGGCTTCTTTGTAATCCTGTAAGCTGTTTTGTAAGATCAATGCAAACATATATGAATTAGTATTTACAACTTCCATGCAAAAAGCATAATATTTTTGAATTTTAAAAACTTTTTATTCCCAAAATTCTAATATACATAAAAACAGTGAAAATAACAAAAAATCCCACATATGTATCATCTAGATTGAATAATTATTAACACGTTGTTGAATTTGCTTATTTATAGCTGGCATGTTTTAAAGTAACTCTCAGGTGTCATATTTTTCCCCTAAATATTTCTGTGCATAAGACTAACATAACATCTTATATTGCACTTTTACTTTCAAAACATTTTAATTCTTATGATTTTCTCAAGGTCTATTAAATAATTACTAAAATGATTTTATGTTTTTAAGATAAGGAAATTTGTGAATCAAATACAGTGTTCAAAATTCTAGTTCAAAATACTAACCAAAGTTAGCAACAGAACAGAAATCAAGACTCATTAATTCACTCACTCATTTACATACACATCATCTGGAAATAAGTACCTTTTCTGTGCCCGACATTGTGTTAGGTCATGGGTGCATAAAAGTGAAAGGTGGGCTACAAGAATGGCACTGTGGTTAAAGTGCTCACCCTCAAGCGCAAGGCCCTGAGTTCGATGCCCTAGCACCACATAAAGAAGTGTGTGGTGGTGCATATCTGTAATCCCAGCACTTGGGAGGCTTCAGCAGAAGGATTGCCCTGAGTTCAAGGCCAGTATGGGCTCCATAGTGAGTTCACGACCCACCTGGACTACAGAGTAAGACCTTGTTTAGTATTGTTTTTTTTTTTTTTTTCAGGAAACTAAGCTACCATTAGAACTTCAACTGACAGTATAATGAAAGAAATTAGAGGAGACATGCACAATTCAAACTGGGTTCCATTTGATATTTGTTCCTCAGCGCTAATAGGTATACACAAGCCCACAAAAGTTTCTATGGTCTTATCAGATTAGGAAACCCTCGGTTAAAGAAATAAATTCTTATTAAATAATTTTCACATACTCTAATAAACTTATATGCATTGGAAGTCTCCATGACATCCTGTAGTAATTATGTCCTATTTTTCTACTGTATAAAATCATGAAGATCCTGACTCTTCTTCTGTTGCTACTGTGTGTATGTGTGTATGCATACCGTTTTTGTTTTGTTAAATGCTCTATTAACAGAATTTAGAGTTTGGTTTACATGTTCAAGAAAACATGTTAGAGGAAATAATGCACCATTCCATTGATAAAAACTAAGAATAGATTCCTACCCATTTTCAAGCTAAAATGAGGCTATTCATTTAGAAGTGAACTGGCTCCTTACAACTTTAAAATATCAAAGAAGACATCCAAATTAAATATATGTATCATTGTAATTTAATATAAAAGGATTTTATAATTGAATAATTTAATACACCATACCCAGAACCAGTTCTTTAGGTTCTCAAAGGTTAAATTAAACTATTTTCATTTCTTTTATCTCAGTAATGTCTTTATATTTAATTGGAAGCTACCTAGATATGTACCGAATAGTATAACTGTATTACCAGAAACTGCCTCTCAATCAAGAAAAACTGAACTTACTGTGAATTATCCTTTCTTGCCACTGAAATCAGTTTAGATGAAAACTAAATAAAGGAAACAAAAATTACTTATATAACACAAGACAAAAATATATGTATATGAGATCAACCCAAATTAATGGCATTAATGAAAGTCATCTGGTATCTAGCTGATTGACTGACTCAGCATTTTTCTCTTTTTTAAATATATACAGTTCCACATGGCTGTCAAATATCTGAAATACATGTGAAAATGAAAAACCAGTTTTTTTCATGGTATCTAAAAGTTGTATATTATGTAGACCAACTGCTTAGTTAACGAGTAATGTTTCCCTTTGTCCATGAATACTTTTACTGTCAGGAAGACAGAGCTCCAAAACCTTCAGTTACCTATAATTCTATCCAGTACTGGCTGTCACCTTGTCCTCATTTCCAAAGCAGCTCCTAACCGTTTTAACGTTCTTTAAGGATGAGCAGAAAACTAAACTAACTGTCTCAAAAATGAAGGGCTCTAGGCAAATAGACGGTCAATCATAAATGAAAATTAACTATAAAATGATTAGGTAGACTTTTTGACATTTCATCTAAATTTTATTGCTGCAGAAATTTTGTTCAATACAGACTATTCATCTTAAAGTGAGCCTGATAAATTTCTTAGTATTTAATTTTAATAATAATCAGTGCTTAATGCTTAATCTGCAATAACCCTAAACATAATTTATATTACATTACCCAAGAAACATCCTGATCATTCATTTCTGCCTTTTGCTAACAGGAAGTCCAAATGCTGCGTGTTTAAGTAAATACTAAAATTATGTTTTTACAGTTTTTCATCAAAAGTTTTCACTAGGAAAACTTGGTGTTTTACTTTATATAAGAGGCTCAGATGTACCATAATGATAAATGATAATCCTTGCTTGAGTGATATTTGTGATAAACTGAGAAATCACTTTAAGTTTCGTACTTATTTTACATGGATTAAAACAGAGACGAGGTTTCTGAGTCACTGTATTCTCCAACTTGAAAAAAGTCAATAAATCCGAGTTAATCAGCAGGCAACAGTCCAACCAGATTAAATGTGTGAGCAAAGGTCAGCCACAACACCTCAGCAAGCTTAATCCACTAGTGGATAATACAAAACAAAACATTTTTGCTTAGTATTTCTTTGAATGATGCCAAGGCTATCAGTGGTGTGAAAATAAAATAAATATCTGCAAGAATTAATATGTTTGTCTATGTTTCTTTCCTAGGGCAATAAACTGCCTACTCATCTTCTCCTAATTTGTATGTCTTTAAACCTAACAGTTAAGCTATTAATTGGCATCTGAAACACATATATGTACAAAAATACAGGTTTTAAAACTAACTGAACAGAAATTAAAACAAGTAGATATTTAAAACAAAAGTTATAATCGATGTCACCTTCAAATATAATAAACAAACATCTCGTTATTCTAACTTTTAGTAATTTCACTTACAAAATAGGAATAATACAATTACATCAACATTTTGAAATGGCAAATGCAAATAAATGCAAAATATTTTAAGTTTACAATTTTGGACAACAACACTATCATCTTTAAAAAGTCTGCTTACCTATAAAGACCAAAAACACTTTGTTACTTTAGTGTCTGGAATGTCCTCCAATAGTTTCATGTATTTGGATATAATGGATTATCTGTGGAACCAAGTACGGTTAGCAGATGGGGGCCTGATCTGGAGGGGTCGATTATGGCATGTGGTGGATTACAGGTGTGTGGTGGAAGACAGGTGTATGGTAGATTGTAGATTATAGGTATGTAGTGGTTTAAAGGCCTAAACGTGGAAGGTGTAGAACAGAGTCTGGACCTGGAAGGGGCAGATCACTGGGACAGGACCTGGAAGCATCTATGCTACTTCCTCCCTTTCTTTCTTATAGGTCCTTGGCTTGGCTTCCCACTTGCAGTGCTGTGAGGAGCTGTCTCCTCTTCTGCCTTGGCCATGTGCTTCCACAGTTGCTGCTCATCCATGAAAGGACTATGACATTTCGAATCTCTGAGCTAAAATAAATCTTTCCTTCCTATAGTTGTACATGTTGTGTATTCTGTCCCAGCAATGAAAAAAGTCACTAAGACAGAGGGAAATGTGGAAGTTAATAAACATTTTTAAAGACAAGCTATGTTTATGTTTTTATGTGGACCAGTGATTTCCAAATTGAAGCTTGTCATAACTATAGTAGAGAAGAAAACAGTATTTTCTAGTATACATTAAAATAATTATATAATCATTATTTAGAAGGTACTCTTTGAGAAATACTGATTCAGAAAGAAATATTTCTCAAAAATTATAAATAATGAACAGTGTATTTGACTACTTGACTTTTCACAGATTATTTTTGACATCTCATACAGGATGAATTCTCAATCAGGGGCCATGGTCTTTAGGAGTAAATTTCAAAATGTCTATATAAAGTGTAGCTTGAAAAAACAGGCTTACCATCATAATATAATTTACATTTATAAAATGGAAAGATGCCTTGTTTTTTAAAGAAGTTATAGAAAATAACACTCTCAATGGAATTCAGGGACCTAAAGTTTTATGTTTATCAAAAGGAGATATATGCTGACTAGGTTGAAAAAATTGGTGTGGACAGCCTAGCTCTGGCATCTAAAAAACTCTGGGGAAGGGTTTCTGCCACAACTGTATCACCAATCCATTAACAGGACACGCAAGTTGCCAACATGAGCAACTGGCCCACAGGAATGCTCTGAAGATTCAGTATCGAAAAATAGAAAGGGTGGTCAGCAAAGCAATCACAACTATTAAAATCAAGCAATGAAGAACAGGCCGTAGGAAAACATACTGGGACATCTTTGGATGCTTTTGTATGACAAATAATCTTGGACTACCAGTTTTAGCAAGTAAGTCCACCTTGCAACACACTTATACCAAAAGTTATTTATCTGAAATTAAAATTTAACCGGGCAGCTGGTACTTTATCTGCCAAAACATAATCAAACCTTTTCCCCAGAGTATCAAGGAGACAACACTTTCTAAAGAATTGTGCAATATTGAAAGAGCAAGAAAGTATTAATATGAGAGAAAAATTTCTACTTGATAATTAACTCAGAAAATGTTCTCGTTCTACTGTTACACAATAGCTCTTCAATGAGAACAGTCTGTGGTGCGTATTAGTTTCAACTCGTATTGCTGATCTTAAACTTACGGTAAGAACAGCAAACAAAAACTAATCTTTTTGGAAGAATAATTATTAATCTTAAATGTAGTTGCATGTGCTTCATATCTATACATTATTTTGAGATGGCCATGCTCTATTGAGACAAAGCCTAATTGTACACAGTCATTCACCTCTTGACACCATTTGCTTGAAATTGGAGTTGAAGGAGGAAGATCATTCAACTAACATGGTACTCTAGGAAAGACCATGAATGGACTGAAAGTCAAGAGGTCTCATTTGTCTTCAGACATTAACTTGTTATATGACTGCTACATGCTGCTAAGGTCCATGTTCTCAAGTCATTTATAAATTTTAAGAATAAATTAATTTATACTTAGCAAATGCCTGTCTCAGAAGAGACTGAACACTCAATCAGAGTTTGAATTTCCTTAATGTTTTTTCTGCCTTATGTTATCATAGATTTCAGTCAATTCAGAACAGCTTTTGCCCCATGTTTTTAGACATTTCCCATTGGGTTACAATATAGACATAGGGTCACAGGTTTACACATCTTATACTGGCTCTATCACAGAAGGCCTCGAGAGTAAAGAAAGAAATTAGCTTAGGAACAATGTTGCCTACTGAAAAACACACAGGCAAGCCTTCTGTACTTCAAATGTCCCATTTTCTTATGTGAAACAAGGAGAAGGAAAAGAAAATAAGAATTGTTAGAAAACAGAAGTTTTGTCACATTTTGAAGCAAAGGAGATCATAATTAGTACCAAAACAAATTCAGAATGACCCAAGATATGTTAGCTAAAATAACAAAAAACAATTAAAAACTGGGAAAAATTCATCATTTACTTGAGTGACTGTATAGTCAATAAAATTACCGGTAAACTTTTTTCTTTCTTTTGTAGTACTGATGATCAAGCTCAGGACCTTTGTCTGAGCGACACCCCCACCTCACTTTTTTTTTCCAAGTACTAATTTGCCCAGGCTGGGCTCGAGCTTGTGAGCTTCATGCATCTGCCTCCCAGAGTTCTGGGATTACAGGCCTGCATGACTGGGCTAGCATATTATTGGTAATTTGATATGAGTCACATTAATTCAGTAGACACTTTATGTTATACAGGTTACGTTGTGTAACAATAAAATCACCTTTTGTAAGTCACATGGAGCTAAAACTTTTAGGGGGCTGCAAGTAGCACAAGTACTTTTGAATTCTAAGCGTGTCTCCACTGATTTCCAAATACATCCACTATCTTCAGCCTCTGTCCCTTAACCTAACTTTTCCATCAGACAAACAGTTAAAAACCTTAAATTCCAAAATGGCTCACGAGAAAGCTTAAAATGCTCAAAAATCGTCCCAGATGAATTCATAAGAATCCACAAGGACAAAGCAAAGGAAGGACAAGGACTGGTGTCTCTGTACAAAGGATCTAAAACTACAACTGGAAACTGCATTTGAGGGTATTGTCTTGTCCTAACATGAGAAGCTCTCTGGAAAACTGAGTGCTTTGTTGGGGCTTAAAGGGGTGGATTTTTCCTGTCATAGCTTTATAACAGAGAGATGTACAGCTGCACTGGTCTCCTCATAGTAGAATCCTGGGGGTAACGTGTGTAATTAATATGCAATTCCTGAATAGTATTAAACCCCTGTTGACAATACTGAAATAAAGGTGATCATAATAAGAGAACGATACAAGAAGCCAAAGTAAAGCAAGCCAATTAAGTACTTCGCGAAAAACAAGACAAATACCTGCAACATTTTTCGATCTTGTAATCTCTTCCCAATCTGTCATTACTCCAAAATGACCAGTAGTAGGAACAAATGGTCCCAAACGGGGAAGGTGTTTTCACTCCAACTGCTGTGTGACTTTAGAGAAGGGCCAATGGCTGTTCCATTGGCCCAGTGAAATGGCAGAGACAGTAAATCCCTGAAAGACACTTCCAAGCAGGAAACTAGGCAGAGCTCACCAAACCTTTTTCCTTTTCACTGACATAAGTGCACACAGGCAATTGAAACCATAAATGGGAAAGAATGGAGAATTCCCAGGGTGTAAACATCCTCGTGGAAGCTGCTGAAGTGTCCCTGGAGTCGCATTCATGTGTTCTGCTAGCCACGAAAACTCAGTTCATTTTTTCAAATGTCTATTGCCCCACCAGCAGGAAATTGGGAAGCCCATTCCACTGGGGAGCTGGGAATTAACTCCTGGCTGGCTACAACAAAACTAATGCAAATCACCTGGATCCACACTCAGGTTTGTTTGCTCCCTGCTTACAAAATCAAAGGTGGCCATTTAATTTGTTGAAAAGAAAACCAGCTTTATTTCAAGCTGACTCCAAGGAGATGAAAGGATCTCATCTGCCTAAAGTCACCATCTCACTGTCTACAGGTGTATAGGGATAAGGGGAGAAGGGAATAAATACAAAGAAAAGACCACTCCAGGCTTGGTTATCCTTCCCTGACCCTGATGTCCTTGGCTCAGCATTTGATTAGGTTTTTTCCTCTCTTTATCTAGGCTAAGTAAGTAGAAGAGAGAAAACTGGGCAAAAGAAAGTGGGAGAAACCACTCATCTCTAAAAAGAGAAACTGCTTATCATAAAATCAAACATTGAAAAGTTTCACTATTCAACAGGGGTTACATGACCATGTAACATCATTTCACCTCTTTAGGCCCCAGGTCCAAAAATAGTAAAATTAAAAAGCTGGACTGGTTACTTACTCATCAATTGTTTCCTGAGCAACTTTTTTACATTAGACCCAGAGCTCAGTAGTAGAGACACTCCTCTGAAAAAGTTCATACTTCATTATCCTTCCAGTGCAATCATTCTATACTCTCCATGTTTCTACATTTGAGCTTTAAGAGGAGTCCTTCCAAGAAATGTTTTATTTGCATAATTTGTTTATGACTGGAAGCCAGTAAGGGCTTCTATGAAGGATGCAAGCATTACCCTGGTTTTAAAAGTGGGCATAAAGTTTAAAATGACTTGATTTGAAAATAGTCAAGAGAAAACTGAATGTCTTGCTTTAACCAAAGGCCTCATATAATTTCAATATTGTGTTTATTTTCCATCATAAGTAATATATGTTTTTGACATGCATAGTAGTTACACTGAACTTGGGGAATTGGTGCATCCCCACCTTAATCATCCTAATTTCCAGTACCCTCCCTACTCTCCTGTCTTTCTCCCCGACTCCCCTAATCCCCTTCCCACTTCCACAATAATCTCCCTGTTTCTCATCTCACTCTTAATTAGTTATACTTTGAATTTCTCTTTAAAAGAGTGTCTGATTTTCAAATAACAACCAGAATGAACCAAGGTAGTGAACTCTCCTGGAGACATTCAGATTATGATCATTACTAGGACAACACATTTGATGTCAGTGGGATCAGATGAGAAGTTTTACAATAATGATTTGGCCTGAGAACATCTGTTTCATTTCTGATTACACTGCAAAATTGATGCCATACAAGACCATTGATGTCCATTATTATTTATATACATTATCTATGTTAATTTTAAAAAAAGTACTTGCCTATTTGGGAAACCATTTTTTGAAGTTAAATTTTGAGAGAAGTCTCTCAAATTCCCTATGTTACTTATGGAAACTTTTCAAAATTCTTGTAACAGTCTAAGTAATTTAACAACTAATTAAATGCATGCTGCTAAATTTCCCTTCCTCAAAGTTTATCTTGACTAAATCATAAACTTTAGAGATTATAAACTTTGATGTGTGTATCTGAGACTTTAAGTGTGCCACACATTTAATGTTAAAGCACGGATAATGTTTTGAATATTCTTTTATAAAGAATTATTAGAGTTATAGGTTATATGCAAAACAGTTCAAGGACCTTATTGACAAGCACATCCCTACGGAGGCATATGAGTGGACAGATCTTAGTTTCTCAGTTCAGCTTGGCTGAAAACAAGCAATTAACACATTGAACAAGGAATATAGATGTTTCTCATCAACCTCGGACAAATGGAAGATAGGCAGAACTGTATACTTCTCATAAATTGCTGACTTTGTTGTGCTGAAGCTTCCGTTGTGCTGAAAAAGTTTTACATCTGTGAATGGAAAACGAAAACCCTGTCAACCATGGCCAAATGCGTTTGTGCGTAAGAGGATGTACACTACTTTATGTGGACATGAAGTCAATGAATAACCCATAAGCCCAGGCCAGTGCAGTTGGACTTTTGAGAGTTATTTCTCAAGCAGTTAAAAAATCAAATCGAAATGAAAGGCAGACAAAACATACTATTGCTCAATTATAATATCCCACCATGACAAATTTTACAGTAAAGGGATGAACATCTTTTTAAAATTAAACTAATAACAGAGCTAATATGTAGCTCATTGTTACTGTATTTAGAATGTATATCCCTGAATTCTGTTTCCAGAATCAAATAAATAAAACAGTAACAATGTTTAGGTTTACAAATTTGAGTTATTTTGAAAAACTGTACAAAAACTAAACATAGATAAACATGTGTGCTATTATATGAATTCAATCCCATCCTCTCTTTTTGTCAATAAGTCATCATAAAGGGTCATATTAAAAATTCCGTTAATTATTTTTCTTTAAGTAGCAGATATTAATTTAATAATCTTGATATGTAGAACAGAAATATAGATATTAGCGTATTAATTACAGATATAAATTACAGTAGAATGGTGTAATAAAATGAGCAATTTGAGTATTTGGAATAAAATAATCTATCTCCTAGACTGCCTCCATAATGACATCACTGTTATCTGCATGGCTTTGGGAAAAGTTCTTGGTCTTCCTAAACATTTCACCTTACTATCCATAGAACAGGAAAGTAATAGTACCTATTATCACATGAGGTTCAAATGAAATGATGGGTATGAAAGCATCTCTCAACTTCTGTGGGCTATTAATATGTTAATTATAACAAACATATTGGTGGTAATAGATGCATGTCATAACTGGTGAGGTAATTTTGAGTATTGATTGGAAAACACGAGTTAAGTTTGGATGTTGAGCAAAACAGGATAATCTCTGGGATAAGATCGGCCCCCATGTTGGGGTTAATTTTATGTATTTAGATGCATCAACTCTAAAATGTCCCCACGCTAGTTCCCTCCCTATTACTCAGGCCTCACCACCAAGTTACCTCCTCTGGAAGGTCCCCTCTGACCACAGCAGCTACAGTACTTCCTCTCATCCCAGTGTTTCTCTAACTATCCTGTTTATGACATGAAATGTGTCCCTATCTGAATCTATTTTTCAATGGTAATTATTTTCTACCTCTCTTTCTTAAGAATGTGAGCTCCAGCAACGTAAGTGCTAACGACCTAATCAATAAAGAAAATATATTAAATCTGCACACTGGAACATTATTCATCCATAAAAAGAATGATATTCTGTCATTTGCAACAACATGAACAGAACTGGAGGTCCTGATGTTAAATGAAAGCCAGATGGACAGGTGGCCTGTGAGCTTATTCACATGGAAAATCTAAAAATGTTGATCTAGTAGAAGTTGAAAGTAGAATGGCAGATACCAGAGGCCAGGCCGCGGAGATGGGGGGGGGGGGGGGCGGCGAAGACAGGACGATCAATACTACCAGCTTAACCAGGTTACAGGGCGACAGAAGCAAGAAGCTCTCATGCTACTGCAGTGACAACACATAGTAATGTACTGCACATCAAAAACAAAGCTAGAATAAAGCATTTTAAAACTTTCACCATGAAGGAATGGCGAATGTTTCAGGACATAAATTTGCTTATCCTGATTTAGCCATTATGCAGTGGCCCAAAACTAATATTACATAGAGGTGAAAATGTTACAGTTTATTTATCAGTTATTTAAAAAAAAAAACTAAAAAGAAAAACTAAAAGAAAAACTAAAAGAAAACAAAATAGAAGGAAAAAACAGGTCCAAGAAAAGGAAACTATCTTATTTGTCTGTTTCACGTTTTCACCTCATTTCTCGCTAGCTTCACTCATATTGGCACAAAGTAGCATTTCATAAATATTTACTAAGCAAACAAATATGTAGATCTGCCCAACCTAAGAAGCAATGTAACTTAATTCATTTTTTTCCCAAAGAAAATAGGCTTCAGGCCTGTTGTTACTGGGCTAAAATTTTCCAAAGTTTTTCCCTGGAGGGTTTTTCTAAACGGAAGGGCCAGGTTTACTTTCTTTTTTTTTTTTCCTAGTCAAATGCTTCAAAATTAGAGTTAATTCTCCAGGTGAGTAATTAGGATAAAACTTAATTCTGCAGATGAATTCTAAAGAATTGATTATTTCTCTAGAGGCCACTGGGCTGCATTTAAATCACCATTTCACTTTGGACTGTGAATGATCCAATTTACAAATCCCAATGAATCAAATTAACTAGATAACTGCCAAAATGTAATCCCATTCAGGGAATGAAATATCTGCTTTTACTGTCTCCGTTAGTGAAATTAACTCCATTACTTAAATTTTACTTTTCACTTGTGTTAACAGTCTATATTGTAAGTTTTTAGCCCCCAACATGCCTGTAGTTTTAAAATTTTCTCTTTCTTTACATTATTCAAAATTCGGCATTTAACTATTTTACTTCTTCCATCACTGACTTACGACTCTACACATTTATCACATATGGCTATAAATATCTCTTTAAGCCTTCATAATAGTAAATAAATTACCAACATTTTCTATACAATTTTGTGTTAGAAGAATGAAACTGAACTTTCACGTGACCTGGTTGACATAAATTTTAAGGACATTAAGTTTTCTTTTCCTTGCAAAAGAAAACTGTTTCATCATCCTGCAAAATTCTTGAGTTCTGAGTCTATCAAAAACTCAGCCCAGGAATGATACATATAAATTTAAAATAAATTATTTTGCCTGTGTCTCTTTTGAGGTCACAGGTGCCATTCCTGTATCATTTCTCCATTTTTCCTTAAGTATTTGATATTTTTATTTGAATTTTCATTTTTTACACATCCAGCTGCAAAGATCCCCACAGTGTTATATGAACGTGGACAATTATGGTAGGAGTCACTGCTCTGTTCTTGTGCACTGCACCTGTTACCATTGTAAGGCTTGTAAGCAAATAGTTCAGATATGAGAGCAACGGATTTAGAAATGAGGTAGTCAAGTGTTTTTCCCCCTAGTAGATTTCACTATGGAAATCATTTCATTAATCCTGTGTCACAGGATGGCAAACTTTTTTTCTTGTATGAATAAACAGTAAATGTTGTAGACCCGTGTATTACAAAAGTGATGTGTAAGTGAATGAACATGGATATGTGGCAATAAGGATGTTTTTATGGGCACTGTAATTGGGATTTCATATAAATCTCACATGTCACAAAACATTTGCTTTCTTTCAATTTTTGTTTGAATTATGTATGCAGCAAGAACAATTCTTGAACCTTGTAAATCTGACAGCATGTTGCACTTAGCTGAATGGCATAGTGTGCCTCAAAATCTGTTCTACATTAATGACACTTAATAGGCAAAAACTGATGTCCTTTTCATCATTTGGTAATGATAAATATGATCCTAAGAATTGAGGGAGTGGTACCAAGTTCTAGAAGAATGTAAGGTCTTTCAGTAATTCAACAAATTCTTGTTGAGTTGCTAAGGGCTTGTTTGGCTAGAAGTGCCCCTTTGCACAGTAGAAGACAAGACACAAGCAGTCGTGTTTAGGGTTCAGAAAAATAGAGCTGGAAACAGGAAAATCTTCCGGTAAAAATGCACACAACATATGATTTAATTTCAGGTTCATTCCTCAGAGGTTTGGATGGCATTATTATATGAGGACTAAGTAGCAAAACTATTACCATAAGTACAGTTTGATCTTTGCTTTTCAGGAACTCGGCATCCCACTGTTCCAAAAACACCAGCTTCGTACAGGATATAGAAAGAACAACTTTAAAGCATTTGTATAATACAAGTTATTTTTTAAAATTATCTTTAGTATCCCAAGCACCAAGGGGCCTAATTAATTTAGAGCAAGGCAGTTCATACTAAAGCACAACATCTATGCCTCTGAGATACAAGCTACTGTACAATTTATTTTATATTTGAGAAACTTAGGACTACTTGAATTTTGCATAAATTTTCAGGGCATCTCCAAGGAATTCAACTTTCTCTTATAACACTTCTACTTTTCATTTTTTATGTTCAGTAATCATTATAAATGTATATTTATTTCAAATCACAGTCTGCATATTGAAATATGGAAATACAGGATTAAAAGTAAAATTGTACACTAAGCTTTAATCATATCCTTATTTCGCTGTGTTTATTGTGGTGCTGGAGAATGAACTCAGGTTCTTCCACATGCTAGGCACATGCTCTATCATTGAGACCCCAACCCCTGCACACAATTCTTCTGAAAGCCACAATTATACAGCCGGGAATGCATTATTTGGCTACATTTAAGGCACAATCAACGTCACTCTTCAATTTAAGGAATCAGAAAAGACTGTGTGTTTCTTTCTGAAGCAGGTAAGACTTGGTGGAAGGCAAGGGATAATGTTGATGGATGATGATAGACAATAACGAGCATAAAATTTAATGAGTTGTTTGTGTTTCATAAATATGATGATGAATATTTCTTAAATGCTGTGGATGAGTCAGTGGTATAAAGAACTTGGCTGGACAGAGCAGCAGGGAGCATGGAGCTACTGCTCACAGTCCTAGATGCTAATCAAGGAGAGGGAGTTTTCAACACCTCTCTTAAACTAAGACCCAGATTCTTATTATCTATTAAATATACTCAAACTAAAGCACTTGCTATTTTTATTATTCCAATATGCTTATTACCATCAATATGTTTACCAAAAGCAAAAGGAATCTTTACATTTTTAGCTGTTTTGCTGTGAAGTGATTAACTTTCACTAAATCTCCTGGTAAGTCCTAGAATGCAGGGCAGCTTTCCAGTGTTCGATCAATCCTGTTTGGTCTTATGAGTCACTGTTCCTTCAGTAAGCTAGTTATCAACAGGCAATGTGACTTTCAGTTTTACACTTGAAAGCTGAAATAAGGGAAGAAAGTTATATAGAGAATATTCAACACAAAAATATTAATTTTGCAGGGGAATAATCACTTCTGGAGGTTCCTGAGAAACACAGAATGATATTCCTGTGAATAAGTATTGTGTTGCATGACAATTAAGCCAAGAGGAATTTGCAGCGTTTTGTGAAAAGAGGTATGTGATCAAAATAAAAGATTAATTAGGTCCATATAAGTACACATACTATTGTTCTCGGAAGAACAGAGTGGAAGTGAAGGTGTTACTCCAGCTCCTCATATTTGCAGAGAAGTTAATGTTTTCATACTATAAAAATACTAAATTTCAAAATAACTCACCCTTTCACTCTATATTCACAGAAAAGATTTTAAAAGAAATGTAGAAATACATATCTGGGTTTTAAATCAAGTCTGAATCTTCTTGGACCAGGAAAAGAAGAAAAACTGCAAAACTATTCTAATTAAATGACATCATTAGTTCTGAGTCCAGAAGCACAGCGTGTTATATAGGACTTCAGTTTCAGAGGGGTGTCTGTGATCAAAGGGCTCAGAGGCAGGGAAGGTAAACACCCAGAAGGCTTGATGTCAAACCTCCTGAACAGGTAAACTCTTTTCAAGGGAACTGATGATCTGGGCAGGATGGAGAGCAAGGCACAGGCCCATACTTCAGAACGACACTGAATACCCACTGACTCAGAGCGAGATTGGTGAGAACCCTAAAATATAATTATGAGCATGAGAAAATCAATATTAAGAGTAGCCTTGAATATCCGTATGTATGGAAACTTGAAAATTACTGCCAAATATCTAAAAAGTTAATAAGGAAAGAACAAAAAGCTTTTAACGAATGTATTTATAATTTAAAAACAATTTAAAAACAGTGTCATAATTACTTTTTTGTGTTGCTGGGCCATACAGCTGATACTTAAGGGAGGAAATGTCATTTTACATCACAGTTTCAATATGTTGCAGTCCGTCCATGAGTGATTTATAAGGTGGGAAGAGTCTGGCAGAGAATAACTACTCACAGCATCACAAGAGGAAGAATAGGAAGAGAGGAAAAGCTAATCTTTCCATTACACTCAGTAACCCGGCCCTTCCAATCATGTTCCACCTCCCAACAATGTGCAAAATCCACAGATAACCTATAACATATAAATACATGAAGCTTTTAAGGAACAATCCAGATCCAAAAGAAAATATTCCACTCCTAGACCCCAAAAGACTCATGTCCACCTCCTTATGTAAAGTTTCTTTAGTCTAGCTCAAGAATTGCCAAAATCTTAAGATTTTTAGCACTGCTAAAAATTACAAGTCCAAAGTCTCCTCTGAGACTCACAAGGCAGACTTTTAACTGTGAGTTTCTGTGAAAACCAAGGAAAAGTTAAAACACTTCTAATATAAAATGGCAAAGTATAAACATTCCCATTCCAAAAGGAAGAAATAGATGAACAGAAAGTAATCAGATCAAAACAAGACTGAAAACCAGCATTTTAAGTATCAAATTGTTTAGTTCCATTAAATCTTGTAGCTCTTTGTCCAGCACCCAGTGCAAGCTGTGGCAAGAATTAGGCTCCAAAGGCTTTGTGTAACTCTACAGCCTTTCCTCTAGCTGTAGCGCCAGGCTTTCTCTTTTGAGCTAGCGCTTCTCATAGCCTGTGGCCTTCATCTGCAGATGACTCCAAAGCTTCCTGGGTCTACACTGCGCCTTTGTCTTCCCTTTCCTAGCTTCATGAGCTACCCTCTCAGAGGCACAATTGTGGGTCCCCAAGGACTCCTTCCAAATCTTCATGGAAGCCTCCATGGCCCCACAAATCTGAAATTCTACATGAGTGTAAAAACCAGCACCATGCATATGATGCCAAGGTCAGCAACTGGTTTGGGCAGTAGTCTGGGCTCCTTGGGCCATAGTGGAAGAGGTCTCTTGAGTTATTAGATGGCTAAACTTCTTGGGACTTCCCTTTCCCAGATTGCCCTGTAGGATACCTTGAGGCTGTCTTTTCAAAGCAAAGTATTTTGCCTTTGCATCCCTTAATTGGTAAAGGATGGAGTCTTGCTGAGACCTGAGAGGGCATCAGCTGATACCTCACGGCATTTTTCTTACAGTCCTGATGTAAGATACCTGGCTTCTTGTGATGTTAAACTCTTTAACAACCATGAACTCTTTGTCCCAACTTCGCAGTCTTTCTTACTCCTCCAAAACTGAGAATTTTTTACATATTTTTTTCTCTGCCATTTCTTTTTCATTCTCAACATAGATCTGGCTAAAAGACACAAGCAGTATCCATGTGACAACCTGAACAGTGAGCTGTCTTAAAATTTCCTTCACCAGATTGAGTAGTCCAGTGTCCTTAATCTCAAATTTCAGGAAAAGTCTAAGGAGCAAGGTAAAATGTATTTATGGTTTCTAGATCAGTTGCCAACAGAGCCCTCCTGTCCTCTTGAAACTAATTGACTTGTACCTCTGTAACCCAAAGTTCTATGTGCATTCTAACATTCTGAGTTTTTGTCAGAATTTCCCACCAAGATCAGCTTACAGCATTCTAAAGTATCCCTAGCTGGCATCTTCAACCTTCTCAAAAACACCTCTTGCAAACCAGTTCCAAAAGCTTCTAAGCCACGTGGTCAGATAAAGTCACAAAATCACCCCACTTCTCTGATACCAATTTCTGTCTTAGATACTTTTTCATTGCTGAGACATGGTACCCAAAATCTGTAATTTAAGAGAGGAAAGGTTTATTTTAGCTCACAATTTCAGGAGGTTTCAGTTCATTCATGAGTAGTCATCAATGGCACAAAGGGACTGGTGGGGAATAGTTTCTCCTACCATTGCAAGAGGAGGGATCAGGGAATGGAAGAAGCTCAGGCAAGAGTGTATCATTCCAGGCCATACCCTTAGTAACCTCCCACACCCACAGTAATCTGCCCCTCTCGACCAGACCCCACCTCCTGACAACACAAGAAATCCACAGATAATTTACAACATTCAAATAAATGAGGGTTTTTTGAGACGCTGCAGATTCAAACTATAACAGACAGTAAAAGTACTATGTACGTATCAACATTTGTGGCATATGCCTAAACGTGGGAAAAATGTAAAACATGAAATGAAATGAATTTACTAAGAAAGTTAGAAAAGTAAATAAAATAAAAAGAAGAAAAATCAATGAGTTAAATATTTACTTTAAGAACTTGGAAAAATTAACAACAAATGGAAACTCACTCAACAGCGGGGGAAAAAAACAAAGAAAAACACAAGGCTGGAGGAATGGCACTACCTTTAAAGCTCTTGCTTGCAAGTGCAAGGCTGTGAGTTCAATTCCATAGAGCCACATCAAGGAGGGCGTGGTGGCACACACCTGCAATCCCAGCACTTGGGAGGCTGAGGCAGGAGGATTGCTTTGAGTTCAGGACCAGCCCATGTCAAAAAGAAAGAAAGAAACGAAGAAAAAAAAAAGGAAAGGAAAGGAAAGGAAAGGAAAGGAAAGAAAAAAACACAGGAAATAACTACCATGAAAATTTGGGTCACTAAAATATCAGTAAAGTGAGAAATCCTCTGGCAAAGCTGATAAAGGGGAAGGAAAAGGCAAAATATATACATATATGAAGATTGGAAAAAGAAATAAATACAATGAAAACTATTAAAAGTATAAAATAAGTTGATGAGCAGATTTAGGCAAATGCATTTGAAAATTATATAACAAGAACATTTTTGAAGACATAAATTACTGAACACTCTAAGAAAAAAGCTAAAAAGCAAAAACAAATGATAACTATAAAGCAAAAGGAATGTGTAATCAAAATTTGCCAATTTAAATAAAATACACTCAATTTTTATGAAAAATTTATGAGGTATTCACAGGAAACTATTATTTATATAAACTATTTTAGAAACCAAAATAAAATATAGCTATCTATTCATTTACTGAGGCTCATACAATCTTTTTTATCCCATTTTATTGGTATGTATAAGTGCAAAATTTAAGGTTTACAATGAAGTTGAGCATTTTGTGCACATATGTATCTTGTTAAGGTGACAAAGACTTCCCTACTCTCCTCCTTCCCTCCCCGCCCTACCCCGCTGGTTCACTTTGTTTTTAACTTTAAGTTCTATGACATAGTTGTGATCTGGGTTTCTCATATCAGAGAGACCATTCGATGTTTCACCTTCTGCTTCTGACTCGCTTCACTAGGCATGATGGTCTCAATTTGCCTCCATTTGCCTGTAAAAGCCTCCACGCTGTTGGACTTTATAGATGCATAGTATTCCGTTGTGTATAAATACCACGGTTTGTGTATCCACTGCTCTGCTGATGGGTATTTTGGAGTCTTTCATTTTTTAGCTAATGTTAGTTGTGGTGCTGTGAACATGGGTATACATGTATACACTTTTGGGAATATTCCCAGGAATGGTATCACTGGATCAAAGGGAATATTTATTTCCAAACTTCTGAGATACTTCCATAATGCTTTCCATAGTGGTTATACCAATTTACATTCCCACCAGCAGTGCAGGAGGGTTCCTTTCTCCCCACAGCCTCACCAGCACTGATTGCTATTGGTGTTGTTGATGTAGGTCATTCTCTCTGGGGTGAGATGGTACCTTAGCATTGTTTTGATTTGCATTTCTCTTATGTCTAGGGATGTTGAACATCTTCTCATGTATTTATTGGCCATTTAAACTTCTTCATGAGTGAACTGCCTCTTCATTTCATTTGCCCACTTTTCAATAGGATCCTTTATTTTGGGAGGCTTACTTTTCTTCAGCTCCCTGTATATTCTAGTTATAAGCTTCTTATCTGAGATGTTGGTGGTGAATATTTTTTCCCAGTCTGTTGGTTCTCTTTTTGCATTTTTGATAGTTTCCTTTGCTGTGCAGAAACTTTTTAATTTGACAAGTTCCCATATGTTAATAATGGAGATAATTTCTTTTGCTCTTGGTGTCTTGTCCAGGAAGTCTTTGCCTACCCCTATGTATAATCTTGATATAAAGTCCTGACAAAGCCAACTTGAGAAAGGCATATTATCAGCTAGTTTTATGCAGAATCCTTTAAATCATGAAGCAAATGTAGCAGTGGGTAAAACATGTAAATATCATGGGCAAGTTGAATTTATCCAAGAACTGAAGGACTGAATAATCACTAGAAATATTAATCAATGCAAATTAACCCAATTAAAAATACAACAAAAACAAAAACATGTAATATTTGGATTGAAAAAACCATTTAACTAAACTTAGCATTCACTCAAGTTCTGAAACATTTTCAGTAGCAAATTAGTAGTATGACAGTATTCTCATGACTTCTTAAAGAATATCTATTAAAACACTGCAGTAAATATAATAATCGATGATGTAATTTTAGACAGGCTTCCATTAATGTCAAGATAAAGACATTCTTATCATGTCCACTTAAATTTTAATGAAAATTCCAGACAATGCACAAAATAAAGAGAATAAATCAGGTAAGAAATGAGAAGGATTACACAAAACAAACATAATTTGCAAATGATGTAAGTGTGTACACAGAAAAATCTAAGAGTGAGTACAAAGTGTTAGAACTAACAAGAAATTTAGCAAGGTTGCTGGAAATGAAATCAATGTGCTAAAATCAATAACAAACCCACATACAAGTAATAACCAATTAGATAATCCAATAGTAAAAATACCCCTCAAGATTCCATTTGTAGTACTAACAAGCTAAAAAGAACATGAAAACAGATATAGCAAAAGCTGTGCGAACATTATTAAAAAACACAGAATTATTAAATAAGACAAAGGGTTTGAATAGAAGGGGATATTAAACGTTTATGAATTGGATGACAACATCTTATACATGTTTGGATTCTATTCAAATTAATCTACCAGTCTGATGCAATGCCAAAGATTTAAGAAAAAAACTGAAAAGAATAAAAAGCTAAAAACATAATTGGCAGATGCATAATAGACAACTATAACACGTCATATTGAACAAATATTTTTGTGCAAGACCTTGGGCTCATTCCCCAGGACTGAAGAAAGAAAAACATTACAATTAAACAAAGTAGAAAAAAATGAACTTATTATATAAATGAGCAATTCCCAGACAAGGAATCCTGAAGAGGACAACAGACTTAGGAAATAATCTGTTCTGTAATTTAACATACAGGGTGTTCAGTAATTTATGTTTTCAAAAACTGTTCTTGTTATATAATTTTCAAATGCATTTACCTCATAAGTAATGAGTAGCATATAAATTCGATCAGCAAACACCTAAAACATGCATGTAGACTGGCACAAATTTAGCCATACCAGACATTGACAAGGGTATAAAGAATTATGGATTTAATGTTTGCTGGAAACAGTCAAATCTTGGGCAATCTGGAAAGCAATTGGGCAGCACTTAGTAACGTTGGATCGACAGACATTCCTTGACCCAGAAAGTCCACTTCTAGATTTACACTCTAAACTTCGGTTGTACACAAAAATCTCACAGAAACTTTTACTGAAGCACTTTTTGCAAAGTTCAATTTCTGAAATAGTCTGAATGTTCACCAAGAGAGGATAAGCATTTACACCTCTTAGTCTCATCTCTATAAACTAACAATGAAACACAGTGCCACACTTTAGCATAGTTAAATCACAGAGATAAAGATAAAAAATTGAAGAACAAATGATAGGTATTTAATTAAATATTGTATGGATGATTTAAACATGAGTTTAAATATAAACAAGGATGTTAAGTGTGAGATTCAGAATTCTGGTCACACCTGGGTGAAAAAAGAGCGTAATGCGATGGGGGAACATCAAAGATTTTACTTCTGTCTCTCTTCTCCTATTTCTGAATGTAAATCTAAAACACATCAAGTAACATTTTTATCAGATAGAGCTGAGAAAAGAATTAGTGAGAAATTGGCATACAAAAATCTCCATACACTTGACATATTTCTTCATTAAGGAAAAAATGTTTGAAAGGGAAGTGAAATACAAAACTATTTTACTCAATGTTCCCGAAAATTTCTCTCCAGTTTAGGATCCATATTGGCATTAAAAATACATAATAAGTTGGAAGGAAAAAATAAGCAAAACCCTTGAAGACACTGGTGCAGGCAAGGACCTAATCAATACAACACCCAAATCATGTAACAGCAAGACTCAATACATGGAATTATATCAAATTAAAAAGCTTCTGCCCAGCAAGGGAAACACTCAACAGAGTGACCAGGGAATCAGTGGAATGGGGAAATTTTTTTGTCACCTATTCCACGGAGGACTATTCTGAAGAATATACAAAGAACTAAAAAAATTTAAAAAATTTAAAAAAAAACTACACTCTCCAAATTAAAAGAACCAATAAAAAAATTGGCAGCTGAAATGAATAAACAGTTTTCAGAAGAAGTCAGAATTACCAATAAGCACATGAAAAAATGCTTAGTAACTTTAGTCATCAGAGAAATGTAACTCAAAACAAGACCGATGTTCAATATAACTCCAGTAAGAATGTCTGATACTAAGAACTCAAAAACAACAAATGCTGGTGAGGTTGTGGGGAAAAATGAAGACTCCTTCGTTGCTGGTGAGACTGTGAATTAGTATAATCACTACAGAAATTAAGGGGGAGATTCTTCAAAAACCTGAAAAATGAAATCCCATTTGACCTAGCTATATCTCTTCTGGGTATTTTCCCAAAAGACTCAAAATAAACAAAAGAGTGATGCATTTCATGCTTCTAGCGGCACAATTTGTAGAAGCCAAATCTTGAAACAAGCCGGTATGTCCAACAAAAGATGAATGGATTAAAAGATGCGGTATATATACACAATGGAGTATTACTCTGCCACCATGAAAGCAAATTTATATCATTTGTAGGAAAATGAAGGCACCTTGAGACCATTTTGCTTATGAAATGAATCAGATATAGAAGATTGAATATTGTATGGTTTCTCTAATAGGAGAAACCAAATCATAATAAGAATAAGACAGACAGAAGGGAGAAGATGGACTTTGTGGACTCTGTGGAGAGGAGAATGCAGGGGGGTTCAGGGTGAGCAGGGAAAAGGGATGTGATATGTAAATTAGATACTATATGTAAATTAAACATTTTTAAAAGAATTTTTTAAAAGGAAAAACGTCTATCGCAGTAGGTCAAATAAACTGGAATTAGAATTGCTCAAAACAGAATATTATATATCAACAATTGAGCAATTGAATTAACTATTGCTATATGAAACTGAGGTCAGAGATCAGGATGGGGTAAGTCAGAAAATGTAAAACTGGCAAAGCTCTGAAGAGTCGCAGGACTAAATCAGAAGGAACAAGCACTGCTCCTACAACCGGCATCAGACTCGTTAAACACCTACTAGAGTCTGGTGAGAATAATCAAATTGCAGCTTTCTATCCCTCATGTTCTTTTGGGCCAAACCAATTGAAGGTACCATTTCAATCTCTTATTTGCATAGGATACAACTGAATAGTTCTATTTTTGGAAGAGCCAGACAACACCATCTCCAATCATTTATGTGCACGAGGACACTACTGCACATCCTTCATTAGCATATGGCATGAGTCCTAAATGTCCTTAGAGTTGGAGAGCTGCCTCAGTGCTGTATCTGCATGGGGACACGACCTGTGATTTTTCTCTAAAAATTTAAAAGCCTTTGTTTTATTTTCAGGATCATGAGCTCCCTCTCTCTCTCTCTCTCTCTCTCTCTCTCTCTCTCTATCACTCTCTCTTTCTCACTCTCTGGCCCTCTACTACCCTACGAATTACATATACACTTTCAATAAGCTCACTTTTTGTAAAAATAGAAATTAAAGTTAACCTTTCCTTCCCTAAAATAGTACTTAGCGAATACTGATAAATAATGATGGCACTCGGTTTCAGGTTGGGCCTGAGACTGCCTTATAGATAGCTCTGTCACCCCATTTTGAAGGCTCTCTGTCTTCAGTCTCCTGAAATCTTAGTTTTATGCTAATGTAAGCCCCAGTACATTTTCATTAAAGAAGACCTCTTATTTGTCCTTTGGCTAAATCTTAAAAACAAGTACAAATCATGTGAGAACCAGTTTATATTACATAAACTGCTTCCAATAACCAGAAGAAGATATCCTATCTTTTTTTACATCTTGCTGTATCTTAAAGCCAAAACACCACAGCGGGATTGTACGCCTGTCTTTGGCCTTTATCTTTTCTTCAGTTATTTTTGAAGCTCTGGGTATGGATTGAAGGCCCTCATGTATGGTAGCTAAATGCTCTACCACTGAGCTACACACACTAAGCCCTGATGTCGGCCGTCTTACAGAAAAGAAACCAAGCTGGGAGTGGAATGTAGGTTGGTCTGATTAGAAAGTCCATAATCTTTCTCCTGTTCTTAATATAACTAAGTAAACACCAAAGGTATATAATGCACTGCTCTGCTTTATTTTAGTTTGTTTTACTTTAATTTACTTGTTTGAAACTCACACAGTCAGAGCAGTAAAGAGAAGCAGTAAATCTCTCATGGAAATCATAGGCCCAAATTCACTACATGCCTCATTTAGACAGCTAAAGGAAACTGATAGTGTTGTATATAGCTGTAGTTTTCCCACGGCTTCATCAAAACACTTGACACTTGGTAGAGCCCAGTTAACCAGGATGGGGCAACAGGACCCAAAGTACCAAACCAGAGAACTGACCATGGTAGAGATTTGAAATAGAATTGGAGATCAACATCCTGGCCCATTAAGAAAGCAACCTGAACCCAGATTGGATTTGTGCCATTTTTATTGTCTAAATGAAGTTGGTAAATGGTGCTAAGAAAACTCCAGCAATTTAATTTTTTGGGTAGAAGGTTATTTCTTTAATTTTCTCTAATATTGAACCACCAAAGGCATTTTAACTCATCTGGGATTTTTCATTGTATATTTTCTTAAAAAATTATTTTTGAAAAATGTTCTTTATTTCTACTTTCCCACAGAATATGCACAGACTATGCTCTTAAACCACATATGATACATTCAAAATATCTTTCTCTCTACCTAAACAGTTTAACAGTTGTTTTGCTTAATACTGTATGTAACACGTATTATAATGTAAAATCTTAGTGTGAGAAAATTGTGACTTATTAAAAATAACATGGCCAAACTTTAAAGTAGTTAATTAATATAACTATTGCATTACTTTGATCAAATAAAATGGTTCTTGCTAACTGCTATCACTAATGTTGGTCTTTTAGAACATTTAATGTATGTAAGAATAATTTGAAAGACGTATATTGATTGCATACAAATGGGTATTTGAATCAAAATGATTTGGAAATAAAATTCTAGAAAATTTAAATAGCATGGAAATTGTATGTGAGTGTATTAACTTGAGCTGTATTATAAATTAATAAAATAAATTAGTTGTCATTATACTATTTTAAATATATTGCCATTTTCTGATCATCTCATGTAAATGACAACTGATCTGAGAAGTCAGAACATACATCTTTCCCCTCATACTTCATCATGACAAAATTAAAAATATTGATAGTTGAATAAAATTATGTACAAAGAAATATATGATTTAATATAATGCAATCAATCATCAGATTTTTCTTTTCTGGAGATAGAATATATCACTCCTCCATAAATGTCATCCATCTCTAGTTCAGAACGTCCTTTAGAGTTACCTATTTCCTCTTATCCTCCCTCTTCTCACTTCTACAAATATAGCAGATCAGGCACTGAGTTAACTCAAGTTTTATCTTCTAGTAGTTTGATATTGTTTTTTAAACTGTGAACTAAGAGCCAGAAGACAAAACTGAGCAAATTTTTAAAGTTATAAAAGTAAGAAAATATGATTCATTAGGGCTAGTAAGGCAAAGAGGTTAAAAAAAAAACCCACTACTATATTTAGGTATCAAAATACCTAAGTATTTCAAATACCCAGTATTTGAAAGAAATGAATAAACAAAAATATCAGATAAAGCTCCCATCTTGTTATAATCCTGTACAAAAAACTTTGGGGATAATCTCGATTAGGTTTCCAAGTCCAACTCTCTAGAGTCTTGCCTTCTAGTACCTAATCGAATATCCCTGTACTATCCACCGCTCCCCACCAGTCTTCCAACCAATCAGAACAGCTCTCTCGAAACTCTTTTCTCGTATAATTTTGTTGTTATTTACAGGAGTCACTGTTCTCCAATTTACCTTTTTTTTTTTTTTAAGACAGGGTCTCACTCTGTAGTCAAGGCTAGTCCTCAACTCACTATGTAGCCTAGGCTGGCCTTGAACTCACAACAATCCTCCTGCCTCCGCCTCCCAATTGCTGGGATTACAGGTGTGTGCCACCATGCCCACACCATGTTGGTTATTTTCTATTAATTCTCCACCATGTCTAGTACTAGTCTAGACACATGATAGGAACAAGATGAGGACTTACTTTCTTGAACCATATGAAAAAAACTCTAAAACTCAGTGCATAATAATGCATCATCCAAGCCAGGCCTGATAGCAGAGGCCTATAATCCCAGCACTCTGAGAAACTGAGGCAGCAGAATCATAAATTCAAGCCCAGCCTGGGTAATTTATCAACTTACTGAGCACTGGCTCAAAATAAAAATAAAAATGGCTGGAGATGTAGCTTACTGTGAAGGCCCTGGGTTCAATCCTCAGTCTCCCTAAAACAAACAAAAAAATTAACATGTCATTAGGGAGAGATGGTTCTACAGGTAATCATGTCATCCTCGCTGCATTTGGAAATCAATGAAGAAGACAAAGCTCTGTCACCAAAGCCTGCTGAGGGCAACTGTAAAATTCTGAGTGGAAAGAAACAGCTTCTGACAGTAAGTAGCGGAAAAAGGGAACAGAAATATGTTTAGAAAAACATTAGAAACCTCAGTCTCTTTTCTTGAACCATGGGTTTGCTATGGAACATTTTACCTTATACAGATCAGTGCTGAATAGCTGCAGATTTGCTTTCTTTTTCATATCTTCTTTCTGACTATAACAATCGTAAACTGCATACATTGCAGAAGAAAAATTTACTGAGCTCATCTACACAATAATCTTCCTTTGTTTATAACCAAATTTTATTCATCTCTACTTCTTGTCGGACTGCAAAAGTTAAATAAAATGACAAATTATTTTCATTATATATGTCAACAGTGAATAATACACACATCTGTACATCTAAGAACACTGCTGTGGACAGATATTTGGCCCTTCTAAAGTTAAGATAACCTTTCTGCACTTTGCTTTACATTAGCACCCTAACATGGACAGCATCGTCCCATTTTACACCTGTAGCAACCATGGCCACCAGAAATGAAACAGCTTGCCAGGAGTCACATACATTGTGTCAAGGCTTGGACGAGAAATCAGAGTTCTTAAATTCCTGGACAACATATTACCTACGATACTGCTTTTATTGCTTCAGAGATAGAAACAGTCCTTCAGGAAAAGCAACAAATTCACATACCATCCAAGATGCTAGACTTTTGCAATCTCTTTGCCTGTGTAAGGTGCTTCTGTGTTACACTGCTCTTGGTGAACTCTACACCACAGGAAGCAAGAGACCACAAATTGTCACTTAGAAATTTGGTATTAATCTTCACTGGTCAGCGAATTCTTGCTCAATAAGTTGAATTTGCAAAACAAAGAAACAAGTCTGAGACTGCCTTATGTCTGTAATTCCCAGGGGAAATAATGAAAAGTTTCATCTAAGATCACTGGTAAAATTATAGTACATTCATAAACTAATGTAAGTCGAACAGGACAGAAGAATCTTTTGTACTAAACAGCAATGATAATTTTACATGCAACCAAAGGATTTTGAATAAAAGGCATAAAAGCAGATGATCTATTTAGAATTTCACTCACATCTTATGACTGATATTCTGGATACATCCATAAAATCACATATAAGATTACTTCAGCGATATCTACCTAAATTAACAGAAATTTTTAAGTTAATCAAATTTGGGAAAAAGGAAAATCCAGTTAGTTAGCTTAGGAATCTGGATATCAAATGTGTAGCTCATTTTGGGAGAATAAAACATCTTTGTCTTTCTAGCCACCTTAAGGAACCAACCAATTCTAAACTTTTATGATTTATCACTTCAAACTGATTACATAGGCTCTTTAATAGTACAGAGAATTCCTTATAGGATTATCATTAGGATACTGAAATAGTGCATACAAAATGATTTCATAATGCCTGATATATGATAAGGGATCAACAAACAGATGATTCTATATTAATATTTTTCATTCACTGTGCTGCAAGTACAGTGTTCTGCAATGACAGGCAGTGAATGCTCACACACGTTACTATTTCTCATGTACATTTCAGAGAGCTAGAGCACCCTTTTACTTTTTAATTCTAACATAAACAAATACAATTTACTAGAAATGCCTGTGTCTGCTTTCGGAGGTATCAGGAAGTGAAAATGAATAGCACACAGGTGCTGTTCTGCAACACCATGATACAAAAAATTACTCTCCAGATTTTTTCAAATAGTAAGAGAACTAAGTGTACACTAAGACTGCTATAATTTTGATATTGTACTAAAACAAGCAGTGGAACACAGTTCCAAGATCACTTAGCTAACAGGTACAAGAGATTCTTGAAATGGAAGGAGTTACTTCAAAATTCAACACATCATGAAGTGCTCCCGTGAGTCCATAACTTCTAGTAACTTTTAGTGTTGCTGAATTTGGGTCTTTGGTGTTGACAGGCTGGTATTCTGGTGTTGGGATTGCTAGTGAGTGAGTTGGCAAACTGCCCAACTATTTCGTCAACTTCTGGCTTTGTCTAACCTAGAAGCCCTCCTCTACTTACTGAGATATATGCAGCAACTCTACTAAGTGATGACATTTTACTTCATTCCGATGTGGAAAATGGCCCTAAAAAGAAAAACAACTGCTAGTGCTAATGTTGGCAGCGAAAGAAAGTGTTAGTTCTTAGAAAATGTCTTTGTAAATGATTTTAGTCTTGTATTTATAGAAGCATTAATGGTCTGAAAAGGTCTGTTAAACTTTTCCTTTATACTTTACAGCATTTTATAAGGAAAATTATATGCCGTAGTGATATTTGAGGATGTGGGGAGTCAAGAATTCTTTAGGACTTATCTCTGAGTGGACAAGGTGTGCTATCCTTCCATTACGGTATTCCATTAGGAACGACAGCCTGTCATTCCTGATGGATACCTTTAGGAGAAAACACTGCAAGGACTATTCTATGTTATCTTCAGGCCACTCCAAAGACTGAGGGTTAGTAAACTGGTTACAAGAACAATCAAATCATTACCAAAACTTCACAGAAACAATTAAAATGCATTCTTTCCTAACAAAAGCTGCAGGTCCCTATTAACTGACGTTTCACAAACAGATAAGCCTTTAATCTTCACTAAATAAATGTAAATGTATTCCTTAAGTCATTGCAACATTATGTAGCAGTTGGCACTTAGTCAAAATTTCCCATTTCCATTTGATTTACCTTTGAAAGTAATTCATGCTTGGTATTGCTATTGCTGTACACATTTAAAGATGTACTTGTTCAAAGCTCAAGCATGGCTTGCAACATATTTGTGCTGATTTTGAACATCTGAGAATTAAAAACAATTTACATTTGAAACGTTTGCGAATTAAAATGTCAAATGTGAAAAGAATTGTAAAGGCAAAACATAGCTGAGGACTCCGAAGAGCCCCTCTAAATACAGGGTTTGGGAGACTGGTTAGGCCACAGTGTATTTATATTCAGATGTTCTGCAATACTCTCCAAAATTTGAGGCCTAAATGAGACTGTTTCATTGGCTAACTGGCATTTTCAGCATTATGAACACGAGTGATTTCTACTGACAGAGAAACCTCTGACAGAGAAAGGACAGGAAACATCTTTAGCAATCTAGAGCCTAAAATAATCTTTACTTCCTCCCACAGATCAACGTTACACTTTGTAAATCACTTAATTTGAGTCCAAAATAACCCCTTTAATAGTGACACACTCTGGACTTCTCACTTTCTTCAACTAGCTTAAGTATTGTAAATCCTATCCAAAATTTTTAGATGAGGTAGGAATAATAACGAATAGAAGGACTTGGGGCTGAAAGAACAGCTCAGTGGTTAAAGACCCCAGCACCGCTTTAACTGTGTATGCCAGCATACACCTTTAATCCCAGCACTCGGAAGGCTAAGGCAGGAGGACTGGTGTGAGTTCGAGGCCAGCCTGGGCTACATAGTGAGTTCAGAACTATCCTGGACTACAGTTGGACCCTATCACAAAACAAACAAAAAACAACAACAAAAAATACAAGCGCTTGGAGTTGATAAAGACAGAGTGTAAATATCACTCTGCACTGAAGAATAGATGAAAATAGCTCCTGTTCATTGAAGGCAAACCTTTGGCCGACCTTCAGAGACAGTAGTTAATTTAACGGAATCATCTCTTGGTATAGATAGGTATGTATTTCTGAGAAGCATATTTTATAGGCAGGAATATTCTGATTGAATAAAGTTTATACGTTCATCCATTTATTTATTCCACACATCGTAAGTGAACGTCTGCCATGTTAAATGAAAGGCCCCCATTTGCACGCTCTGTTCACCAGGGCTGCAGCATCTGGTCTCTGCCTGAGACAACACTTTATCCCTAGGAGGAGAAGTTCTAATTTGCAGCATGCCTCCCAGATGCTGAAGCAACACCCTTGCAGGGAACCAGGCACAAGCTTACTTCACATGCCCCTGGACAATAAGAAGCAAAACACGGCATTAATTCACACCATAACACTGTTGTGGGGATGAATGGGCGGAGACTTGCCCGCTTGTTAGGATTAGCAAACTCTAGAATCAGAGTATTTGACCCAGGCTCTATGTTCTTACTACACATCACTGCACCTTCCCGTAAGATGTATTGATATTGTTAATGGCCACATTGGGCCCTTTATTGTTTCATGTTTTGAATCTACTTTATAGTATAATAGATATTACCTGTCAAGAAGTTTTATATGCTATCAAGCTAAAATGATGCTTTCTGTAATTTCAACCAGTGTTTCTGGTTTCATCTATAGATGCCCATTAAGTAAATCCTTTTCCTCTTTGGCATATTTGTTCTGCAGATAACTTACAGATCGTTCTCATGTTCCTTATTAGTCATTACTTAGGTATGTTGTATATAGTTAATCCTTTTAATCTTTCCCCATAAATTAGACTGTCTGGGCTGTTGGAATACATTCCGTACTGTATTTCCCTAGTTCCGCCCAGACTTTGTTAGAAGGCGCTATGGATTGCATACGCCATACCTGGAGAATAAAGTGCCAAAGAACTTTATCTCTTTTACTCTGGCATATGAACTCCACTTTCACAAGTATACTTCTGCAACGGTTGTAATCATCACTCCAAGGCAGGGAGATAGTCAATAAAACTACAAGCCCTCGTGGCTCCCTGTTTTTTGAACTGAAAAAAAAAAATGTTAAAAGAAGAAATAATTGTACCCATTTATGGGGAATAGAGTGATAATTTGATACATTTTTAGGTTACCACACAGGGTAATTAGAGCTTCCATGTCCTTCAATATTTATCTTTTTCATGGATTGAGAAGCAACCAGCCCTCATTTCTAATATGAAGGATGCAATAAATTGTTGTGAAATATAATCTTCCCATTTTCTGCAGAACAGTTAGAAATAATTTCTTTTATACCTCTATTTTGTTACACATTACCTGAAAGCTCTCTGTCCTCTCTTTCTCCCATCTCTCCTTCCTTTTAGGAATCCCTATTCTGCTGTCTGCTAAGAGATTAACATATTTGGCTTTCACAAATGAGCAAGAACACGCAGTATTTGTATTTGATTTGCATCTCTTGATATATTTTTCCATTTCCACCCATGTTGCCACAAATGACAAGACTTCGTTCTTTATTGTCATCTAGTTTTCACAATTCCGCAGCTACGCTTGTCCCACATTTCTCCTTTAGCTCACACCAGGCCTTCTAGTAGATGGTTGCTCTATGTAGCTCCTATTCCATATGTGGTTTAGCATACAGTTTTCTGGGTGTGAAATACCTCTGTTTTGCTATGTATAGAGTAGGTTCTACATTGTTTGATAGGTTTTAATCTTCGCTTTTTTACAGGACCTACTTCATTTAGTATGACTCAGTGGTCAAATTTCCAAATGACACTTTGAGTCCTCTGATTTGCCAAGTTACTCAGCCTCTCTGTGTCTCATCATCATCTGTAAAATGGGAATGATAATTGTGCCAAAATTCACTGACATATTGAAAAGATCAAACTGCTCAATACATTAAATCGCTCAAAACAGTTCCTGAATGCTGGGCAGGGTGGTATATACCTGTAATCACAGCACTTCGAGGCTTAGGTAGGATTGCCATGAGTTTGAGATGAGCGTATGCAATGTAGTGAGTTCAGGAGTAACCTGGACTACATAATGAGACTCAGTCTCAGACAAACAAAGAAACAAACCAGTCCCTGACTCATACGGACTGCTGCATACATTTGCTTCACAAAAAGCCTTACTGCTTATTAAGCTACTGCAGGCATATGGCATACTCCACTACTTAACCTATGACTACAGCTACAATTTTATCTGAGGGTCATAAACAATAGTATTTAATAGACACCATGTTCTCTTGAACACCCACACCTGTTTTGAATGTAACATGCATATTCCTACAGGAAATTATTTTCAAGTTAAAAATTTTAGTTACCGATAAAGCCGTCATTTTCCCATTTCATTTCATTCTTACAGAAGGGCTATAATTGACCAAGACTTCTATATCAAAAACAAATATTGTAAAAATGGAAGCCAATATAAATTTTGTAGCTCATCAATGAAAGATTATGGCCATGATAATCAGTAGCAAGTGGCTTACTTATGCATTTAGAAAACTTTACATTAATATTCCAGAAGACTAAGCTACTGAAATTTGATGGTTAAAATGTATTAAAACAGATTTTCACCACTGGAAGGGACTAACATTTTTTATACAAAGACAACTTACAGAACTCAAGTGACTTTTCTGAAGTCTCATAAGTAAGTAATAACCAGGGCTGGAGAAATGGCACAGTATTTAAAGCACTTGCCTAGCAAGTGCAGGGCCTTGAGCTGAATTCTCCAGCACCACATAGGCCCCTATTCACTTTAATAACTAATTGGTCATGGTCTTATGTTCTTTTTTAAAGGAAAGGCTCCCAAGTTGGACAAACCTCAGGCCCCAGAGAACTGGACCGTCACTTATCTGCATGTCTTCTAGAAAGTGGTTTCCAGAGGAAAAGCTGTTGAAACTTATTATAATAAACATCAAATTAGTGGAACTCTATGGAAATGAAGACCATAAAATGTCATAATAGAACATTATTTCTCTGTCTCTCTAATATTCAGATCAGAGTTTCCAAAAGGTGAAATGGAACAGGTCCATTGATTGCGAAAATTCATAAGTAAGCTTAGTACAGGCAATTCTCATCAGTCAGTATTTAAAAACATCACTAGATATACGTTATGTCGTCAACCATCCTCCCAATAATATAATGTTTTCCGGTTTAAAAAAGATTCCATTTGGATCCAGTGTTTCACTGCACAGAAACAGTTCTATTTGAAACCACTGATTACATCAATTTTGCCATTTCCAGCATCCTTTGCAGAGATGTTAAAAATCTGAGCCGAAGGGGAAAAAATTGATACTATTCATCATTTGGAACTTTGCAATAAAATTTAGGCTCATGACCTCAGTAAACTGGTTTTCAACAGATATTGCTATTTGTTTTCAGAAAGTAATCTTCTAGAGTTGGGAAAATCTGACCTACAATTCATTCCCCTTCCTATTAAGGGCCACTCTACTTGAATATTGCTTTAATGTCAATTGGGAGTCATCAAACAGCAAGAATTACCAGTAACACAACACCTCTACCCGATCCTCATACTGAGTTGGATTTCAGAGACTCTTTTAGAAATCAAACTAAGCACTGCCTGAAAGATCCTGTCTCCAAATCATTCTTCTCTTTTCCTTTTGGGTCATTTTCCTCATAGTCATCATTTCACCATTTACAACAGCTGTAGTATTATTATATCGTGATGTTAAGAATATCTCCAGAATAGAAGGAATTTGGGCAAAGCTAAAAACCAGAATAACCGCTGGGGCCAGCCCAATGAAAGGAACAAGGCCTGGATGGAAAACCCTAATATTGGGCACTCAGTCACTTTCTTCACAAAATACACCTGAGCTTGTGAGCTCATTTCAAATTCCCTGGAATTCCTAAACTTCCACAAGACCTATAACGAGCAGAGAAGGTGAGCAATAATGAGGTCCCATTCACATTGAACTTTCATGTCAAATATAATTTACCGGGCTCTGAAACAAAACAACCAAAACTTTAATTAAAAACAGGAGATTGCATCAAAGATACTTTCCAATTATTAAAGGAGTGAAATATTTTACCTTCTCTCTACCTATTAAAGAATAAATTATGAAGGGGTATTCCCTTTAGACATTTGTCCTAGCCTTATGATGTCTTCAGACTACTGCCTTAATCAAAAATCATAACAAAACAGCTGGGAATGTCAGACTCTCGTACAGAACAAAAGGAGAGAGAAACCTTCATTAGGAAGTAGATCTTGTGGCAGCTTGGAAATAGTCCTACTCACCAGATCAAATATTCCCTTAGCTTATTAATGTGAAGGGTAAGTGATGGAAGCAGCAACCTTTAGTCAGATGAAGAGAAGGAAATAGAAAAGAAAAAACAGAAGAGGATACAACCATCAGGATGAAGGCTACAAAGCTTATGCAAATACCATAGGTCAAGTAGAATTTGTGTATTTTAATGACTTTTAAAGATTATGTTACTCAATGTATTTTTTGTTGGATAATAAAATACCTTGTACCTGGATATTTGTTTTACTTCAATTAATGGGCACTTTTGATTCAACAGCTTTAAGTATGACTCTAGTGCTCTGAGGAAAAATGTACTTGAAAGCATAGGTTGTTCATTAATTTCTCTTCATCACAGCATTAGACAGAATTTAAGTTTAAAAGCAGCAATGTATCTTGAAGTGAATGCCAACAATGAGCTGGATTTCTTCTAGATTTTTCTCTGTATATGTTTTATTCCTCCTTTTTTGGTGCTGCTTATCTCTCTGCCTCTCTCAAACATCCCTTCAAGTATTTTCTAAAATGCTGGGCTAAGTGATTGCAAATTTCTTTAGGGAATCCTGGTCATGAAAAATTTTTACTTTTCTTTCAATTTTTGAATCGGGTTTGAGAAGAAGAGTAAAATAAGTACCTTTGGTCTTTTTCTATTTCTGTATGCTTCCCTTTGCTTATTGTAGCAGGTAATATCTGTAATTCTGCCAAACCATCTGACACAATCAGCCATAATATATTTGGACATATCCCTTTTCTTTCATTCATGAGCCAGGTCAAAACTTTCTTTCCCTTAATGGACCAGTGAAAAACTAGAAAATGAGCTGAATGTACTAATCAGACAAAAGATGTCAAAATAGGTAATTTTATTTTTACATGATTATCTTAGAGCAACAATACCTTAATTCTAAAGAAAAGGCATCAGGCACCATAGGTAGATAAGAGGTGTTGGGGGACAAAAAAATAGATGCATATATCAAAGGAGAGGGCATTAATGAGAAACATTTTTTTGCAATATAGTATATGCTAATTGACTTTGATAAAAGAAACATGACTAAACATGTAGAAGAGGGTATGATCAGGCATAGAATAGACAATATCAAGTAACAATAATCTTCCTAGACGCTGAAAAAATGTAAATATTTGGGTGTATAGTAAATATCAAAAATCAGATTAAATCCTAGAATTTAAAACTAGTTTGATCATCACATTACATAATCTAGCATTTTTACCAACAAGAAAATCACATCTGGGTAGAAAGCAGGAACAGTTACTTTTTGACACTTACAGATGAACAGTATCAAATTAAAGAGACATGAAAAGTTATAAAACCATCACATTTTATAAATCCTTAAAGACAAATTAAAATATAGATTCATATTTTAGTCTATTAGTCATCAATGCGCACAATAGATACTACCTAATTTCTGGTTGGGGCATATTATTGTCAGCCTAGAAAACATTCACATCCTTTTATTACATCTAAATTCTATACAAGAAAATTCTTCTGTCAACGATAACTCAGTCATACAAAGGAATGGAAAGCAACATACTCACTAAATGTACTCAGGGGGACAATTTCAAGTGTGTTAGGTAACACGTCAATTGCTTTTTCTCATGACTATAATACTCTGTTAGTTTTAGATTAGTAATTCAAATTTTAATGGCTATATCCTTGTTTTGTTTTTGGAATATACCTTGAACTATTGATGTCCTACTAAATTTCAAACTTAAGAAAATGGACTCTAGGCTTTTTGAGTACAAACAAACTAGACTATAGACTGAAACACAGTCTACACCCCCACAGTGTGAGGGTTGTGGGGGGGGTGGGGGGCGGTGAGACTGTGTGGAAAGGTTGGAACCATGTTAATTTGTTTTATTTTTTTCTTTACCTCAACCACGTTCCTAGCTGTGACTACAGCTCATTTCCAAGTTAATGGTGAAATATATATTCAAGATTCAGAAAAGCTGCAACTTAAATACGCCACCAATTAGGCAGACCACCTTCTCATAAATAATCTGTCCATCTTCGTGGCTTCAGTGCAGATGAAAAATAAACAGTTCCCAACAATGAAGACAGTGAATTATCATTGCCAGTCAGCTTCAAATCCTTTTTAAAACATCAAATTATTCACTTATTCCAAGTGTTGTAAGCACATCATTGTCAAATTCAGCTTAAGCCAATAACAGATTTACCAATTAATTTCTATTTCATTTCAATTAAAAGACCCCCTACATATGCATGCCATTTTAAATTTACAAAACACTAGAAACACATTCTGCATTTTTTTCTCTCCTGAAAACACAGAACAACCGGTTCCCTCATTTGTACTTCTTATGGTAGGGGGTAGTTTGGAAACCCAAACTATTAAAAGAGCAATGTTAAAACATAAAAAAGGAAATGTAAGCAGTTTTGATCCATCTCTAGTTATGTAAACTAAATTGAGTGGCAGCCTAAGTAACCAAAACTGTTCACTTTTTACAGATGCATTAGGAAATGAAGGAAAAAAGTACAAAAACATTACTTTTTAAAATGGTGCTATTTTCACAAAGTCCAGGATGTTGACCCACTAAAAATCTTTCCTCAGTCTTAGTCAAAATCCCACAGTCTGTCTGACCACAGTTTTAAACTAAGACATAAGATACCTTAGGTAGATCACTGAAGAAAGGAAGTGTGTGAATATTTACAAGCATTTCTAATAAGAAAGATAATACCCTCAATTCTTATAGTACGTTTCTGTCAATACCTATAGCTATTCTGTCCTACTTGCTCTCTATGTTAAGTTCATATCCATTGGTCAAACCCTAGCACTAAAGTAATCCTAAAGTCGGAGGTAAAATCCTCAAATGGGCCAGCTATCTTTTCTCTGTTCCACAGATACAGAAGGAAATCTAATTTCAACTAGAAGCTGCAGAAATGTGTGTCACAGGTCAACAAAGAACTGGCCAGGCTATCTGCATTTGCAAGCAACTCAAGAAACTTGTTCTGCTGTCTTGGGTCAGTGGGGTCATCTCATTTCACCTTTTAACCCTTTCTTCCCTCAAGTGAACTAACTTCTCTAAAAGCCAGACAACTGAGAAGGTTAAGACAAAGCACTTACAGTAGACAGCAGTTTTACTTATCTATGTGCTGGAGGATGGGAGAAGAGGAATGTATCTAAATAAGTAAATGAGGCTTATTATCCCAGAGGTGCCATGTCCTAGAAACACTCAGAGAGCAATACTATGCACGTTCATAGGAAATATTTAGTACTAAAGAATTTTTAAAAAGCAGTGATGTTTCCCAGCCCTCCTCCCGAGTTTCCTACCAGTAGATGTTTTTGATATTTATACACTTCTGTTCCTAGAGGCCACAAACTGATTTTTGATAAAATGGGATTATAGATGGTATTTTAGAGTAAGAACTTTGTTGCTTTTAGAACATGTTTTTAGGAATATTTAAAAAATAAACATTAGCAGAGCTGAATTATTCAATAGTTTAGGCACCTACCATGTTTCAACTTAATAGCACAATGGGGTGTTTAAAATTTATAGTAAGAACACTAACAGTATTGTTTCTCACTTTCAGTTCAAAATTGACAAGCTGTAGGCATGCACTGTAAATACGATATATTAGTTAGAATTTTCTCCCAGGTAGTAAAGAGTATATACTATCAATCATTTTTAGAGACCCAAACTGCTTATATTATGCTACCTTTAAAAATAAATCATCAGAAAAATTTCTCATGAAAATATGATGTTGTCAAACATCTGATCAGGTTAAATGAGAAAGCACTGATTCCCAATTCAAATAACATAACCCTTAGAAACATACTTCAGAAATTATTAGTAATTAAAACTGAAGGATGCTATTATATACGTCGGGAGTGCGTGGTTTCACAGAAAAAAGAAAGTTTTAAGAAAATTTTTTTTCCATTCATTTTGCATTAACCACTAACTACCACTACACTGTGACTGTGACTGTGTGACTGTGACTGTGTGTGCGTGTGTGTGTGTGTGTGTGTGTGTGTGTGTGTCCTTTCTCAAATACCTGGCTTGATGCATACTCAAGTACGGTCAGTTTCATTAATTCAAAGGTGACTTTCTAAATTCAACTCCAATTCAGAAACTCCCTTTTATGTTTTTGTTATACTTAATGAGGATTTTAAACTCCACCTTTTAATTTTTAGGTTAATTGTAACCCAGAGGACACTAGTTACCTTCTGACACTTCCTCAAATTACTTGTTAACTGGAAGACATACACTCAAGCTGGAGTCAAGAGGGTCAGAAGGAAAAGCCGCTGCTTCAGAACAAGGAGGTAGGGAAGCTTTCTAGCAAGGCCCTTTAGTAAAACCATTTAGCTAGAGGGCATTGTGTTAATTTTAAAGGCAAAGAGAGTTCTTGACAATTTTTGCAATCTTTCCAGAAACAAAAATATTCCTTCTTCAGTCAAGATGTCCTTTAAGCTCACTCCCTACATAAAATAATGCAGATAATTTCAACACTAGGGCAAATCAAAGCCTGTAATATGCACCCCCCCCACCCCTGCCGCCCTTAGAAGTTCACCAGAACAGATACATGGTTATTCTTTTTTCTTGCAACATGTTCTCAGGATATCTTTTTAAAGGAATACTATTGTCATATAATTCCACGGTTCTAATAAGTACAAAGACTGTCACATATTTAAGAGAAAACACAATGATGCAAATGGCTATAGGTGGCAGTATCATTCTACCAACACAGAGACAGATTACTGGTCATTTAGGGCTGGGGAGATGGCTAGGAAGGTGATAACTTGAGAGCGCTGTGTGCTAGTGTGTATCCCTGCAGTGCCGGCTATGTGGACAGCTGAAACAGGAGGATTATGAGTTTGAGGCCAGACTGTGCAACTTAATGAGACTGGTAAAATACAAGAAAAGGGGCTGGCGGCACAGCAAAGTTCCCCAGCTCCACATAAGCCAGCTGAAATGGCCTATACCTGTAATTCTCGAGCACTCGGAGGCTGAGAAAGGGGAGTTACCCTGAGTTCAGGACAGACCTGGACTACAAACAGAGACCTTATCTGAAAATAAACAAACAAACAAACAAATTAAAGTAAAAAGGGCTTCACGTGCAGCTCAGTGCAGTGGCCTTGAATTCAAACCCAAGTACTTCAAAAAAGAGGGTAATAAATGGGTTTTTAAAAATACCTTTATGAATTATAATGCACAATTCACCCATTTCAAGTTGGAGTTGCTTTTAAAATTATTAAAAATTTTGGAAACTAACTAATGCTTACCCATATCTGTCAATACATTGAAACAATGCATGCTTCACCTAAATGTGTACTGCATGCTTATTACACCAATAAGGCTGTCACAAAGGGAAAGGCAGGAAGTGAATGTAGTTTAGGTTATTACATTCTAAATTTTGTCTTTTGGACTTATAATTTCTGATACCTTTGGTAAATTTTTAAGCAACTTGGATAAAATTACTAAGCTTCAATATTCACATCTGTGAACAGAGTAATAAGAGTACCTCTGCACAGACACTTGCAGGGAACGTTAAGAAAACCAGGCGTGGCTAGGCTGGAGGAATGGCTCAGCGGTTAAAGCGCTTGAGCAAGTGCTAAGCCAAGCGCTAAGTACCCAAGTTCGATTCCCTAGCACCACATAAGCTGGGCGTGGTGGCGCACACCTGTAATCCCAGCACTCGCACTCGGGAGGCTGAGACAGGAGGATTGCCGTGAGTCCAAGGCCAGCCTGGGCTCTGAAGTGAATTCAGGACCAGCCTGGACCACAGAGTGAGACCCTGTCTCAAAAACAAACAAACAAAAAACAGGCATGGAAACCTGTTTATCCAAACCCTGAACCCCAGTAAGTGTTAAACACTGGCCATTGTCTCATCTTCCATTAAAAAAAAAAAACCTTTATCACTATATAATTCAAAAAGCATAAAGTCAACTTTTTAAAAGCATACACTTCAATGATTTTTAGTATATTTATGGCATTGCGCAATTGTCACTAGGATTTAATTACACAACAGTTTTATAACTAGAAGGTAAATCCCATACTAGCTAGTGGTCTTCCTCTGTTCCTCACTACTTCCAGGGGCAACCACTGATCCATTGATATTTTCTATCTCTATGGATTTGGCTCTTCTAAACAACTCACTTAAGTGGAATAAAATATGTGGGCTATCGTTCATGGCTTCTTTCACTTAGCATGGTGTTCCAAAGTTTATTCATATTAGAACATACAATTCATTCTTTTTATGGCTGAATAATATTCTATTACACCGATATTTGTTGAATTTCTACTTCCTGGCTATTATAAATGACACTTCTACGAACACATGAGTGCAAAATTTTGTGTAGACATGTGTTTTTAGTTGTGTATATACTTGTGAATAGACTTGGTAAGCTATGTGCAAACTGTTTAATATTTTGTTTGTGAGGAACTGACAAACTTTTTCCCACAACCATTGTGTATATTCACCAGTAATGCATCATGATGACCATCTGTCCATGTCCTTACCAACACTTGCTACTGTTTGTCTTTTCTATTATAGCAATCCTAGGCTGTGTGACATAGTATCTCCTGTGGTTTTGATTTGTACTTCTTTAGTAGCTAATGACACTCTGCTATGGCTTGGATCTGGCATGTCCCCCCAAAGCCTATGCATTTGGATGTTGTATGCCCCAACTTCTCTCCAAAGGTGCCGCCTTTCTTTTGCCATTCAGTGAGCAGTTATTCTCTACCAGGCCCTTCCCACAATTTCCAGCCAGCCGTGAATAGACTTGAGACCTGAAACTGTGAGCTAAAATAAATCGCCCTTTCCTTAAGTTGTGGTTTTAGGGTACTGTATCCATGAAAAACCAACAAAAGACAGCTTCTTCTCATGTCCTTCTTGGCCATTTATATGCCTTCTTTAGAGATCTCTTGCTCACTTTATGTCTTATTTCTCACTATTGACTTGCAGTTCTTTATATACTCTGGATTCAAGTTCCCCATATAGTTTGCAAGTATTTTCTCCCAGTATCGATTTTCATTTTACTTTCTTGATACTACTTACTTCCTTCTCCTCTTTAGTATTAACTACAGAAACTAAGTGTTCATCAGCAATACTGATGCAATGACATTCTTAAATGGACTTTCTTGTAATTTCTAAATTGTTCTGATGCAGCCAACATAAGCAGATTACTCCACAAATCGACAGCGGAAGAAGTACAGAATCTTAAATGTGACAGTAGAAACAATATCAAATGTCAGCCAAAAGCAGGATATCCGGGGATGTTTAACGTGCTGCTGAAAATAACCAGCAAAGCTAACAAACCACGTGCAGGGGGACAGACCACAATCACAGCATATCTGGAAATCTCAAACGGGCATAGTCAAACAGTCATAGTATCAAACGGATCTTCAATGTTTTTTGCACTGCTTGACTTTTCATCATGTTACGTATTAAAAGAAATGCAGAAATGAGAACACCTGATTAAACTGGAGTACTGTCCTTTTCAGTTAATGAAGTAATAGGACACACTGGAGAAATATAATGTATTTGTTTCAATTGAACACACTTTCTACCAGAAGATCCACAGAGCAATTACCAAAACCTTGTTTGCTTTCTCATAGCAACAAATTCCACCCCCAATATAGTGCCATGGAACCAAGTATCCAATCACTGAAAATGACCACATTTTCGTCTCCCTTAAAGTCACAATAATAATGATGTAAAAAGAACAATTAATTTCAGAGTCAAAGCTGTTATTATTAAAATAAAAAATTTCTATCCAAGACAGATCTCTTAAATAAAATGCACAATACAACTTCCAATCCTTGGCCTACTGGCACCAACTACTTTTAAGGGAAGGACAAAAGTTTTGGGTTTTGCCAACAGAAATCAGAATCAGAAAAAAAATGTTCACATGAGAACATTTCTCAAAAGTGGCACGTTTTATTTATTTTTTTGTTTTATTGAGGTGTAATTGACCTCAATGATGTATGTGTAATATGATTTTTCATGTATGTACATGTTATGAAATGATTATCACAATCAAGCTAATTAAGTATATCTGTTACCACACAGTTACCTATTTTTAAATTGAAATTTTAAAGGTTATATATTGATACGGTATCTTTTATTTAGGATCATGACAGAAATGCAGTAGGAGACTGAAAATTCTAAAAAAAGATGAATTAAATTTTACTCTGTTCTACTTTACTACACTGCAATTTAATTGAGATTACCAAAATTAACAATGACTCTAAAGTCAGACACCTATTCTGTGGCTGACCAAGGCCTCTTTGGGGAAGATTCTTTAGATCTTTGAAATTGATAATGGTGGAAAACGACATCTAAAATATTTATACCCTTTGCACTAGCTTTTCTTTGTGAGACCAAAGTCAATCTTTGAAATTTACTACCAGTGTGTTTTTAAGCAAGTTGATAATCTCAATCCTAACACAAAAGCAAACAATTCTGAAGATAATGTCATTATCTCATGTCTAACAATAAGTGATTGGGTAGAGAGAGTGGGTTTAACAATATTTTCGGGTTCTCAAAGTAGGTTCCTATTGCCATTACTGGTAGAAATAGAGCCCCCTTGGGAGTGGCTCAACATTGTATTGTAAACAAGCCCTATGGCACAGACCTGTAATCTCAGCGCTCGGGGAGGCTAAAGCAGGAGAAGGGCAAGTTCAAGTCCACGTCGGACAATCTGGGAACTTGGTGAGACGCTTTCTCAAAATTCAAAATAAAAATGAGCCGGGGATATAGCACAGAGCGAAAGGGCCTGAGCTCTATCTTCAATAACATACACACATACACACACACACACACACACACACACACACACACACACAATAAAAGAGTAGACTTTCAATGTTGCAAGTAAAGCACCATCACCTCTGTCATCTTTCCAATTCAAGCAGTGTGGTGCTTTTTTAAAAATGTACTTTCACTCTTTAAAAGGTTAATTTTTAAAAACATGTCCTATGTTTAAGTTATTAGTGCTGAACAGCGTTTTAAGAGTTTTTTTATCTAAGTCTTCACATAAAATGCATCAATGGGTGTTAATACAAAGACCATTTTTGATGAGAAAACCAAGGCACAGAGAAGTTAAGTACTAACTTGCCCAAGATTTGAAAGCTAGTAAATAAAAGACTCAGAATTGCTCCCACTATCCAAGGTTATAACCACTACGCTACAGTATGCCTCAAAAGTAGAAGCTTCTGTTGCTTCAAAAATAAAAGGTAAAGTTATGAACTCCAATAAACTACATGAATTTAAAAATTCCAGTTTTACAATGAGACAAGTAAACTAAGATCAGCACTTATTTGCGTGGTAGGCCCTAGACCAACTAAATTTCCTATACCATCATTAGCTACAATCCTGTGCAGCAAAAAATATAATTAGAACAGAATAATTATTAGATACTTCAAAGCTGACAGTATAGTAGAGACATCTCAGTTATCTGCTTCGACCTTTGCAAAGGTTTCCATGCCAGCAAAGGGACCTAAGAAGCTTCTAACTGAGACAAGTGTATAAAGTTTGGGGCCTCAGGATGAAGATGCCCTTATCAGCAATGTCTCATGTTTATTATAGTAAGCTATCCTAAACACAGAGCGTATTCACTAACTAAAACTAGCCTATGTGTTCTGTGCTGAATTTTAGCTTCTTACCTGTTTCCAAACATCTGGTTCACCATTCTGGATTTCAGATCACAGCACTATTGCCTGAGATCTCCTTCAAGAGGATCCTGAGCCACCTTTCATCTGGATACTTCCCTGCTCAAAGGAGAAAAATTTCACAGAGCCAGGCAAGTATGCTCACACAGATTTTTCTTTTCTCTTCTACCCAGAATATGTTGCGGCCTATGGCTTGCTGTCCAAATATTCTATACAGAGCTAGTGACGGTGAAGGACAGGCCTTGTTCCAGGGTCTATTAGTTTGAGTCTGCTTGTTACATGTGGCATGTCACATGTAACAAGTTTCTAGTTGATTTCTAACTCTCTACAGATGCAACTCCCTGTCACCAATGATTGTTAGCAATTCAGAAAGATTACATACAAGTTGTAAAACCTATTAAAGTGTTATATATGTAAAGAATCTTTACACGATCCTTCAAGATGTGCTACCCATCACTTTTTAATATGTGCTTAGAAGAGTATGATTATTTCTATTACTTGTTGTATTATTCTTAAAGTTTACTTATGTTTTCTCAAATAGACTGAGCTGTTTAGCATCAAAATGATGTTCTCCCTACTGCATACATCTAATACATAATAGGTATTAAGTATTTGATGAAATGATCGCAGGTTTTTGTAGGTTTTCCCAATATGCTGACCATCCTCCCTTCTGGAATCTCATGCAGCTTTTCTACTTCTGCATTCTTGATACTTTGGGCTGGAAATGTTTTTGTTAGGAGATGCCTCCTGTTGGAAGAATCAGATGTGTAGTAGCACCTATGGTCCCTACCCACTGGGCACCAATGGCACCTCTCCTATGCTGTGACAATCAACTATGTTTCCCGCAATATATCCCTGGTAGGAGCAAAATTGCCTGCAGTCAAGAGCTACTGTCCTAATTCAACAAGTAGATTGCATCTCTGAATGTATCACGCTTGCCTGCCTTTCCTTTTCCATATAAAAAGCCATAGAGAAGTTTTCCCTGGCCATTAGGCTAGATTTAAGGTCCCTGACATGCTTCTACATACTATCCAGTAAGTATCCTTCAGTATATTTATCACAATTTTAACTGTATAGATATTCGTAATTTTTCTCTTCAAATACCTTAAAGACAGATTGGCTTTGTCAAGCTCATTGCCATATGCCCAGTGTTTTACATAGTAACTGGCATATAGCAGGTGCTAAAGAAATACTTTTTAAATCAAGAAGTGATAGCTAATTTCCTTGTTCTTTCTGTTCATATTTCTAAAACTCATCAACTTCTATAGCAGTTTTTTATTTATATTGTGCATGTCCTTTTAGATGGATGAAGGAGGTTACACCTTAACATTTTACTCAGTAAATTTGAAAATCGTGGGATTATGACAAACGTGTGTTTCTTAACATACACACAAAGAATGCATTTGCTAGGCCTTTATTGAACTTACTACTGAGGTCAAATTACTACTGCAGTTTTAATTAGCAATAATTAAAAAAAATTTAGAGTGACTAGTCATCTAACCAAAACTATGATTTGGCTGACACTTTTGCCGAAAGGCAAATATTATCTTTCACTTGAGAAATACACTTAATTGTGTACCAATATATCAAAAAGCCAAAGAGTTCAAAAAGTCCAGGCACTTAAAAAAACCTGTCTATAAATGGCCAGTAAGTTTGGCTAAACTGAATTTATTTATTTATTTTTACTTTTAAGACAAACTCAAAATGCCATCATTCCACAGAACTAAATGGGGGATAGTGGAGGTAAGGGGGAAAGAGGAGGGCGTGCGAGGGTCACAAGAGACAGGGAAGGGGGTACAACTCTGATGCAACGTATATGTGCACGAAACACTCAAGTTCAGTGTAAACATTATGTATTGCATGCATACCTATTAATAAAACGGAGGAAAACTGTTTTCCAAATGAGTGAATACTTCAATATTAAGCAGACAAAGCTTGAACTCAAGCTGAAGAAAGGGGGGTGGAATACCAAGAGAAGTCAGTTTCTGCAGGAAGTCAGGCCGAAATGTTTTTGCTTCTTTATGCACCTGTAGCTTCTGGTGTCTTAAAGTGAGTCCAATTTCAAGGCTTCAGGTTGACAGGGGAGCTATCATAGAATAGAAAGGAGACATGCAGAGGAGGGTACCGTTTTTCTGTGCACTGCCTTTCTTAGCATGACCCTCGCAAAGGAAAAATGAAAGAAAAAATGTGTGCGACAGAAGTGGCAAGTAAAATTATTGTGTTTAAGGCAAGCATAATATTCATGCCATGCTGGACAGAGACAAAATATATCACCATAAAAGCATGTTTGGTGTACTCTACAAGTGCTTGTAAGGCTCTAGGAAAATACAGTCATTTTCTCCTTCAGTCCCTGTCACTTTTTGAATTGTAAAACTCTTGTTTCTGGGAAAAAAGACTTAGTGAAAAACCATGCAACCAATATAAACAAAGGACACATAAACAAACATTCTATCTGTCATTTGTTGCCTGTTCACATTAGACTAGTCATACTATATGCACAAATTACAAAACACACTCGAATTCTGTCAGGCAATTATTATCCCAATTTTACAAAGAGAAAACTGAGACTCACAGACTTTGGGTAACCTGCACCAAGCTTTGAAACTAGAAAACAGCCAGGATGGAAATTTCAATACTTAATCTTCCAATGGAAAAAAAAATGTCGGAGAAAGGCTTTACAATAGCCAATCAATGCCGTGAGATACTTATTTCCCAACACCTTTTAGATTTACTGCTCTTTATACCACATCTCCCCCCTAATCCTACTTCCGCCTCTCTGCTTAACAGGAGTTCCTCAAGGGCACACACCATCTTCTTCATTTCTACATTCCAGCAGCTACCACAATTACAGGCACACAATGAATATTAAATGTATGTTTTTGTGAATGAAAAAGGCACTTTTTATCAAAACAAATTCAATAAAATCATTTAAAGACATTCTTTTCCACATGGCTTATGCCATGGCAGTGAGGATGCTGCATTCCAAAAAGAAACAGATCACTACAAAGGATCATGGATATTCTCAAATGGGGCGAGAAGCTTGGGCTGCCGAAAAAGGCCTAAGAGACTGAAACTACAATTTACTTAAAACAAAAGCTAGATATCTCATTTTATTAGAAAATACTTAAAGGAAACAGGCAGTTATTTCAAAGAAATGATCTTCATTCTGAAAATTAGAGATTATTTTCAAAATTCCTATTTAGAGTCTAAGACATTGCCCTCTTCCTATCTGCACTTTACGCCAAGGTTCACCTTGTGGAAGGGGCATTCTTTTGTGGTACTTGAGATCAAGCCCAAGGCCTTCGCAGAGAGCTACACCCCCACCCATTTTTGTGTTTGATTTCGAGTCAAGGTCTTGCTAAGTTGCTAAATTGCTGAGGCAGGGCCTGTACTCATTATCTTCTTGCCTCAGCCTCCTAGAATGCTAGGATTATAAACTGGAGAGACTGGGTGGGCTCGGCTAGGAAGGAGTTTCTCTCATGTCCCCAACACACTATCATAAATCCTCCGTATAGTCACAGTGCAATTTGCACGTGCTACAGAATTTAATAAAGCAATTCTTTGTAATAATTCTTATCTAGCGAGTCAAGATTAATTATATATTGCTATGTGTACTTCCTTAATTTATCATCTACATTTCTCTGCCAGCCATCAAAGCTCATGAAAATAAAAGTCTGTCCTTAAGAAAGGAATACCTGGAGTATAAGGATATAACAATAAATTTATTAAATGACAGCTTTTAACATTTTTAAAATTATCTCAATATAAACAGTAAAATGATAGAAAATATCTTAAAATATGTATACTCTTTGAAGATATTAAAAATTAAGTTGAGTTGAAACAGTATATCTGTTACAGAAATAAACCATAATCAGATATGTAAAATGATATTGTGGTTTGGATTTGAAATGTTCACCAAAAGCCTCATATTTTTGATGTAGACAATCTGTGTGGGTGTCATGTGCTGGCAGGATGTGGGGTCTGGTCGGGAAGGACAGATTACAGCAGGTGTGGGAGATCGCTGAGGGTGTGGTCTGGAAGGATATCCTCCTGATTCAGCTTCTCCTCTCTGATCCTTCCCTTCACATTGCCATCAGCAAGTGTTTTCCACCAAACCCTTTTCACCACTGCCAGCTACGCACGAATGGATTGCAACCTTTAACTGTGAGATAAAAGAAACTTCTCCTCCTTTAAACTGTATGTGTCAGATATTGTTCCCCAGCAATAAAAGTAACTAAAAGAGAAATTGGTCCTAGAGAAGTGGAGTCATTGCTGTGACTTTACATGAAGTCTTTGATTGCTTTGTGGGGATATGGAAAGGCTTGGAGATCTGGGCTAAAGAAGCCTTAGAATACTGTAAAGCTGAGATTGATGGAAGATTATGGTCAGAGCTCAGAAGATCACAATGTTGATAAAAGCACAGAATGTAAAGCCCAAGACCAAGAGATTTCAAATGGGAAGGAGAGCTCCATTAGCAACCGGTGTAGAAAACACAAGTGCTATGCAAAAAGTATAGCACTTCGCCACTCTCTCGAGATTTTGCCTGAAAGTGTGATTAAGGGTGGTGGACTGTTTAATCTTGTAGAGAAAATTTTCAGGCAGGTCAGTGTTCAGGCTGTCTCATAGACACTGCTTGCAGTTTTTAGTCAGTTCTATGCTAAGAATCAAAAACAGAGGAAAAGGATGTAAAAGATTTGCAGTTTTACCAAAATGAAAGAGAATGCAAAGGTGGGGCCAAGGAGCTCAATGTTATTAAAGAGATTAGCATTAAAAACAAGTGAGGTACTCTGCATAAGGACTGTAAGAAAGATGTCCTGAGGGCATCTCAGACAGGCAATCCTTTGCAAGGTCATGGGTGCAAAGGTAAAAACTTTGATTTGAGAAGAGAGACCCAGTGCATTCAACAGGGCAACCAAGACAAGCGAATCTCCAAGGAGTTTGGCTATCACCTTTGCATCCATGGCCCAAGGGAACCAGACTACTGCTCAAGCCAAAGGGAAACCTTGGAGTCGTCCATGTGGTACTGGTTTTATAGGCATGTGGAATGCAAGAGACGTGGGATCGTGGAGGCTTCCACCCAGATTTCAGAAGAAGGCCATGGAGGCCAGGCTGTATGAGTCAAGTACAGCGGAAGCCCCAGAAATTTGAAAATGCCAGGAACATGGATCATTTGCAGAGCAAGGCCATGGGCTATGAGCAGAGCCATTCCAAAAGAAGCCATGGAGGCTGAAGCTAGAGGTAATGGATAGGTGGGAGCTACCCAAAGCCCTGGAGCTCACATCTCACTAGAGCTTGTACAGAGTGCTGGACACAGAGCTACAGGATTTAATGAAGCTACAAAACTTGATGCAAGGCAGGTTTTGTGCTTGCTCTGGTAGCTTCTGAACTTGCTGTGGTTTAATTGCTTTCTGTCCTCCTCTTCATTCCTTTAGGAATGGGAATGTTTACTCTGTGCCATTTTATGCTGGAATTGTTCAACTTTTCTTTGATTTTCACAAAGGCTCACAGCTAAGAGTTTGCCTTAAGCCACAGTGGAGGCTTCAGACTTGACATTTTAGCAGTGTCAGAACTGCTAAGACTTTGGGAACTCATAGAGAAGGACTAAATACACGTTGCATGGAGAGGCAGTCATAAGGCCTTTGGCGGTCTTTTGGTGTGGAGGGGCAGATTACATAGGGTGTTGTAGAGTACTGAGGGTGTGGCAGATTGCTATGATTTAGGTGGATTACTGACAGTGTGGTTTAGCACGGTATACCATTGACTCTGGCCTCTCTGCAAAACACGATCCTTTCTCTTGTGGGGTTGTGAGCAGCTGTCCTCTACCATATACTTCATGCTATTGCCAGCTGCCCATGAATGGACTGAGACTCCTGAAACTATGTGCTAAAATTAACTCTTCTCCCCTTAAGTTGTATCAGGTATTGTGAGGCAATAACAAGTAAATAAGACAAATGATTTTAAAAAGAGAGAGAAAATGAAGGAAGAAAAGGATGAGATGAGGCAAGAAGAATAAAATGAAAAGAAGGAAGAGAGCAAAAGAGGGAAGGAAAGAAAGGAGAAAGAAAGAAGGAAAGAAAAAGGGAGGGAGGAAAGAAAAGAAGTAGGAAAGAGAAAAAGAAGAGAAGAGAAGAGAAGAGAAGAGAAGAGAAGAGATAGAAGAAAGTAGGTTGGGGGTATACCTCAGTAATTAGAGCGCATGCCTAGGAAGAGGCCCGATGTTCAATGCTCCCAGCACCACGTAACTAACTGGGCATGGCTATGCAGACCTTTAATCCCAGGACTCAGGATGCTGAGGCAGCAGGATTGCCATGAGTTTGAGGACAGCCTGGACTTCACAGTGAGTTCAAGACCAGCCTAGACTACAGAGACCCTGTCTTGAAAGAAAGAGACAGAGTGGAAGAGAGGGAGAGAGACAGATACAGACAGATAGGCAAACAGGCAGAGAGAAAGGTTGTTTAAAAAAATAAAGTCCTTCATAGGGGTAAACACCACTGGAAAAATGTTGGAGCCCTTTTTCACCTCCGAGGTTGTCACTCTATCCTACAGAGATATTGTCAGAAGCAAGTCCGTGCTGCCTGCCCCATTCTGCTGACCTAGAACGATGCTTCTCAGGCTCTCGGGGAGAGAAATTAAAGCGAGTTCTGTAACCAGAACATCAGAATTCTGACATCCAAAACCAGCTCAGCAGAATTCATACGTTTAAATGAACTTCGGCTCCTTAATTGATTCTGTCACCTTGTGATGCTATAAATATGCAAACAATGCCCCCATGACTCAAAATATTTTTGGAATTCCTTGTTGATGATTGTCTGTAGCATTTGTTTATGAGCTGCTCAAGGCAATCAGCTTTGCCACTCTAAGTTTTGATCAAATGTCATACTATACATACTGAATGCCTCTCTTTGACAGAGGTGGCTCCAGATAGTGTTTGGTTTTTCCCCTAAATTAAATCTATTTTTAAAGAAAAATAGCCTCAGGTAAAAATATTTAGCATTAATTACCAAGATCTGAGAACAATAGCCACAAAGAATCTCAAGCAAAATTGTTGACAAAAATAACAGTGGAATCAGTATACAGCCTGAGATGATTGTTCTGAAGGAATCACACTCACTTGCTTTTGCAAGATGAGAGTACATAGCATGAACTCACATTTTATTCCCACAAAATTATCAAAAAACGCCAAAGAAACGTACACTTCACATAACATAGAAATAGAGCATTAAATGGAGGGTGGATAAGGGTGTACTGGTTTTCAGTTTGTATGCTCTGTGAAAAAAAACCATATCTATATCAACACACTTAAGCATAAGATATTTTTCTGTCAGAATGTCTTGCTTTCATAATAACGAATGAGGAGAGAAGGAAACAAAAGGGAACATAAATGAAAATTAAGTTGGGAAGAAAGACAAAAAAGAGAATAGAAAAGTTGTTTCAATACTAATATTCTATTTTATGTTTTTATGTTACAATGGCATTTGCTGCATTGAACAATTTTTGTGTCATTTTTTCCCTCCATATTCAAATTGTGTGTTGTGAAGACTCTAGTATGGCACAAGAGGGAGGAGAAGAGTTGGGACATCATACAATGCATGCACTGTGAGAGCTGCTAAACTGAGTGACATGAAAATGCCCAGGTGAAGGGAAAAAAGATCTGCCATTTGTTCCTTGTTATTAAGGTTTTACTGGTCAATCTGTGACCAATTATAAAACTAAACATCAGCTACCCTTTTCTTAGAGGAAGCTTCAGGATGAGACTTAAGAGATAGCCAGTACCCACGAAAACAGAAGTTTGGGCAGTAGACCGCTTACACCACACTGAAGGCTTTCTCCAGAGAGGACTGTGGGGTATTATTCAAAAGTTAAGTCACATAAAGTAGTACTTCAGCTTGGACAAGACGTTCTCATTATACATTAACAGCTACTTCAAAATGATAAACTGAACACTTCAAAAAGTATCTACCTCCCAAATATCATTAACATAAGAACAAATGTAGGAGAAATCTTTGCAGCATTTATGATAGACAAGCCGGTATAGTCCTTGATACTTGAAGCCATCCTACAAATCAGTAATAAAAAGACAAATACTTTGACAGAAATGTGAACAAAGCACACAGCCCATTGACATAAAAACGCATGTGACAAAAACAAGATGAAATCATTCACAAGGAAAAGTACCATTAAAAACTAAAAGAATTGTGTTCTACCTGTCACAGTGACAAAGATTAAAGAGTTTGATAGTGTTCAGTACTAATTTGGAGGAACAAACACTTTAAAGTACTGTCAATCAGAGAATAATTCGGTCCAACTATCACATGTCCACAGAACAATATAGCGCTACCTATTAAAGTGTAAAAACGCATATTTATTTTGACTAGGCAATTTCATGTTTAAGAATAGACCTGATACCCAGCACTGTGGGAAGCAGAGGCTGGAATATTGCACTTTATGCAACTTACCAACTTGTAGAGACTCTGTTTTGAAATTAAAAAAAAAAATCACCTAGGAATTTCTTTCTGTGTGAAGGCCCCAGAATTGATCCACAGAATTAAAAAAAAAAAAAGAATTTACCCTACAGGTATGTCTTCACACTTTCTTGTAAATAAATTTTGAAACATAGCTATATAACATTTTTGAAAGCCCTTGAAAGAATAAAGTACTTAGGAAGACAATGCTGAAATAGATTTTCACGCAGCTATACAGAGAAATACAAGAAAGTGTTTCAAAATAATGTGAAATTTGTATATATGCTGATATTTTTTAACATTATTGAATGAAAAATCAAGAAATCAAAAATGGAGAAAATCACAAAATAGAAAAAGTGGTTGTAACTATGTAAAAGAATATTAGACAGCGTTCATCATAACATGACAGATACACACATGCACACACATATATGTTGATATAGAAAAATTTTGAAAATATTATTAAGTAAAAATTCAAGAGAAAACTATTTGGGGAAAACTATGAAATATAGACAGTGGTTTCCAGCCATCATGATGAACACTAATAGATCTTTTAAATCTATACCAGTCACTGAACTATAATGTTTTATTTATTTATTTATTTTTCAGCATCTCGATCTGTAGTCCAAGCTGGTCCTGATGTCATTAGCTCACTAAGGAGCCCAGGCTGGCCTCCACCTCACAGCAACTTTGCCTTAGTCTCTCAAGTGCTGGGATTACAGGTGGGACTATACCACTACACATAGGTTATGTGCTGTTGGAAAATCAAATTTAGGGACTTGTGCTTTCTAGGCAAGTGCACTAACCGTTAAGCGATTCCTTTAGCCCCTAATTTGTTTTCCTTTAATTGACATCTCCTCAAACTATTCTTTTCAAATTGCTTCAGTCTCTAGTAATACGATTTTACTTTCACTTTCAAGAGATCAAATTGTTTAGATTCCACATAAGTGTGATCATGAGATATATAGTTTTCTGGGCCTGACTTATTTTCACGTTATGTTTTAAATTAAAAGAATAATATATGGCCTTTGGCTTGGTACAGTCCACTGAGTATAATAATCCATGTTGTTGGATGTATAATAACTTCATTTCTTTTTATGGCTGAGTAATATTCCACTGTATGCATATGCAACATTGTGTTTATCCACTAATCTGTGAATGGACACTTGGGTTGTTTCTATACTTTGGCTCTTATGAATAATATTGCTATCTATACACTATTTTTTTAGCAATTCTATCTTAAATTTTAACAACTAACATAGTTGCCACAGCTATCAGTTGCTCAGGGAAATATACTCCAAAATATAAGATAGTGTCCAAGTATACAGGACTTTTTTTCTATACAGTATTATACCACTACTATTAGAATGAAATTTTGAAGACATCTTCAATAGGAAATAGATTTTAACACTTAATTCTCACTTTCTGAAACTTTAAAAATTATCTTAAATTGTTTTTTTTTTTTTTACATAAAATGGACTAAGTGTTCTCTAAAACTTAAGTCTTAGGATCAGTTTTTTAAATATAAAAATATCTACTTTCATTAAAGCTTCAAAGTTAAAATTTTACTTTCCTAATTTCTATTGATGTCCCTAGGGGGAAAAAGTCATAATCTGGTCGAGCAAGATATGAGTAATAAAACAATTTCTCATTGAAAAGACTTTTGATAGTTAATTTTATGTGAGGTATTTGCCTTCCTATGACTGATTCATTTCACAATCTTGACACTTCATATAACCTTAATCACATAGTATTTGGCCAATTGAGTGCAAACTTCACAGAGCCATGTTGCACACCTTGCTGTCAAATACCAGACCTGATATTGCTGTGGAGGAATATTTTATTTTATTTTATTTTATTTTTTCCGCCATCCCCTGTGGAGGAATATTTTAGATATGACTAGCAGACATTGAGTAAAGCTGATTACCCTCTGTAATGTGGATGTGCCTCGTACAATCAGGCTGCAGCCTTAAAAGACTAAAATCTTCTAATCAAAAAGAAATTTAGCTTTTGGCCTTCACAATTATGCTTCATCATTACCTGCTCTAGGTCTCAGGCCTGCCAGGCTACTATGAAGATTGTACACTTACCAGTCCCACAACCACATGTGGCAATTCCTTACTCTCTCCTTAGATAGACAGACAGATAGATAGATAGATAGATAGATAGATAGATAGATAGATAGATAGATAGGCAGGCAGGCAGGCAGGCAGACATAGATAGCTAGATCTCTACACTATCCCTGCATTGATTCTAATCATCTGAAAAGTCCCGGCTAATACAAGAGTCAATGGATGTTGATGTTAGGAAGTCCTTTAAAAAATCATCTAAATTAAGTACAATCATCTTATAGTTGAGAACACTGACCAGCAAAGTCCAAGTGATGAGCATGAACACACACATTACACCTAAGGGAATGCAATAAATGGACCTACTAGGATGAAAATTTGTCCCAAAACTTTTAAAGAGGACATAAGAATAAGGTCACAGTGCCTCCAATCCTATGTGGTTAGAAAGATGATAAGAAAAACAAAATTATCAAATTAAAAAGTATATAATGTGTTGAAAACATTCAGCTTCCCAGTTTCCCCAAACTACTTTATAATATAATTATATGGTTCCTGGAGGCTAGTTTAATTGAATTACAGGGTGTCTCGTTCACGTTCTAGCTGGTAAAAAAAAATCGCTCAGCTCTGCTTTGCAGTTCTCTAAACACTGGCTAGAATACTCATGAGGCAGCTTATAATTCAATTATAACTCCCCTCTGGGAGCCATATAATTATATATAAAAGACCTAAGCCATCATATGTTCTCCATTTATTTTTGTTATGAAAGGATTTGTCTAAAGTCTCATATTAATTTTGAATAGATCTGAGTCAATTTGCACCTCAAGAATTACCCTGATACTAAGATAATAAGCCATATTCACCTAGCTGAAGGTACCAGGAGTCAATCTGTTCACACAAACAGGAAAACATCAAGTACAATACCTATAACTTTCTTTGGAGATATGCATTATGCACACACACATACACACACACATATGGCCTTCCAGAGCTGTAGATTCAATTAAATGCTTATCAAAAATATTCTTAAAAATGTGTACTGAACATATATGGACCTTTTCATTCCTATTTTTTCTAAATAATACAGGATCACAACTATTAACATGGTATTTGCATCATATTAGGTTTTATAACTAATCAAGAGATGATTTAAAATATACAGATGGATGTGTGTAGATTATATGCAAATATACTTTTGTATAAAAGAATAGAGCATATGCAGATTTAGGCCTCCGAGGGAGGAAGGGCCTTGAAATCACAGGTATCTCACAGATTGATCTCTCTCTCCCTTTTTCTCTCTCCTCCTTCAGGCATTTATTCATTTACCAGATCATCATAGGGTACTTGCTCTGCAACGGGAATCATGCTTTCCTTCATTGCTCAAGGTTCAGTTTTGAATACCTCTGAGCTCACGAGTGTGCATGTTTACCTGCACACACGTGCACGTGTGCATGCAGACACACTTCCTCTAGGAGAATACAATTCAATATCTTATTTTAAAGTCATAAACTTCAAATTTTATTCCTTATTTAATTCCACAAGTATTCCACACATAACCCGTGTTTAGTATTGTGCTTGACTACAGTATGAGGAACAAAAAGGTAGTTATGAATACACTAAAGACCATAGTTAGCTGAAGAGCTAAGGATAGCATGCAAGCAGACAAAATCCAGAGGCTGGCGACACGAAACAGTGAGGGTGACTAAATGTGTAGCTGTGCAGGTGACGCATGGCAACACTGAATTCTGCATGTCGTACAAATTTGGCTGTGAAATATCCGCAGGCTGCATTATGATTGTCTTAACATTCAATATTTTAGTATCTTACTTATGTCCTCAAGCACAGAGTGAAAGATTTAGATTCCAGACTATCAAATCAGAATGCAAGGCTCCCAGCTCTGACGCTAATCATGGGATTTTGGACAAATCACTTGACCTTTGTATGCCTTCCTATTGTACTACCTAAGGAAATAATATAATTCATCTCAAAGTCAGCTATTATCTTGCAATAATTTGTTGTTCTCATTGGCATATCCATAATCATAACCATTATCCTAGCAATAATGATAGAAAACAAGGAGGAAATTTCCACAAGATTAAGTTAAAGCAAAGCTCCAATGGGGAATTTTTTGATGAAGTCATACTTCTAAAAGCGATAGTAAAAGATAAGAATAACTGTATGTAACCAAGAATAGAGCCTGACTTCCTAAACCCAATACAAATTGAGAGGGATACAGAGGCCTGAAAGGGCAGTGGTAGAAGCTTTTTAGGTATTATCTGGGACAAGATCAAAAATGGGTAAACAGGTATACTACTAGAGTCACTGATATTGTGATGATAGTTGTCAGACAAAGCCTAGAATGTGTAGCTAACCCTAGTCTTGTGTCTGTTAAATAGGTTTATGTTTGGGCTAGGAAGAGTAAGAGAAAAACCAGTAAGAATAAAATTTAAGGCCAAAATTCATGAAGAGGTTGTGTAATCATTTAGGTTTCTGAACTCTCTCAAAAGAGTTCTAAGAATATTGACCTTGATCCAAAACTAGGAAGAAACCAGTGCCAAGGGACAACACATACACATGTTGAACATGTTTTGACAGACTAATTTATGTCCCTTTTGTGTAGGCTGACTAAACTGTCAGGGAACAGAAATGAATGCATGTGTTTCATACTGAGCAAGGTATTTCGAAGAATCCTTCAGGATGTGCTGCAAGATGAGTTTAAACAATATGTAGCATTAATGCAATTATTTGATACAAAAGGGAATGAACAACCATAGTTAGGTCAGCTTTTGTCTCTTGTGCTCTGCTATGAACTCTCTAAAGCAAGCCTTCCCCAATTAAGACGGGGCATAGCTCAGCAGTGAAATGAAGCTTTTGCCTAGGAAGCTCAAGGTCCTGATTCAGTCTCACACCATCACATAATAGCTACACGTGGTGACAAAGGCTTGTAATCCCAGCACTCAGGAGGCTGAAGCAGGAAATTGCCCTGATTTCTAGGTTAGCCTGACCTACATAGTGAGTTCAGGAGCAGCCTGGACTCTCACAGAGCAAGACTCTCTCAAAAATATATTGATGCAATGACTCTTTCTAGCTTTTCATTCAATTTACATATTTAAGCTAAAATGTGCCATTTATTTATTGGTGGAAATACTTGGCATAAAGAAAAAGTACAAACATATTTCTATATGTAAGATTTAAGGCACAAATGCTTCTCCCTCTCTATTGTGCGCTCTCTCTCTCTCTCTCTCTCTCTCTCTCTCTCTCTCTCTTTTCTTTTCTTTCTTGACACAAGGTCTCACTCTATAATCAAGGTAGGGCCAGGAACTCATTATGTATCCCAGGCGGGCATCAAGCTCATAGCAATCCTCCTGCCTCGGCTTCCCAAGTGCTGGGATTACAGGCATGCTCCACCTTGCGCAGTATATGTGGTGCTGCAGAATCCAACCCATAGCCCTGTGCCCGCTAGCAAAGCTCTAACTGCTGTGCTATTCCTCCAGCAACAAATGGTTCATTTCCAGTGATTTTCAAGTGTTTTTTCTCTGAAATAAAAAAGAACAATTTAGATAATGGATGCTCACTTCTCACCATGAGAGAATACCGTTTTGCTGAGATTCAGTACAAATATTAACAACTCACTCTTGTCTCAACACTCCCAAGGAAAGGGTTAAATTCCCTTAGTATCTAAATTGGGGCATCTTGAGAAAAACATAATCTTATAAGGAATCCAATGACAGGAGTAGCTTCCTAAACATTTTACATCCTTTATTCTCAAAATAACATTGGTGCTCAAATAGATTTTACTTTATTATATTGGCGCCTTCTGGGTAAAGGAAAATTTGCCAGAAACTCAAAGGGAAAGAATTTGAAATATTATTTGTTGACAGGGAGGGAAGAATATATAGCTTCTCTAATGAGAGTTTATTTTCCTATTGTTCCCCTCTATTTGAAAAAGCATTAATCTCTGCTCATCATTTCTTGGTTCAGAAGATCTATCGTCTCACTTTCCTGGGTTTTCAGTAACTCCGGCCCAGTCACTGGCAAGAACGCTCATTCAGAAATATTGGTGAGGCAGGCAAACTCTCACAGTCGCATTAGGTAGGAGGCCTTGGCTTTCTTAGTGTGTCTCATGTCTGAAGTGGTTTCTCTAAGTGGTTCAGTCTTTTTTACATTTGTTTTTTTGTTTGTTTGTTTTGTTTTGTTACAGAACGTGCTGTTTTTGTTCTTGAACTTTCATCTAAAAAAGACATCGGGCTTTCATTTGATCTTTTGACCTTTGTTTCTCATCATTCTCCTTACTTTTTCAGAGAATAAGAGTCGGCTCTGAAACATACTTTTCCCAAAATTCCGATGAAATTTGATGCAGAATTGACTTGCAGTTCTTTGAAAGATGAAAGTCCAAAGCAAGACTAACAACTAATAGTATAGCACCATATGCTGAAATTCACAAATTTAAATTAAAATACTCTCTCATTCGCATTGTTGAAAAGATACAAACAAATAATAAGCCAATTGCCTGGAAATAATCACAACTACCTGTGATTCAGTGAGAAACATGAGTCATCCTGGAAGAAGCTGAAATAAAAAGAAGTAACAATGGTGGTGAGGCAATATTTAGAATTTTGAATGGGATAAATGTGTTATCAGTTCCCACAGTGCCCCTCTATTGGACCTGCTCATGATCCTGTTTGGTAAAAAAAGGAAAAATACAGAAAAAATCTTAATTAGTGAATTATTCAGCAGACAAAATGATACAAAATTCTTCAATGGCTAAGACAATGGCTAAGAAAAAAAGATACCTAAGGGAAATCTAGTAAGTGAACTTACAAACTGAATGAAGACGAAGACATCAAATTTCAAAAAGGGAAAATGAGGTAAAATCAGGTAACATCTAATGAAAATAACAAAAAATTACAAGAAATGAAATACTATATGTATCATTTCTATATGAATTTTTCAAATATGCTTGACCAGAAGGAAAGAAATATGAGTCAGGTCTGGTATTTACCTTCTTGAGTTCTAGCTGGGCACAAACACAAATACTGTATTTGATAAAATATTAGAAATGATTTAATATAGGCATAGCTGATAATTAAGAGTACGAAAACATCCTAAGGATTTGTTTTCTGAGTAAAGCACGCAGGTATAAGGAAGAACCCTGGACGATTTGACAAAAGAGAGACTATTTGACCAGGGCCTTAAAAATTTAATTACTTGAAAGTTCACCAGTCCTAGAAGGAAAAGAAAAAAATCAGGGTATTAAAGAAGAGGAAAAACATCAGCAAATGCACTAATGCAGGCAAAAAGGAATATCTTACTAATGAAACAGGAAGAGCCAGGGCAGCGGGACCAGAGCCTTACTGGGAAAAACAATGAGAATCAAGGTCAAAGATAACGATTTGAATGAAATGATACAGAACTTGTGCATTATCTTGTAGGAAGCAGAGAGCCACCAGTAGGCTTTTAAGCAGGAAAGTGATTTTGGTACCAGCTCCACTTTCTGGACAAGAAGTCCATTTTTAAGATCGAGGGGAGTGAAACTTAGATCCAAAGAAAACATAACAAATTCTCTACAAGGCTGTGGTGTGAAAGGAGGCAGATGCAGTCTGCATGCCTCAAACAAGCGTGTGGCAGGTTAGAACTCTGCATGCAAAAAGGCTATCAGGGACATTGGTGGATGGAATGGCTGCTTCATAAGTCCCCCAGATATTTCCAGTCACCAAAAAAGAATATGGGAGAAGAGATTTTTCATGTTTTATAGATATCCACAAAAGAATGGCCAAAACAACCCTTCAGGGCCCTTTTAAACTGGGCATTCGACTCACTCTTCCACAAGAGCTCGACAAATATGTGTATCTTTCATTCATTTTCTCTACCACAGATCATTTCATTTGAACACTTTGGATATTACATGAATCATTTTCATTTTTCTGGTTGATCTGGTTGTCATACATAGCATTCCTGTGTTCCTAACCAAATTCCACATCCAAAACTGAACATCTTACTTCCCCCAAAAAGCAACCAGATCTCTATGTCACTAATTAGAAGTTTATGTATAGTAAAACCTTAATTAACTGAAGCTCAACTAATGAAACATTTTATTTCATGTTCTATCTCAACTTTTATGAGAAAAACCCCAGAGTGACAAAGAAAGCAGACATCTTGGCTTTGCTGAGAGGAAAACAAATTCATCTCCCAAGAAGTGGTTTTTTTGCCAACATTGATTTATCCCAATCTCCAATTTTCCTGTGCAATAAAAATAATTGCAAATGATGAAATTGGGACTCTAAAAATATTTCAAATAGGAAAGTAAAATGCAATTAGATTCACCAAACTATGCTTATTAAAATTATAAAATGGACTAGTTTTATGAAATGTTTCAACCACAAAGACTGAAATAAAAGGTAGATGATGCTACTTAAGTTGGAAATGCCTCAATTAACGTCCCATGTGTTAGGTTTTACCGTTAATTAAGAGTTTTCTGCATTACAGATTCATGCGCTCACTACTATGTTTGAAGGAAAAAGGAATATAGCATCACTACTCCTATTCTGATAACCGATATGGCACCTAGGTGTTTATAAATATTTTTGAGTGAATAAACTGGTTTCAGTAGCCATGTTTCTTCTCTATTCCTCAAGAAAGTACCACCTTGGTATCAAGTCAAAAAAAATAAGTTACATAACTACAAGTATCGCTATTTTATGATATTAAAATACAGGATATGTAATCTTGAAGGTCATCAAATACAATCATCTGATTATACACAGGCAGAAAATAAGGCAAAGGGAATTTAAGTGACCTGTTTAAGATTATATGGCTTGTTATTGATAAATGTCGGGCAGTATTATCAGGTGTTCTTTCTTTATGTCTTGTGATTTTTCTTATACAATACTGTGAGTCTGCATTCTTTACAGTCAAGTAGAAAATAAACATACTGTTTTTGAACTGCAACAAGAAAATACTCAGAAATGCAATTCCCTTTTGAAGCTAGAATTTGCAGGCACAAATTTGCAGGCTGGTTTTCCTCCTTCTTCTTGGAAGGTATCTTGTGTGTTTATTTTATATCCTTTCTACTCTAAAATCACTCTGATGATGTTTTAGGAGACAATAAAAGCCAGAATAATGTGGCATAGATTTACCTAGCGGTGGCAGCAGTGAAGGAATCGTTATCTCCTGTAATTTTTCAGCAATTTATAAGGGTACCTGTTGGGCACCAAGACACAAAGAGTCACTTTGTGTTACCAAATTAATAACTTCTCAGTTCACCTTTAAAAATTTTAATTCAAGGCAAATGAATTGTTCATGCAGGACCATCATGAGGCTAGTTTTCAGATTGTAGAAGCTTTGAGGGTTATAACGAACAGGAAACCTTCAGAAGTTTAGGGAATAAATTTAAAGTTTGCACTGGTGAACTTTTCAGGTTTGATAGAATCTGCCATAGTCCTTTGGTTTTATATCTTATTTGAATGCCATAAAGGTTGTGTCGTGGTCACATAATAATGTTATATAAGTTCATTTTTGTTGTTTAGGGAGGAAATCTTGGTCACGTGCCTTATGAACATATTGAGAGACTATATTTAAAGATGAGCTTCAAACACAACCTGCACAACAAAGATAGAGCAAACAAGCCTCAATAGGGATTCACGAGCTTCTAAGTCTAGAAAAACATCGAATATTTCAGGTCAAGCCTTGCGCATCACAGGATGACACAAAAGCGAAGGACAGGAAAATTAGAATGCTGCATGCTGCCAATCTGCTCCACGCTCCATCGTCTATTGTAGGGATAGAGGGAAACTGTACCACAGAAAATCCTGATAACTTGTGAACATATTAAGAAAAGTAACAAAGACAAAAATTCTCTCATTTCTTCAGTTTGTGGATTGTGATGTTATTGGTTTTTGGGGAAATGGGACACACTGATGGAAGAAGAGAATGAAAACATTCTAATAGTTCATGAGTGATCAATGTAAAAATTTCACATACTTACTTTGCTGATAGGGTCAAGAATAAAGTGTACCTGAAAAAAATAAAAAAAAAATTGTTTCAATTTTCTTGATCTTTTACATTTATATTACCAAAAGAGATAGCATAGTTTTAAATGTTCATATCACAAAGGTCATCTAAAGAAAAACGGGCCTTCGCAACTCTAATTCTTCGCGGGCATTTTTAACATCTGTCATGGTGACCAAAATTCAAAATAGGAGTTACCTGCAATATTTTTCAATTCTGTTCCTGCTGATTGTCACAATGGCTATTCTGTGCAACTGTAGGTATGTGGCTAAGAAAATGAGCAGTCATCATTTTCAAAATAAATCACAGAATGACAGTAGGCAGGAGGCGCTAATGTCTGCCAAGGTCCCTGTCCAGTTTGTCACTTCAAGGTCTACCCAGTGCATTTGTTTCCTTCATTAATCAACGGGTGAACACTTAATAAGTTCCTTCCAAGTCAAGGTGCATCATTCAGCAGCCTCCGTCACTGCAGAGCGGAGTTACAGCAGATTATTGCCACAACTTATTACTGAGGTGTTTGACAAACTAGCTTGTAAGGTCCATTCTTACCCTGTCAGGTGAAATTTAGTGGAATTCGGATTGACATCAAAGGCATTTCTGAAAAGGTCATGATCTTATCATATCACTTAGATTAAGCACTGTAAAAATTTACTCCAAGTTGGCTGGGAAATCTTTGACGTTCTAGACAACTTCTGAGAAGACATTCGAAGACTTTTCCCTGAGTCACTGTACTAAATTTATTGGAAAGCTGGAGGACATAACGTTGACAGCGCTACTAACTTAAATAAACCCATCCATTTAAAATTCATAATGTATTCACAGAGTTGTGGGATCACTGCCACAACACATTTTCAAGTATTCATAACTAAGAGGAACTCCATATCCTTGTACCTATTATTGATAATCTCATAACACTCTACATGTTAGAAATTAATTTTTTTTTTTTTGCAATATGGTTTTACTCTGTAATCTAACCTGATCCTGAATTCAGTATGTAGCCCAAACTGGCCCCAAACTCACGGCAATCCTCCTGCCTCAGCCTCTCAATTACTGCAGATATTAGATATTAAACTTCTACTTTTACAGATAAACAAAGGCTCAGCAAACTGCACACCTGAAAAATACCAGTCTGTGTTTGAATCAAATTTGTTTGACTTCATAGCTTATGGTATTTCCACATGTCCATGTTGTCCTTCGTCTTGAGAGATCTTTTCAGATCATTCTAGAAATCTTACTGAATTTTCTTTACATCTCTCCTTTGTCACACAATCATCCACTTTTTCATATGTGTCTCACATTTCATGAATCATTATCTTTTCTCTACAACTAAAACACAAGCTGCTAGCCAGCAAGGAGTACACCCCCACACTTCCATTTTTTTCTCAATCACAAAATGAACTATAGGAAAAGAATTTAATATTGCTTTTATAGTTAATGAAAAGCAATTCCTTATTATTATTCTAAATCTCCAGTCTGAGAGAGGTCATATATAGTCTTTTCCTTTAATGTCAATATAGCTCAAGTAGGTGAACCTTCGCCATGGTCTAGAGTGACCTTACTCCACAACAATCTGTCTTTTACTTGTAATTGTTCCATTACCAAACCTATGAGCTGCGCAATGTAGCATTTTAGATCCTTGTTTCTTATTTGAACTTAGACTTGCCCTCTGGGTTTTAATGTAAATATATTAGTCCTTGTTTATCCAGTTTGATAAATTTCTCAGGTACCTACAGTATGTCTTTTCGTTTTGAATCCCCTGTGTTAAGCAATACAGCAAAAAAATATTCTAATACATGTTTCTTCTAGTGTCAAAAGACCATGGAGACATTCTTTCATAATGATGCTGTCTTCCTCTGGGAGAGAAGGCTCTGGCTTTGTATACGCACAGGCGACTCCTACTGCGTTATGTGTCTTTAGGAAAATTGCCACAAGCCCTGGACTTGTGTTTTGCTTCTGCAATATGAATTACTTGGACCAAAAAAATTTCTTTCAGCATTGATTTCCACTCCTTAATCATCTTCTCAGTATGCTTACTACACGTCTTTGATTATGCATGTATCAATAGTAACTTTAAAATTCAGTAATTTTTAACTTGATATTAATGATATACCCACTGAAAATTCTTGTCACATTCTCATAATCATTAACCTGGCATAAGTTTCACGTTTTGTGGCAAGTAAGCGTGCAACATATTTTACTCATTTGGAGATGCCATTGTCACGCTGATCATACTTTTCAAAAATATTTTCTAATGTCTAAAGTTCCTGCCTTGGGAGGCCAATTTTCTCTCCTCGATTCCCTCCATGGGACACAGCATACAGCAGCTTTCCTACCTCATTAGTTCTGTAGCCTCATTTTCCTTTTCTCCTATTTGTTTTTTTAATAGTGAAAAGACAGAAATTTGACTCATGGATATTAAATATTGTCATATTTCAAGAGCAGTGGAGCATTTTCTCATTAACTAATAGAAAATGAGCATAAAATTTGATAATAAAATAATTGAAGGAACTCAATTATTCCAGAAGTTTCCCATAATTTTCATCCAGAGAAACTAAACAAATTATTTTAATTTTAAACAGCATCTTACCTTATATATAACCCTAAAAGTACTTAAACTAGCATGTTAATTTCAAAATATTATTAGATAACATTTATACAGTTAATAATAGATCCTGTTGCTATGGAACCTTAACTGAATTTCCTAGCTTCACGGGTTGATTTTTCAGCAATTAAGCCCTTAGCTCTAATGTTTCATTAACCGATTTTTTATATAAATGTAATTATTTGGATGAGGATATTGAAAATATTTTCCTTGCTTGCAAATGATACTCAAACTGGGAGGAAAGCAAAGGATGAAGGAACTTTATCAAAACACGTACAATTCAGGTGATGGAATCAATATAAGAAGAAAAGCATTCTTGTGTGGGAACTGCTTGGGACTAAGAGGTACATTTACAGATCTTCCTCTTCCGTGACGTAACACAATTTCTGCTCCTGCCTCCAGACACTTTGTCCCAATACACGCTCTGCAAGAGCAGAACTAATCAGGGAGGGGGATAATCCGAAATCATCAGCTCCGAGGCAAAACAGAACAAGAAGATTATTAGCCATCTGATAATCTGCCAATTCTATAACTATAAATCAGCTAAAATAATCCTGTTTATGTTTAAGATGCTCATGATAGTATATCTGGGCTTGCGCCAGAAATACTGATCACTTTCTGTCTGGAATCACTGCTTCAAAGTAGTACTTACTAATTAAAACTGGATAGCTCGCCCAAATGCTGAGGCAGATGGAAAGAGATGGTGTTTCCCTATGTGCATTTCTTCAGTGGGAACTCAGAACTACATCATTATAGCTCATACACAGGGAGGAAAGAATAACATGTCTTGGGGCACAATACCAAAACATGTGTTTCCGGAGGCAGGGGCAGCAGCATGACAAAGCAATGGCAGAAGGCGATCCTCTGTTTACAAAGATGCCGTCGGTTAGGAATGTCCTTCTGCACTTCTGTGGGTTCTGCGTTCCAAGCTGTGGCGACGCTAGTGACAAGCAGAGCTATTATGTGAAGTAAATTCAGTTGTTTGAACCAAGAACCCCGTTTCAAAAAGTTTACAAGGGGTCAGGCAACGTAATGTGTTCAACTAGAGAATACTCATTTGAATCCTAGCTGAGCGATCTGAAATGTGTAACCAAACCTCCACAAATTTCAGTGTGCTAATTCATAAAATTTTGTGAAGAACACAAGTGATGACTTTAAGTGTCTGACACATTAAAACAGGTACCTGATAAATTAGTGTTATTATAATTAATATTAACTATTAGGAAGAAAACAGGTGCTTTCCATTTATCCTGCCTCATTAAGTACTGTTTATAGTGGCAGTTTTTCTTGTCACTTCCATTTTCGTATTTATAATGCGCCTCATGGAAGCTTCATCTGCAAGCCAAATCCATAGCGACGATGGAGAATTTTACAGAAATCCTAAATGTTTGAAGAGCATACACAGAAAATAAATATATTGCTCCCATACTTAAAATGTGTTTGTCGTCTGGCTGAGGAGATAAAACATGAGCATTGACGTGAAATAATTTACCATGCATCATTACCAAGGTTAACCAATGTATTTCAAATGCTTAGTAAGTATGCAGGAGTGTGCTGGGCACAGTTTCCAATAACAACTCTACAAGTAAAAATTACTATTGGTACTATTTTAAGGACAAAAAAAACCACCCCAAAACAAAAACAAAAACCCTTACACTAAGACTTGAACAATTTCCTAAAGTCTCACGGGTAGTAGTAAGTGGCAGTGGCAGAACTGTCTCTAAAACTCCTGCTCTTCCGTATCTCACTATACTGCCTCTTATATCAATCAATCAACCAAGTACTGCCAAAATACCTAACGTGCTGTGGCTGGAATATTAAATGAAATTAAACAGCAATGAAAGACGGAGTGAGATATAAAGATAATAAATGCACACGGAGTTCAGTGTTTCCTTGATAAAAAGGGTGGGTAACTATGAGAAAGCAAACAAACAGGTACAGTGTCGCCATCAATTTCTGCTTGACTTGCAGAAGAGCAAAGATCTGAGGATGCTCACTGGCATCAGGATGAACTGTCTACTTCAATCTCCATTTATCAAAGTCTTGAGGAAGGATTATTTTTACAATAAAATATGCTGGGAATACTGGAACAGTATACTTGAAAGCCACACTTTATCTCAATAATCATAATGAAAATCTTTCTGTGTATTACAAGTATTTCTGATAAATAATATATAATTTTTATTGAATGATTTTTCATTTTGCCCAGATTTCATTTCTAATGGTTGCATATGTTCTGCACAAACATTTCTCAGATAAGCTTCTTTTAGTTGTGGAAACACTTTCTTGACTACCTTTTGTCTCTATTGTCCTATCCATTCAAACAGGCTGCAGCAAAATCCCACTACGTGATTTTTCATGGGATTCAGAAAAAGAAAACATCATAAAGAGGAAAATGATAAAACCAAGATACATCGTTCCATGGAGCCTTTCTTCAGAAGCTCCCTTTGTACTAGACAGCTGTGTATTCACATCTGTTTCAAGACAGCATGGATGCGATAAGGAATCACCGTCAGCACGCCTGCCTTTTTAACTGTAATCCACCCCCAAATACTCTCCTTATACTAGTTGCAATGTGCAACCACTGCTTTAGGCTGCAGTGAGAGACGGAGTCATCGTGGCCATCTTTCTTCATATGAGCCACAGGTTGCTAACGGCTCCAGATCTGCTGTTTAGTTCTAGTGTTCTCAGGACAGTGTTCCTAGCTCAAAGCTACTCAAAATTCGTTGCAAGGAAATCAACATCAAACTCACCTGGGAGTTTTTTAGAAATTCAGAATCTCAAACAGTACCTCCTTATCTACTGCATCAAGATCTGCGTTATCACAGCACTGCCTGCTGATTCCTGTTCTCAGTGAAGTTCCAGACACACTGCTCTAGATATGACAGATAATCAGTGGCAGAAAATGTCTTATTTCTTTTTGTTTCTCTTATACAACCATGATAGATACACGGAGAGAGCTTGACCAACAAAGCATTAAGAACAAAATGGCGAAATTAACAAAAATACAAAAATGTGCAATTAAATATTTAGAGCATAGAACATCTGCCCTACCGTTAAGATTTCGCATCAGTTTTTCTGACTGGCACAGCTTATTCCATTTCTCACTACACCCATTTCTTTCCCTGGTCCCTGGGGTGGAAACATCAACCTTATGGAACAGCTGTGGAACATTCTGGAGCTTTGCTATGATCACCAGAATTGGTATTATCATAAGCTAACATTTGTTTAGTGTTTATTATACATCAGACAACCTGTTACATACTTCCTATTATTTCCTCCTCCATTTTGCAGGTGGAGAAGCTGGGATCTAGAACAAAGAACACTTGGTTCAGAAAGCTAAAGGCCCCAAACCCGAAGTCATGGATGCCTCAGAGCTGGAGCTGATGACCACTGAACTTTGGGTCTCCCACTTCTCTATCTACTTAGAGGAAGACATTTCCCCAAAAGGCTCAAAAACGCCTGCCTAAGGCTTCAATTTTGCTCCTATGCCCTCCAGAGGACCCTAACCCTAACGCTAACCCTGACCCTGAACCTAACCCTGACCCTGACCCTAATCCTAACCCTAACCCTGACCCTAACCCTGACCCTAACCCTAACCCTGACCTTAACACTGACCCTAACCCTAAACTTGACCCTAACCCTGACCCTAAGGGTACCTGCAGCTCTTGTCTTCTGTTTCTCCATTTTCCACTGACACCACTGCACATTCTCTGTCACTTTGGGTCAACACTGCACAACTACTCCTCAAATAAAAACAACATTGAGGATTTACCTCATCCCAGTGAGAACGGCATATGTCAAGAACTCAAAAAAAAAAAAAAATTGCTAGCGAGGGTGAGGCAACAAAGAAACTCTACTCCACGCTGGTGGAAGTACAATCTGCTACACCCATTATGGAAAGCAGTCTGGAGATTCCTGAGAAAGCTGAAAATAGAAATACCATTTGATCCAGCTACTGCTATACTGGGCATGTTTCCAATAGAAATCAAGTCAACATACCAAAAAAGACACATGCATATCCATGTTTATAGCAGCACAATTCATAATAGCCAAATCCTGGAAACACCTATCTGCCCATCAGTAGAGGAATGGTTAAAGAAATGTGGTCCTTATATACAATGGGATACTATGCAGCCATAAAGAAAGATATGAAGCATTTAGATGAAAATACGGCCACCTAGAGTCAATAATGTTCAGTAAAACGGACCAAGCGCAAAAGACAGACTATAGACAGGTGTCCCTCATATGAAATGCACAAAATAATGACATAAAATGGCCCCAAAATGAAGGACAGGGTGGAAAGAGGGGCAATGGTCATCTGGGAAAGGGGTGAACTTCTGAAAAAAGGATGGGCATAGACTGTCACTGATTTCCCAAACTTCATGTGTCTAATGTGTTGTAGAATTTGGAATTCATGTAATTACAAAAAAAAAAAAAAAATTCAATCTATCTCCTGATCTCCATACTCAGGTATTCAACTGCTTACTCTCACTCTCTGCACGGTTACAGTATAGTAACATCACAATAATATGTCATAAATCTGTTTCTTATTTTCCCACCCATACCTGATTCACCCTTATAACAAATATTTGCAAATAATATCAGTACTTACCAGTTAGTCACACCAAAAACATCATTGCACTCCCTGATTCCTCTTTCCCACTTTCTAGGCATCCATTCAACCAGCAAGTGACATTGAATTTAATGTCAAAATGCGTTCTGAATATAGTCACTCGTCCCCATTCCATCACTCCTATCCTCACCCAGAGCACCATCACGTTGTACCTAGACTTTGTTCATAACCTCTTAACTGGCTTTGCTCTTTCAGCTGCTGCCTCTGTAAAATCTCATTTTACTCAGCAACCAGCGCTGTCTTTTGGAAACACAATTCATATCATGTAACTCCTGATAAAAGACACCAAAAAAACCCACTAACAGACCAATGGATACCTAAATTGTGACAAATGTCCACAATGGAATACTACTGTTTTATAAAGATAGATATATTTGAGGTTTTTGTAGGTAAATGGAGGCAACTTGAGACCATCATGCTCAGTGAAGTGAGTCAGAGGCAGAAGGTGAAATATCGAATGGTTTCCCTGATATGAGAAACCCAGAGTGCAGTCCTATCAATAGAACTGAATGGGAGGCACAGTAGGGACTAGTGGGGAAGGGAGGGTCAAAAAGAGAGAGGGGAAGGATTTGTAATCTTGATGTGATATATACGTGTGCAAAATACTCAAGTTCAATGTAAACATCGTGCACTGCATATATACCTATCAATAAAATGGGGGACATGGTAAAAAAATCTGCCAATGGTATCCCATCTGACTTAAAATGAATTCATCATGGTGGCCTATAGAACCCCGCAAAACTGGCCCGTGCATCTCTCACACTGCAAGATCCAGCCTTCATAGGTTGCTTTCCTTTTCTCCAGTGGCATGAGTTTACTACCACATCAGACCATACTCGTTTGTTAATCGATCTATTTAGCATGCCATCCCCGTCGCCCCCGATTTTGTATGGTTCGCTCTTGTACTTCCATGTCTCTGTTGAAGTGTCACCGCCTCAGAGAAGGCTCCTGACCGTCACAGATAAAATAGCGCCCCAGCTGTGCAACACCATTATTCATTCTCCCGTCTCGCTTTACTTGCTTGTAGTATTTATCTACACCTAATACATAATGCATGTGTTTTTATTCTTTTATTGTTTATTTTCTCATAACAACACAAGTTCCATGACAGCACGAATTCTATAGCTTACTGCTATATTTCTGGTACCTAGAACACCACCTGGCACCTGTTAGTCATGCCCAATTTGTTTACTGACTGAATGGATGGAGGTCCTGCTTTGATATCTGAATTCTGGAGTCAAGATTTTACTTTGTACCCTGACCAAACAAGTCTACTAAATATCATCTCCATTGGTCCATGCCCTCTCCCACCCCGAGGCTACACGTGTGCCTCCAGTCCCCTACCAGGCTACTATACCCTGCTCATGATTGTAGAAAAACAATCTACTAGTCAGAAGTTCTGATAATACTACCTACAGAAATGTGGGCATGTGCACATGTGTGCGTATGTGCATGTGCACATGTGCATTTGTAATCCATGAGATTATCAAATTTTGAAAGTCCAAAAAGGCCTCATTTAAAAAGATTCCAGAAGCCACAGTAATTAACCGCTCCCAACATTTCAGATCAGTCCTAATTTCAGAGAATGTTATTATTTCCAATAACGGCAAATAATTTAAAGGAGATAAAATGTATACATCTCCTGAGACTGTTAGTATGAATCCATCCCCATACAGCAAAGAGTTTTGGTCAGATCATGTGTTCCAATTTCACGCTCAGAAAATAGGTCACTATATACATGGACCTATTGCCCTCTTAATCTAGATTCCGGATCTCCACAGATTTCAGAAATAGATCCCTGGAGTCGTCTCTGCCTTCTCATTTTGCCACTAAGTTTCACTAGGAGAGTGGAAGCAAAGGAGAAGGTCACAGGCTTATCAGTGAGAACGCAGTTGCTTTCTTTTTTGTACATGTTCTTGAATGTTTCGGTTGGTGTGAAAACAGGGTTTTTAACAATATAGAAGACAGGAAGGATTGGAACCCACAAAATTGGGAGGTGCCTTTTTTCTTATTTATTTTTGAGACTGGGTCACGCTCTGTGGCCCAGGCTGGTCCTGAACTCACTACGTAGCTCAGGCTGGGTTCAAAAACACAGCAATCCTCCTGCCTCAGCCTCCCAGGGTGCTGAGATTTCCGGTGTGTGCCACCACACCTGGTGTATGTGGTACTGAGGAATTGAACTCAGGACCATGTGCTTGCGAGGCAAGCACTCTAACCGCTGCGTTGATCTTACAGCCTGAGGTACTGTGTGAATTTGACCTTTCCACCTCCCTGTCTCAACCCTCTCTTCTGCTGATGCGCGCACACATTTCTTCACATACTGTACAGCTACCAGATGCTTTGATCACACCACAGAATCCATCTCTCCGTCTGTTCACCCATTTAACAAAACTTTCTTCTTTTTCTTTTCTTTTTTCTCTTTTTTTTTCTTTTGAGACAGTGTCTCACCCTACAGCCCAGGCTGTTCCTGACCACACTATGGAGCCCAGGCTGGCCTTGAACTTACCAGCAATCCTCTTGTCTCAGCCTGCTGAATGCTGGGGTTACAGGTGTGTGCCAACACACCTGGCTTACATTCAACAAATTTTTATTGGGCATTACTGGAAACTGAGCGTGGAACTGGGCTGGGCACTGCAGCTAGACAAGTGAGTAAAGCTTGACCTCTAAGTGCCACTTGCTGAGAGGGTAAACTGAGAACTAATTCTTTCCTTTACACGTTGCATATTTAGACTAGCAATTGTGCTAATATTCTGCGCCTCTGGTAGCATCAGCTATTAAAATTGAGTACCTTTTCCCTAAAAGGAAAAGTATTTTTTTAGAAATACATTTGTCCCCTCAGTATCTAGTATGGGATAATAATAGCAATACCAGCTAATATTTTAACAGCCTAATATATTCTAGGCAATAAACTCTTTTGTACATCTTATCTTTTTATACACAACAATAAAGGCTCTGAGAGGTAACGTCATTTGCTTGAAGCCATTCAACCTATTTGCAGTGATGTAGTCTGCCTGATTGCAATACCCACACTCATTACACCGCTTAACGCTAGGTTAGGAGTCTTACTTAAAGGGCGGCCATTTTGAATGCTTAGGGACTACTTGAGGGATCTGCATGCTGCTTCCTCCATCATACTAGGAAGTCAGAAGAGGAACAATTAGAAACATGGGTGAACAATCAGGAGAGAGCAGTGACCTAGAAGTCAAGGGGAGACAAGTTCAGAAAACTGACCAATCCACCTTTGGATATACCCGATTGGGCATAGAACCTGGGTTCTGGCTGAGAAAAGGTTTCTGAGGTATTTAGAGGCCTACATCTTCTAAAAAATGGAAAGTTTAATTTGATGCCAACAAAAAGCATCATCTGTTCTCAGGCTAAAAAAATCAACCGGATAAAGGCAAACAGTGACTCTCAAGAATTTAGAGGGCTGGAGATGTAGCACAATAGTAGAATGCTTTCACGGCATATATGGAACCCCAGATTCAATTACAGCGCTGCAAAAAAAAAAAAGTTTCAAGAATTATGTTACATGTCATTGATTCAAATGCAAATCTCTTTGATTTAATTTGAACAAGCAATGTGCAAAATAAAATGTTACCTAGTCAAGTGACGACCGAAATTGTGTATGCAACATGATTACAGATGGCTGCAATTGTTATATCATAATAGATGTACATATTGTTTCTAGTGTTTTCATATTTTTAGTATTTCAGTTTTTCCACTCTCATTATTAGTAACCATAATAAGATGATTTTCTAAGCATGTGGATATTTGCCCACGTTCTAATTATATTCCTTGGCAATACTCTCTATATAAGTATTCTGGGATAAAGTTTAGGAGCTTTCAAAGCTCTCTGTACATATTGCTATTTATTTTCCAGAAAGATTTAATTTACACTCCTTCAAAAGTCTGTGAGAGCGTCTGCCTCACAGTTACCTTCACAAGAACCTGATTTATTTCTAAGCTCTATAAAAATGGCTGGCTAAAAAATTTCTTTCAATTTGTATCTTGTAAATCTTTATTTTGGAGGTGCATTTCTTTTCAATTTACTAGTCATATATTTGCCATTTTCCTATAGGGTGGTTCCTCTTTTATATTGACTTTTATACCTGTGTGTGTACATATCTGTACATATATATGGTCATACACACATATATGTATCAACTCACATGCACATTTATATTTTACAGACACCAGGTTTTTCCCCATATATTCACAGAATTACACTATTTAAAATTTGCTTTCTTATTCTGCAAACGCTACTTTCTTTAAAAATATGGGTTATTATAGAATCGATTGAATCTTTTAATTTTGTAACTTTTTCCATGATGTCAATGATTAATTAGAAAGTACTTTCTCATCTTAAATTCAATTAATTTTTCATATTTTGAAAGATTTAAATTTTTAATTCTTAAGCATTCAAAACCTTACTTAGGTACATGGTGTGTTAAGACTACAAGACCAGTTTTCCAAGAACTGTTTATTAAGTAAATCACTTCCATATTGCATATCATTTTTCTTTATCATGAAAATAATTGTTTTTCAAGCTAATTTGGTTCATTTTATTCACCTCTCCATTCTCATGACTCTATCACACTAGTAATTATGATAACTGTTTTAACAGCTATTGGCGTTAAATTATGTTTACATTTTCAAAATGAACTTCAGAAGCATTATCGTAAAAGAGAACAACTTTTGTTTTGAATTTACATGTAAACTATAACTTAATTTGGAATGTCTTATACCTATAAATGCATCAACTAGTTTAATTGGAAAAAATGATATATTTTAAAAATTTAAACATCATAGTAAAGAACAGGGTAGAACTCTATATACAATTTATAGTTTATATTACTTTTAAAAACCTGCACATTTCAGGAAAATATAACCCATATTTCCTTTGTTTAAATGGTCTTAGATTTTTAAAATATTTATTTTTTTAAAACCTTATCAAGTATTTTTAACATCTGTAATGTTTAACTGGCCATCACTGTCATATCAACAAACTAGGTAGGCAAACACATGGGAACTATGTTAACAGGGCATTAACAAAAGAAGACATATTTGTTGCCATTTAGGAAACATCCTTCCCCTGCCATAGAATCAGAGTTGTGATAGTACATATTATGCATCAAACTCAGAGAATTTCAGGCCATGTTCTCATTCAAAAGTCATCATTCTGAGATGAAAGAGAAACCATTTATCAAGACAAAGAAAGAGAAAGCAGAGATCTCACACAAGTCAAAACACTGGGGCAAAAACAGTGATTCTGATTAAATTTTCAAAAGAAATTTTCAGTCTGCAATTGTGTTTGGCAAGTTTAAATCCCAAATGAAATGTTAGAGGAGATGTTATATGCCCTTGAGAAGAAGGTTTATAATGAAAACGCTGACATATCCTACAAGAGAATGTTGTAATGTTTATGAGCGCCTCTCATGTCACTTCTGTGTCAAGTAAAAATATTTGTACGCAAGGCAGAACATGTACACTTGTAAGTCTTTTAAAAAATCATTGTCTTATTATTATATTGAATATCCACTGCTTTCCTTTGCTGGTTGTTATTAGGATATAATCAATTCAACTTAGAATTACTTTTAAAATAAATCACATTTTAAGTATTTTATAGAGAATACATGTTTACAAAATGTCTTAGCTGTCTTGTAAGTCTTCAGTAACTGTATCTAATGCCTACAGTACCTGTGTACAATCACATTTGCTACTTTCTTCAAAACCCAAGGGCTGATTCAGTAAATCGAAAATCCACTTAAAGCTTGCAAATTTTATAAAAGTCATCAGCAACTAATTTCATTATTTTTGTGTAGAAAACCGCTAAATTGTGGAGAATTATTCTCAAATATGAAAGGAATTCATGTTAAACCACAACTTGAAGTCAGATGAGAGGCTATAAAAGGCACAAGGCTAAACTTCCAGTGCAGCCTATTCTAGGGGTGGGGTGCTGAGCTAAAGAGTGGTTAAGTGAGTCAGACACAGAAGATTAAATGTGTTAAATACTGCATGGTGTCTCTAATATGGGAAACCAAGAACACAGAACATTCTATAGAACAAAATGGGTGTGATAGTGCGAGTCAGGGGATTGGGGAAGGAATGGGAGGACCAAAAACCGGGACAGAAAAGAATTGTAATGTTGATGTGATATATACATGCACAGAATACTCAAGCTCATTGCAACCATTATGTATTGCATATACATATTAATAAAAATGGGAAAAATAAATAAACTTAAAGTGAAAAAGGTGTGAGGTAACATTTGTTTCTTTAAGGCATTAATTAGCATTGTTTGGTTATATAGAATCAACTAGTAGCTTCTATGAGGATCAGTGCAATTAAAAGCAAAGAAATGAATATATAGAGTAAGTCTGGGAGCATGTTGTTGTCATCAAAAACAAATGTTCAAAGAAAACCTCAAAGCCCTATACTAAGAGCAGTTATTTCCAAGGGATACAAACCAAATGAAAGAACTCCCAATGTCCAAAACTGAAACCAAATTAAATTAAGCAGCAAAGAATTATAATCCAAAGTATAAATATTCATAAAGCCATACTTACATACATGATGGCTGAATAAATGGGTGAATGTGGAAGAGAAAAATTTCCTAGGAAGTAATACAAATAGTTTATGTAGATATTATGCTTTATAAAAGTGAGTAACTATTTTCTCACTAAGAGTGGGATGTACAAAATGACTTTCTCCTAAAGTGTATTGTATACTAAGATGGGATGGCTATGGCTGTAACTTTCAGTGGAGAAATCTGACAACCAATGCTTTAGTTAAGTGATTCGAGGCCAACATGAACAATAGCAAGTCATATTGATAATATCTAATCTTGACATGATATGAACTAAATGACAATTTATAGGCCACTGTGATCTGCTTCACATAACTCAAATCCCCATCCATGGAAAAATAAGAGAGAGAGAAAAGTCTGTTCCATAAAATGCTTGCCTAGTATTCCTCAAAACTGCCAATGATGGAGAGGGGGAGGGTTTGCAATTTCGACATGATATATATATATATATATATATATATATATATATATATATATATGCAAAAAATACTCAAGTTCAGTGTAAACATTATGTATTGCAATACACATCAATAAAAAAAGGAGAAAAAGAAAACATACAGGAGTTAATGCTGCCTAGAGTGGACCGGAAATAGCTTCCCATAGGGACAGTATTTCAGCTAGGTCTTGCAGGAGCTCGTTATGATCAGAAAGTTGCTAAAATATCTTGGTCAGGGGAGCAGAGATGGATGAAAGGAGATAGAGTGACTATGGAACCGTGCACAGCATGGCCAGGTAACAGTGACAGTATTAAGAACAATTGCGAGAAATGTGATCAAAACATGCCAGATTAGGAAGGGACCTTGTTTGCTGTGTTAAGCAGTTTAGATTTTTATTTTCAGGCAACGAAGGGGTGGAAACAGAGAAATACCATAATTTAATTGGTCCAATGCTTTGGCCACATTGTACAGGACAGATCAGCAAATTGAGGGACAAGATGGAGAAAAAGATAGTTAAAAGGTTACAGACGATGACAGCTTGAGTTAAGTCTGCAGCAACAAAGGAGAAGCATAAAACACATAAAAATATTGGTACAATGGGCTCATTCCTGAAAAAAATGATCGAGGAAAACATCCTTGAGGATATTTTGAAGAAGATGAGAAAATTGTGGGAGTTAATGCTGGATGATTTTCATTTTCTTGGTGAAATTAGGTGATATACTCACTATCGTGAGCAAGAAGATACTACTGGAACAGCTCTTAGATGGAATAAGGAAACCAGCTGACGGGGGGACACAAAGACAGACCAAAGGCTCAGTTAACTTCAGACACCTTCAACTATAGTATAACAGCTAATGGGAAAACAAAAAGGTGGAGTGCATAAATGACACCACTGATTCAAAAGAATTGAACCATGGGGAAGTCAAAGATCAGGAGGCCAGAAACCTGCCTCAAGTAGACAGAAAACCAGAGCCAGGATGAGAAAGAATGGCCTGATATACACCGAACAACTCGTATTTATAAGATCCAAAGCTATCAAATAGGGAATGCAACATTGCACCCAAAATGAAACAGAACAGCATGACCCTCATTATCTATTATGGGACAATAATGTGACCCAGGAATAGCATTTTTAGGGGGAGAAACATATGACTATAATTATTAGGACAATGAATAGTTAAAACAAGTTTGGCAGGACTTAGGAACAATTTATGCTACTACCTGTTAATGTGATGTTTTGAATAGAATGATATCTCATGAAAGTAGAAAAATATTTCCAAAACAATCGCATCTACTAGCTGACAATATACCCCACCCTTGTAATAAATTTCTTTTAATCAAAGAACACATAAAAAACAGAATTCTCTATGATATGACATCTCAACAACAATTCGCCAAACACACTGTTACTTAACTAGATTGTCAATTTAAGGATCTCAACAGAAGGAAATTATTTAATCAAGAAAAAGAAGGGGGAAAGTCATGGTAAACATAATTAAATGTTTTTTGAATGATAATGTTATTATTCTTTACATTACTTTCTACTCAAAGCTTTCTAGGCATTATATCAACCAAAAATTTGTGAAAGTAATTTAATTATTCCCAAAAATGTCATCAGTGGAAACAGTAATAAGAACCCAAAGACACATTAAAAGGAATTATGACAAAAGCAATACTCTTCAGGGAAGTAAAACCCAACAGCAGATGTGGCATCAAGGAATGCAAATACAAGAAAAAAAGATCTAGACATAAAGCTTAATCCTATGTAATATGGATGTAAAGTGTTCTGATGAGGTAGAAATATGGGTACCAGGGAAATCGTGCATTAACAGGGATTCTGAACCATACTTTTCTCAGAAAATAACAAAAGAAGATATGGATCAAAACTAAATATGTAAATGACAGGTTAAACTATATAAAGCAACCAGCAAGCAATACACCAAATATTTTTTATAATTCAACGTTATTTACTAAAAGGGTTTGTAATTAGAGGCAATAACTTTCCAGAGGTTATCTTTCCATAATCCTGAATGCAATAAAAATGATAAGGATATTCTGGGAGCTTTATTTGCAGTTATTTGTTCTTAGAGTATATTTTAGAATTCCAGCAGAACAAGCTTGGCTTGACTAGCCACTGCAGAATCTACAAACGTACTGGTACTGTGTGTTTTACTAGTGATGGCAACCTACAACCTGCTGGTGCTCTTTCCATTCTTGAACAAATAACAACCCTGGAATGTAATTGCTGATAAGTGTATTCTATATGCGATGAGGTCTTCTCCACAAAACTACTTCTACATGAGAAATTAAAGTAACATAAACTTTGTTATCAGAACAGAATTCTTGTAAGCCATGTATCAATTTCTGAAGGTGTTTGCAGGAATAGCACAGTGGACACAGAGAGCATCAACTAATTTATGTGATTTGATTTGCTACTGTTGAATCTTAAAAATATTCAAAATGCAGTGGCATAAGACATCTCCTCCCTGAGGGCCAGCTGATAGCATGAGGAGTCACTTACTGGAAGTCCCACAGGCAGTCATTATATGAAAAATAATTCTCTGAATTACAGAATTCATACTGTTGTATACAGACATATAATATTCAATCAATCAATGTGGACCGGAGATGATTTTTGCATCGGAAAGATGTTGTAGGTAGGATGACTATTTTGCCTTAAAATCACAAAAGAATCATTTTCCTGTCTTATAAATCATTCATTGCTTTTTTATTCCTGTACTACATTTAATTTCACTTAATAATATTTATAATGAGCATTTAAAATAGGCAATCTGATTTATTTATGTGTCCCACATTTTTCATTATTTTAACCAAGGCCAGAGTTAGAAATTGTTGCAATTAGGACAAAAATCCTTGAATATCTTATTAAAACATTTCAGTTCTTTCCTTTGTACTACTGAGGTAATCTTTGCATTTCTACATGTATCTTGGAACCAAGAGAATTATTCTGGGAGCAACCAGCTATTCTTTTTTCGCTCCTACCATAGAGGGAGTTGTCGATTAAAGGGTCCTTTCTCTTTGAGGTACAGTCAGAAAGGACAGAAGAGCAAAGTTAAAGGCTGAGTGGAGAGTGACTGTCAGGGCTGCACTTCCACAAAGTATCTTTGTACAAAATAGAAGAGATCCTCTCAAGGTTGAAGAATTACCACAAGGTGCTATGTTCAGGCAGAAAAACTACAAAGGACCCACAGAGAGTGGAGAGTAGGTTGTAGTTCAGCCCAAACTCATGCTTTGCTGAACATCCTTGAGGACCTACTCACTGTCTGGTATCATCTACTAGAGCTTCTCTTTGAGGATTTCTCCTCAGAGGGCAAGAACCGCTGCTGGTCTCTCTAGCTGGGTCTTTCTGGTACTGGTCAACATTAAACCTCACTGTCCTTTTAATAATTAAGTTAGGTGCATACTTCATAAAAATATATTGTACTCAGGTTCACGGTAGACCCTGCTGCATTCTGTAACCTTGACTATACTTAAAACTAAAAAAAAAATCCAGAAAACATTTATCTTAATCATGATTGTCTCAAGCTGGGTGTGCTGGTGCATGCCTGTTATCTCAATACTCCAGGAGGGTTGTTATGCATTTGAGACCAACCGGGGCTACATAGTGAGTTCAGGACCAGCCTGGACTACAGAGAAATGCTCTGTCTCAAAAAAAAAAAAAGAAAGAAAAAAAAAGAAAAAGAAAAAGAAAAAAAGAAAAAAGAAAAAAGAAAAAAAGAAAGATAGAACGTTAACTTCATTGTACAGGGAAATAAAATATCGAGAACCATGTACTATGTACTAAACCTAAATTATGTGATAGAAGTCCATTTCTGCCTTGATAAATTCAGAACAGTTAGGTGCCCAACATGAAGGAATTCATTTGTTTCTGTTTTCTTAAACATTGGACCACATATGGCCCATACAAAGGCAATGGGCATTTCTGTCCTATTTACAATACACATTTCAGTCCAATGTGATAAATGTCAAGACTGAAATATACTGGGGGTTCTATTGGCATGGTGGTTATGTGAAATAATTTTCAGGAATAGTCTGAGTGTAAAATATACTCCCATGATGTATGAGTTGGATAATATAGTCTATAGTTATCCTGAAAAATAAAACTTTTGAGAATACAATCATTTTGATTGCTACAACCCTATGCAAATCAAAGTTCAACTTTTCACACACTGATTTTTTTCAGGGCATTTTAGACATTTTCTTACACATAAAACTTAAGATATTGATAATTACCAACCTAATGAGTGTAGTGCAACTGATAAGCACTTACTTGAATCCTCCTTATGTAATCTTTGAAGCAATGCTATGATGCACGTGTGTCCACTGTCACTCTCTAGTGGACGTCATCCTCATGTCTACTTCACTGATAAGGAACTGAGATTTAGACACACGAAGTAATTTATTCAAGGTACTTCGCCTAGAAAATAGCATCGTGTCAATCGTGAGTTCAAGTCTTCTCAGTGTGAGAACTTGAGCTCTGCTGCTCTGACACACGCCTTTCTATATTGATGTTAACAGTGAATACTTAAAGATGCTACGATTTTGAAAAGTAGATTTTAAAAATCTCATTAATATTGCTCTAATGATTTACAACCATAACAAAAACCTTCTTCAGGATTCAATTTAGTGGAAATGAGTAGCTGGGGTTAAACCCTTGTAAATGTACTAGCATAAATATAAACAGACTACATTAAAAATAGGATGTTTGGGGTAAATTTGAGCAACACATTGTATTTTTAGTTTTCTTGGTGTAGAAGTTAATTAACAATAGACCACTCAAAACATGTAGTTATAAGAAAAAAATTAATACCATCTTTTAAGTGAAATGATGTTTAAACAGCAATTACATCTAAATGTTCCATTTGAAAGTGTTACCTCCCACACATTCAAAAGTAACTGTTATTTTACAAACTGCACTAATTAGTGTTTCACGTGACTGTTCCTTCAGTTGAAAAATTAAAATACAAACATACTCAAATCACAAAAACGAAATTATCTATACACTGAATGACACTATAAGTATTATAAGACAGTCTAGAAATAGTTTCTACCAAATATAACCCAAGATTTTGACTCAGATATCTTCTTCAAAAGAGCTGGTAACAATGGTGATGCAAACTTTAGGAGGTATATGGCCTCACTGAAGGAAGTAGGTCACTGGGGGTCCTCTCTCTGAACGTTATATTTTGCTGCTAGGCTCTCCGGTTTCTGCTTTTTCAGTTACCATGATGTGAGCAGCTTTGCTTTGCCATGCCCTTTTCTCATGAAGTTCTTCCTCAACCATGGCACACAGCAATGAAGCCAGGCTGTCATAAAATGAAACTTGGAAAATATGAGCCAACATGAATTTTTCCCTCCTTCACATTGATTTATCTTAGCTATTTTATCACAGCAATGGAAGGCTAGCATAAATAGGCACCAGGGGAGCACACATTTAGAGAATAACACCAACTCTGGCTCTTCGTGTTCCTCATCTTCACTCACCAACCACAATGAAGGTGTACAAGGGATGCAGAGGGGACGCTCATGACATCAGTGGACAGCAGATATGACAGATATATAAAGCGACATAGCTGGGTGCCACGACAGCCAAGTGCAAAAGAGGTGAGCTGGTTCCAACAACATGAAATGTGAAAAAGAAAACAAAAAAGAAAAACAAGGAGAAGAACAAGACCAGTGCTATGTCCAGGACCCCAAGCAAGGCAAAACATGGCAATCTGGCTGAACAGCAAATTACAAGAAAGAATACGACTCAAGGAGTCAATTTCCAGGTAACATAAATGCAAAAATGTAATTTTACAATGCTTTTAAAAATCTGTATTATTTGAGAAAACATACACTAAAAGATTTTTATATAGAATAGGATACTAAACAATGGTATGGGAGAGAAAAACTTAAGGACCATATCAGTTTGGAGAAATCCTGGGTCTATTTAAACAGGTGCACTTCCTGCAGGAACACACAAAGCCTTATGCTTCTCAAACTTATTAAACCCTGGAGCACTTCTTTTTTGCCAAGTACCACTTGGAACTGGCATAAAGAGCATATCATTGAGAAAGCACTGACTAAGGGTCATCTCAGAAGGCAATAAACTCCTTGTAAATGGCAATCTGTTTTAAAACAGAAGCAGACCAAATATTGGATGAGACCATAAAGTTTCCTCCCATCCTGCAAGTTTGCAGTACTTGATTACTTAGCAATAGTTGTCCTAATTCCCTATGACACCTGGAACAGAGTTTATGGTGAGCAAAATTCTACGTAACTATTATAGTAGTAGCAGATTGATGAGAAACAAACAAAAACACTACAATAAAGAAGCAGTTCTACCAATGAGCACACACTTCAGGAGGGTGGAATAATTTTATAGGTATTTTTACCTAGAGATGGTGTTGTGTAAACAAGAGCCTGGTAAGACAGAGAACGTAGATAAAGTGTGGCATCTTGTTGTGTTCAGATGTCATATAACCAGATGGACAGCAAGCTTTCTAATATGAGCGTAGGGTGATTAAAGTTCGGTCAGCACTGGACTTTTCTAGAGCTGTGTAGTTTCCACATTCGCTGATCAACATCATCACCCTATCTTCAAGTTAGAAAGTTAGCTACCTACCTGATCCTACCTATTAAAGATTAGGCTTTTAATATTTTTTCATACTGAGTGATGGTTGAAAAAAAAAAGTACAAGTGAAAAGATGTTTTCTGCTCTCTGCCTCTTTCAGAATAATGTACCACAGTGTAGAGTATTTTGCTGGACTAACCCCTTACTCAATTAAAAAGGTGTATTTTGAATTAGACATGTACATTCATTACCCATGTTGCTTCTACTGGCTCTGAATAGATTCAATGATTTTTGTCTACCAGGGTGGGTGTTTTGGGTGTTTCTCTGTATGTGTGGTGTGTGCACATGCCCAAAGCAATTACAAATGCTTATTTCTACAAATACAGGCAATGGTGTAAAGCAACACAAAGCATTTTATTACATCTCACCTAAGGTGAAAAGAGCTGTTACCAAAAATTCTAAATAAACTTCTCACAACTCCAAGCTCCACTGATTTTTAATTTCATCACTTTAACATACTAAATGTGTTGAAACTGAGGTATGTGAAACAAACATACTACATTCCTTATTTTGATGCAGAGGCAATGCACTTCCCAGGGCAAAAAGCTAAGCAATGTGAATCACATGGCTGCAGGCATTGTTACAGAAAAGTCTGTCAGTGATTTTTTTTAAGGGCTATCAATCAAGCAATTTAAATTTCCAGTAAATCACTAATTCAGTAAATACGTTGCTGTCGTCACAGTTACTTAGGATTATAGTTTTCAAAATGCACTATATTTACTGGTATTTTACTATGGATTTGGGCTTCTTCTAAGTATCTGATATTTCAAATTTTTAATTTGAATAATTTCAAATTGTCTTTGTCTTGCGTGCTCCAAATAGTGCCATAAGGTCTCTTTAACACAATGCCTTGAATGGCACAGGCATACATAAATGCTTGTTGAGTGACAGAATAAATGAATGAATAAGCTTCATTGTTAAAATTTACTTTTAAGTTGCATTGACAGACAAATCGATGTCTTGATTGTGATTGTGCTTCACATTTCTGTTGGAAGAATAAAATAGCAAATATTGGCTTAAATTAAAACAAAACAGCCTCATTTCTTTTCAAGTTCATAAAGCAGGGATTGTCAAGCTTACAGACATCAAGGAAGGGAAAACATTATCGATGCAAAGAGGTGCGTATTCATCTCCATATCCTTAAAATGGAAGTATGAACCACTTTTATTTACCAAGCTTAAGCCTAAGGCTGGCTCTGCAGCTCTGGATCAGAGACAAAGATTAGACACTATCTTTTTACTCAGGAAAATAAGCTAATGAATTTACCATACAATTCATTCGTGTACAGAGTACAGCAACTGCTAAATAGGGACTACAAACTAATTGCAACATTTGAATTACAATTCAATGCAATGCAAAGCTATAAATTAATTTATCCAGATGAAATACTACATTTTACAAAATGGTTAATTATCCCCACCCCGAACGTGGAGGAGAACAAAGGACTTCCCATTTAATACATAAAGACAGTAATTGTCTTGGTTAAACTTATTCATTGCTGGAACAGAATACCCAACATCCACAACGTAAGGAGAGATTTATCTTAGCACACAGTTTCAGAAGCTCTGTCTTAGTGTGTTCATGGGGAGTTGGCGATGGTGGAAGCACACGGTGTAGGTCTAGCAGGGAGAATGTCCTTCATGCCATGGCAGACAGAAAGCCACGTGAGTAAGGAGGAAGGAGTGGATGCCTGGAGAACATGGCCAAAGCCAGAGTTTGCCTAGGAAAAGCTGTAACAATGTCTCTTCTTTCTATTTATACTTAGTTCGAGGCAAGTTTGGCCCCCTACACGCAGGGTGGGCGCCCCTCCCTCACCTCGTAGCCCAGGAACCAACAAGACACACCTGAAACCTCTGCCCTGGGCTATCTCCAATCTCAACAAATTGGCGCAATCACTTCAAGTCAAACCCCAAGTATTTGCCCCTTCCAGCCAGGACCCACCTCCCAACAGCACATGGTTCCACAGCTATCCCACTATATCCAACTAACTACAGGAGGCTTTGGGGCTCACCAGAGATAGAAACAATAAGAATCACAATGGCCATACAGCCACCAAAATTGATATTCAAGCGGACCTAGTTGCAGTTCAGTCTTTCCAAAGCCACCACTTAGCATGAGGTGGCTCAGCATTTAATGAGTTAAGTGGTACTTCAGATAGTTGTTAGACTATTTCAGCTGAACACAGACCAAAAGATTGTAAAGAGTCAAGATGGCTTTTGTTTTTCTGTCTGTTTTTTAAACTGTCTATCACATTTGGTTTCCTAAATTCTGTTGAGTAGACTCAGGCAGAAACATTAATTTACCCCCAAAGTTGCTGGCACAGAAATTCTTTGGGCAGAATATAAGTCCATTTAAGGTTATGCACAGGCTCTGTTGCAATTACACTTCCTTATATTTTTGAAACTACTTTAAACAACAGCATTATTTCTCTTCTGTACTTTTTAGTAAAGAGAAGGATACACACCTTTCAAATAATCATAGTGATCAGAGAACGAAGCTTGTAACTCAGAACTTCAACAAAGAAGTTGGAATGGCATCCTATCAGAAGTAGCTCTGCCTCTCTGGCACATCCAGAGTTACACCTCAGAGACCAACTGGTCAGAGAAGCAGCTTCCCGTGAATCTGAATGCTATCGGTTCCATCTCCTCTTTTTAGAATGCATTATGTATGTCTAGAAACCAGAGGTGACAATAGTGTATTGCCATATCAGAAACTTTTTAAAGGTTAATGAATTCTGACATAAAATAATGTCAAAGCCATAAACAACTCAGAAATACAAAATCTAGGAAAACCATGGAAACACTCATCACACTTCTGAGAATTGTAGAGTCCAGGATGATAAAACCACTAGGGACTTCTAAATTATTCTTTTAATAAACTTGGTGAAGTATTATACTATAAATCAATATTTATGATATCAGCTAATGACAGTTCAGGGATGCAGAATGCAAAATACAGTCTGCCTCAGTTCAATTGTGCACTGCCTAGGTAATTACTTCTAGATTGAAAACGGGATTCAGTTCAACTTGGGTAACAAGGAAATCAGTTTACAATTTGGCAAGTTAGACATCTAATTAGCAATCCTCTTCCCTTTTGTCATAAACCCATCTCTACTTTCAGACTGGTTCTGTAGAATAAGCCAAGAGAGAGGTGGAATTAGTATGTATTATATACTGCATTGTTTATTCATTTATAGATTTTTACAAGTGGAGAAATTTTTAAAGGACATGACAATTAGGGAGAAATGTCTCCATATCAAAAATATTTAAAAATCAAGCCTATAAAAGGTTAAGTAGACATGATTTTAGCTCATCTGGTGAATTGGAGAAGTTGAGATGGATGCTGGTATACCAAGAATCACATACTATAAAGTGAAATTGGTAAATACAACAGAGTCACAAGTGGTTTATATGATGCCAACTTAACGAGAAAAACAAACTGCACAAAGCTCAGATTCCAGATTAAACAGCAGCAAGGAAGGCTGCAGTTAAGGGGGAAAGCTCCTGAACCTACTCATGATGCATTGCTATTCTTAACATTTCACAACCCCACTGGGTGCCTTAAGACTGTAGTATCCAATTTGATCAGTCCATGAATCTGAGAGACTATCCCAAAACCGCACAATAATTACAAATGAAAATGGATACGTTCTGGCGATCATTCAGGCAGCTGTAATTTTTTTTGTTACTTGCCTTAGCATAGTATATTTTGAGTGAATTTGTTACTTCCTAGTACAAGAGTTTGCCATACCACTCCTAAATATGTTAAGTAAATTAATATTTGTGTGGCTAGTGCCACAAATTTTTTCAAATTACAATAATATAAACTCACCTTGCTTCATATTAAATCAAACCGTGTTATTTATGTGCAACAGATATTTGTATGTCATATATATTTCACAGAATGCTAATTCTCCACAGGTCACACTTTGGGAACACTGCTGCATGTAGTACACTTTGGGAAATGTATGAAATGGGTAATATAGTGATGATCACTAAATCCTTGGTTTCAACAACCTAATCTGAATACTCTAATGACCTTTTTGAGGTCATTCAATGAAAATCACTTGGAAATGGAACTCCACCTTTGCTTAGAAAGACATTGGGATGGGTCAATTGTATTGCAGATCTATGTGAAGGCTGGATAAATTGCATATAAGTTTTTATTCTTCTAAAGTAAACTGAGGCTATTTCCAAAACAAGAAGAATTCAGAGTGATTCTGCCTCTTTACTCTCAATGTGCCACATCACCTTTCCGGTGGTTTGCTAATATACAGGCCAAATGTTCACGCTGGTAAAGAGAAAAAGAAGAACAGAAGTACTGTTTTCATTTTTCTTTATGAGCTTGAGGAAACTAGAATTCTTTACGTCACAATGCACGAATTCTACTCATTCGATGGGATACTGACCATTGAATCTGTGCTCCAATGTTGGGAACTGTGTCCTACATATGTACTATTAAATCAACAAGTAGTTATTAAGTGCCAATTCTGTGCTGAGTAATACAGGTTGAAAGAAAGTAGAGTCGAGCAACTGATATTCTTGTAAGAGAAACAAGACTTCTGTCCAAAGGAAGAAGTTTGGGGAAGGTCTAATACACAATAGGGAGCTAGACCTTAAAATAAAAACTATAAATGTCATATGAACACAAAGAAAAATTAGCAAGCAACATGGGATGGAGTTATTAACATTTGATCTAGACCTTGAGCTCATAGAGGCTGCCTCGGGGCTTCTGTAAGTAAAACCATTCCTAACCCCCAAACCTCCCCCCTCCCCGCCACGCACACACAATGCACCAACTGTCGAGGGAGTGTTAGAGTCACCCTTCTCTTTCAAGGACAGTAAAAAGTATGCAGAGGTTTTTCTTTCTTTTTTTCTCTTTTCACTAATGGGTCGGTATATCAGACTAGGATTCAAAACTCCAGCAGCCCTACCCTCTGGGTCATAGTGAGTTTGGCCGTTTTCGTAACTAATAAATAAGCAGAGGGAAAAAATAGAAACCACCAACCACACCAAAAATTTAAGAGTCGGAGCTGCATAAGACCAATCCTGCAATGAGAGAATCTCCATCAGATCGTGTGGGGAGAGAAGTGCTATTTTCTGCTTGAGTCTGTGACTGGTAGAGAATCGTTCAACCCTATGATTATATTATTTATACAGAACTCACTAGGGCACCATCTGGTGCTAAGCTAACCGCAAAAACAGGAAAATCAAACCCCAAACCAGTTGTCTTCATTGGACTTTTTGCTAATGACTGGTTTCTGGCCAATATTCTAACTGGTCACATTGTAGTTTGAAACAGAAAAAGACATTTAATGTTTTAAATAGAAATCTTAAAGGGAATTTACTTAGCCATACTCTTAAAAATTCTGTACTTATCTAGATTTTCTCAGTTGAAAGGGCACTGCCCCTATTTCAGTTCTTATTACATCGTATTAAATTGTCAGATCAAGTTCGTAATGTCCTATCTCAGTACCCAGTCACCAAGAGATAAAGGTGAAAGGTGATCTTTCAAGATTATGACCCAGAGATTTAAACTTAAGCAAAAATTGTGAGAAATACTCTGTTGAAATGTAAGAAACAAGGTAATAATTTGAATGATGAAAATAATTCAAATATCAAGTTATTTTAAAATCCCAAATTTTGAATCTCAATAAAGTATTTTCATTAAGGTACTAAATGTGACATTGCAAATACACTTTCCTTTATAATAAGAAGCGTTTTACAATTATACTGCAAAGATAGGTGGGGATGCTGAATTCACACACCTCTAATTGTTAAAAATCCAATTACAGGGTTTTTAAAATTATTTTTATTGGCTTTTCCGAGATTATCCTAGCTCTAGTAATTTTCTTTTTGACATAGATATTGTAAATTGGCATCCTAAATTAATTTGGTTTTAATAGTATAAGTTCATCATGGAAACTAGGCACATTTCCAGTCTCACTTTGTTTTCATTTGGTGCTAAAACTGTAGGTGTTATTGGTACCTCAGTGCAAAGTCAGGTGTCTTGGCTGTCATGTTGAAGTGAATTGGAAGTTCTCTTTTGGCCCCTGCTGTGACGTTTTTAATCAATTGTAATGGTCTATTCCACTAAAACCATTTATATATTTTGACAATCCCCCCAAAAGCTAATCAAATCAACAGAAAATATGTTATTAGTTCGGACAAAGTGGTTCCATAAAACATTTTTTCATAACTCAAGCATTTGATTTTCAGAAGTGAATCTTGCTTCCTTAATGGCAAAGTCTAACCTTTATCTGGGGCCTAGTTCCAGACCTGGGATTTGAAACAATGGTGTGGCTGCCATAGGTCCACTGCTTTCCTAGTGAGTTTTCCAGGAAGACCTGCTGGGAACTTGCCTAATAACACTCTTTGCCTCCAGCAAAATACCACAGAGACTCAAGTAAATACCATGGGAACCTCCTGGGGAAAAACTTTCTCCAAAAATCCGGCAGGGCCCAGGAAATTCCTGGGCAGGGTGCCCAGGACTGGATAGGGCCAGACATGAAGACTTAACTTCAACAAAAATTACCTCAGGGTGTACTTTTCACACAAGCTGAGCATGGTGGCACACACCTGCAATCCAAGCTGCTTGGAAGGCTGAGTCAGGGGAATTGCTAGTTCAAGGCTGGCCTGGGCAACTTAAGAAGATATCACCTCAAAAAAAGAGGGTGTATCTCAGTGGTAGAGCACACCTGGGTTCAATTCTCACTTTCACACACACACACACACACACACACACACACACACACACACACACAAATAATTTATCAATCAAAATTTAGAAAATGCATTCACGGGGCTGGAGGAATACACAGGGGTTAGGGAGCTTGAATTTGACTCCGCAATACCATGTAAACAGGGCATGGTCATGCACACATGTAATCCCAGCACTCAAGAGGCTGAGGCAGGGGGATTTCCATGAGTTTGAGGCCAGCCTGGGCTATATAATGAGTTAAGGATCATTGTGGACTACCGAGTAAGACCCTGTCTCAAAAAAAAAAAAAAAAAAGCATCTATGTCATTGCACAGGGCTATAGAAGAAAGAGAATATAGTTTTTTAATAGGTTTGAATCTAAAATCTGCCTACCAGTTTTTTCACTTGGACAAGATGACTAATTTCTTTACACGGTGGGGCCATCTGCTCTCATCAGAAAAGGAGCTTCCTACCAATATGGTTGTAGAAAGCAGACAGCATGACATCAAGAAAAATCCTGCCATCATTTCTACAACATTGTAGGAGGCCCGTAAGTATCAATCTCAAGTTTTCTTCTGCAGTTACTTCCCAAACTGTTTCTCAAGACCAAAATCTCTGAAATGTTTGGGACATACATTTCACATGCCACTGATTACAAAAGCCTAGCAAAACTGAGAAGTCCTTTCCTGCATTTGAAACACTGCCAAATGTCCTTCACAAAATTCCAGACCTCCTTTTCTCCCATCTGTCATTCTCCGACTGGCGTTTACTCTTCGTTAGTAAGAACATCTCCCATTTCGGAGGTTCGGTCCTTTCCACCCCCAACTATGTCTCTTGACCCACCGAATGAAACAACCCAATTTTTCTCATGAAAAAGAATGTTTTACATATTTAAATAATGTACTTAATACCAGAAAAAAATTCACAGATGGGTGACTTAATCTAAAGCTACACTAAAGATTAAATAACAAGAAAAAAAAAGAACAGGAAATACCTTTCGAAAAAGTTTTGTTTTAGCTATAAGACATTTCACCCAAGTTGTTGGAAGAATTAATAGCAATTTTATGCCAACTGCAGATGAACCTTACCCTGATTCAATGCCTTTTTTGTGCAGCAATGGTAAACAAGCTGGTTTATTCATCTTCTACAACTAAATAATAAAAAATCTTATGGCTCTATTTTCAAGGTATTCACATTTGTTCATTTTCCTAAATTGTATGCAATGATTCATATTTTCCTGGGGCTCTTCCTATTGGTTTCATTTTCATAATTTTTAACACCGAACAAAGCCTACTTGTAGGGTTGGTTTGAAAATGAAATTAGATTGCATATGTAAAAATGGTAAATTTTTTTGTGAACCAGAGAGCATAGTACAAATGGAAGAGATTATTTTTAATATTAAGAAGGCAGTTTGGTGCACATAGCATTTGAAATAAGGGAACTAGAGAGTTCTACAGACAAATTTCCTCTAGTCCCCAAAGACATAGATTTTCTTTCTAAGGACTCTAAGTCATCACACAGACAGTCTGTCTTCCTTGGACCGAGCAGAAAATCATGAAGACATTCTAGATCTCTAGTTTACTCATTTAAAAATTTCCTATCAGTCACCAAAGCTTCAATCACCCTAATATTTCCTCATGAAACACATGTTGAAATCAATTACACTACAGATATTCCTGTAAGTTCCTTCTGAGATGAGTGTGTTCTGGGGATGTTTCTGCACAGTGCAGTTCCACCTGTATGCATCTGTTGGAAGGGGGCTCCTAAAGTTATATATAGCAGGAAGATTTATGTTGTCTTTCATTTTAGGGGGAGTCATTTATTTGCCCAATTCTCAAATTGTGGACATGCTATCTGTGATAAACAAAAAGGAATCCTCACTGGCCAGGGAGGCCTAATACAGGGCAGTGACACTGGAGACAGGATATTCGGAAACTGCTGGAGACCTAACCAGTTCTTAGGTTCACTGAAAGCAGACCATCGCTCACTTAAGAAGCAGGATGCCACAAAACAAGAAGGTTCGAAGAAAACTTTCAGAATTCAGAATAGTAAACCCAATAGAGACTTGCTACTGTCCTTCATTTCCTGGTCCACAGGGCCCTGGGAGATCTGAACTGCACCTGCTACCCCAACTTCAAATCAGACACACCCTCCCCACACCACCCTTCTTTGTTCCCTAGTCCTACCAACTTATTCCAGCTTAGCGACTTTGTGCTTACTACTTTTGCACGGGCCTTTCTTCTTCATGGTCAAGTCCTCCCAGTCAGTCAGGTTTCAGCCCAAACGTCATCTTTTCTAAGAGGTCTTCTCTAATGAGAATCTGTTAATGCTCTGAAGCTACCCACTTTCACTACCATCTAATTATTTTATCCAATTATCCCATTCCACTGTCTTCATGGCACAGATCAGCATTTGAAATTGTCTATTTATGTGTTTGTATATTACCTATCTCTACCATTATAGAACACATGCGTAAGTTCTTTGCCAATTTTGTGAATAGCTACAGGTTCAATGCCTAGTATAATGCATAATATACAGCAGCTACCTGATTATTGAAGTTGAAATAATTTAATGAATATTTGAAGTTGTGAGCATTAACAATTTGTAAAACTTTTGGTATATTAACAAAGGACACAACCGTTAACGTGATGCAATATACCACCGAGAGTAGGAAGCATCATTTATGACTCGTGTTATACACAAAATGAGTAGTTGAAGTAGAAAAAATAAACAAGGGTCAAATAAATGTCAATTACTTAAAATGCTGATAAAAGTCTGTGGATAGTCCAGATAGAATTATAGAAAACTAGCTTGGGCAACATTGCAAGTCCATGTTTTACAAATAGGCTTTGCACATGTTAATTCTCTGCTTCTAAATGTTACTGCGGTGGATTGGGTCATGGTCCTACATTCAGTTAATCTGAGGTTAAAGATTTGCATGGCTGGATATACTAATTCAGGGTAATCAAGTATTGATTTTGTCTTTCAGCAACGATGAAATAACAATACTGGGCTTTTATTCACTGCCCTGTGTCTTCTCAAATCCCAGAATAATCAGCGACTAGTTTACAGCTGTATTGTAATGCATGAGTGAAACATTACTCCAAAATTTTAAAACAAGTTCAGACTCAGTCACTACAATTGAAAATTTGCTTCACAATAGAGAAGCTAAAGTTGAAGGACTTCTCACCTCCACTAAATTTTACCAAATAACAGCCTTGAGAATAAAACACAATATTCATGCTTTTTGGCCTATACATATTGCCACATCTAAAGAGGAGAAATAGCCCAAACTTAGGTAATCCTGGAGCAGTAGTAGGCGATTTCTTCTCATCTCCATTGTGCCCACTGTCTAGCTGTCGCCCTGGCTCTTAATTGACAACACAAAGCCTCTACTTAATGGTCTCTCAGAGTTTTGTTCCTGATTCTATCCCATGTTCCAGGACAATACAATAAAACTAATTTACTTCATATACAAGGTTCTCTGCTAAATATGGGTTAGCTTGTAGAAACAATCAGAGAGACCTCCGTCCTCAAGTCTAATAGCGACTTGAGAGGTTTAAAAAAAAAAAAACTATACAACTCCAGAAAGCTTATACTATTTGGCAAGGAAAACCCTAAAAAGCATTTCAGCGCAAGGAGTATTCCATCTCTAGTACCATTTGCTTTTCCCTGGATACATCCTCCCTGAGTAATCTGATCCATAATCACATCTCCACATGCCACTTTACATCTTGCTGTCTCCATCTTAGATTACTAGGCCTATATTTATCCATGTCTCTGTCCATTTCAAACCTTGAAGTCCATGATGCATCCAAGTCCAAATTCATTAGTGCCATCTGCCATTCTTCTTCTAAATTCTGCAGCTGTGCTAACAGTATTAGTGTATCCTTCAAATCACATCTCCCAAGCTGGGGACTTTAAAAATCCCAGCATGCCTCACTCGGTTTTAAACCCCAGCCTTGAACATGTTATCAATTCATATTAACATATATTTATATCTTAGAGATTATTTCAGAGACTATTGTCTGTGCTTTGTCTCACTCTCACCCATAAGCAGTATCTCATCCACACATACTCATCGATGCTGTGGTCCTATATTTCTAGGTTTGAGTGTTGCTTGGTTTCAGTTGGAACTTTTGCAATAACTTAAACTTTGCCTCAGTAGCTTAATTTACACACTGGGAATTATAAGTACTTCTTATACCTTATATGGAAGAAGCAAAGCTTTGAAAAACTTATGACATACGCAGCATTTTGTATAGTGCCCGGTACATCTAAGGTGTTCAATGAATAAGGATTACAGTTGTTATTCTAACATGACATCCAAACCAGCTCAGCCTATCCTGAAGAGCCTTAATTCTCATGATTTTTTCCCTCTGTCCCCATCCTAATCCTGTGCTTGCTGAAAGCATTAAACACTTTCACACACATGTTGTACCTTCTGCTCCCCTGATTTCAAATATCCACTCTCTCCCACAATTACATAGCCCTCTCTCTTAAATGCCGCGTATGTCAAGTTCAAGATGACTGAGGCACAATAGGATATGTAAAACGATGATTGGAAAAAAATATTCAAATTCATGACAGTTGTTCTCATTAGCATGGTCATAGATACTTTTGCCCATCTCATTTCTCTCTTCTCAGATGCCTATCTTCTACCTACCTACAGCCCAAGGTCCACCCAAATTCCATGAGAATACGCCTATGGTAGCTTTATGTTGTTATGTGCTGTACGGAAGCAAGGTTTAACATTTTAAGTACTCAGACATCCATTGCTAGCTTTTATGAAAAAAAAAAAAAAGCTTCTCCAGAGAGAACGTCAAGGAACAAGAGAGAGAGCAAGAAAGTATAGACAGCATTTCTCTTCAAACTTCTTAACTTTCTAACCACTGTCCCATGGAAATCCCTTAGGAATTGCCCGAAGTGTTGTTCCATGTCTACTTTAGGTTTAGAAAGTGGAGTTCTGAATAATACCTCTATTTTCTCTCTAGAACATTAGCTATTCAAATGGAGAATCTTTGTTTCATTTACTATCTAAGCATGCCTGATACATGGATATGCAGTCATAAACTTACTGAAAAATTTTTTAAATTACTGAGTCACTGGCTTATAGAGTATTCAACATAACAGTATATTTAACAAATTGTATATTAAATTTTTTTCTAGATCAAGCTGATAATTTCTTATTCACAATAGTATTTCTAGGACAAAATGCAAGGAGTACACCCATCAATCAATACACCTAGAAACTTTTTAAATACAGATTCAGTATGGCAGTAGTAAAAGTAAAGGGCTGAACAGAATGGCTTCAACAGGATGAGAATGGAAAATAATTATATTATAATGTTAATATTATTAGTGAAGACATTTATTGAATGCAACTTTGTGGCCTAAACACTGAGATAAGTAGTATTCATTATATTACCTTATCCTCAAAATAACATCATAACATAGGCAGCACTATTATCTGCATCTTATAGACAAGGAAACCGATGCCCAGAGAGGCTAACTTAACTTGTCAAAATACATAACTAATAGCCAAGTTTATCGGATCTCCACCCACAACAGTCTAGCTCTAGAATCGGTACTTTTATCAGCTGGCTCCACTGCATACATCTGATTCTCTAGTCTCCGAACCTGAGGTGCAGGAGACAGAAAGGAATCAAGAAGGGCTCCAAGTTTTCAAACATGGAACAAACTGTCAATCTAAAAAATATTTCTACCATCTATTCTTCCTAACGGACAAAAAAGGATCTCAAAGTCTTGCTGTAGACACCACCTTCTATGTGAAGTGCCTAAATCTTTCTACCATAAATGACCCCTTAATAATATGTCTTTATCTTAATTACACAATTTGTCATGTTACACAATCATTCTGGCTATATCTGTATCTTTTATATGAGACTAGAAATTCCTCTTAGTACACTAGATACTAACAATATACATGTTTAATGAGAGAAAGAGCGAGTGAGAGAGAGAAAGTGTGTCTATGTGTGTGCTGGATGAGATCTCTGGTTTCAGATATACCTAAATTAACAAATCTTTACATGTGGAAAAAAACTAACAAAAGTAGATCATTTAGAAGTATATTTTTGATAAAGCCATGACCTTGAGAGGCAGTTTTCTGAAGGAGGGTTAGATATTCTTATAGTACATATGTTAGCAGGTTAGTAAGGAGATAAGTTATAAGACAGTAATTCAACATAGTAAATCATTTTCAGGAGAATATGCAAATCTCAGTTTGAGATTCTTCTTAAAGGGAATATAATGCCTCTTCTTTAAAGGACATCAATTATCAAAGCTTGAAAAAAACATACACATATTAGGATTACTCATGAAAAACTGGAAGTTTCAGACCATAAAATAATCGGCATCAACCAAAAATATATGGAACATGAAATCAAATTGTATTCCTTCACATATCTCTCTCGTCAAAAGTTCATTCTACTGAATATACATAGATAAAGAGATTTAACAAAAGTACATGATTGTACACTAGCCAACATAAAACACTTCTGAGAAAAATTTAAGAACTAAAAAATAGATATACCATGTTTTTAAATTGGGAAGTTTGTTATTAAGGTTTCTTTAATTCCTCAATTTCAATAATTGATTCTAATAAAACCTAGTTAAAATCCTATTAGTTCTTGTGGCAGACATTGCCAAGCTGATATTTAAAAAAATATGAAACACAAAATGCCTAAAATGTCAATATTTTAAAGAGTTTTGAAAAACAAAAAACTTTGGAGGATTGATTTCAAAAACTGTTATAAAGCAGGGCATGGAGGCACACACCTGTAATCCCAAGGCTGAGGCAGAAAAAGCACTGTCTGTTCGAGGCCAGTCTGGGCTACACAGTGAGCTGAGGTCCTGCCTGTACTACACAGAGAGACCCTGCTATAAAGTTATGGCAATGTAGACAGTGTAATACTGGCATACTGATACACATACAATGAGACAGACAGAAAACCAAAATTAGATCCACATAAATGGTAAAATTCATTTAGAATAAAATCCAATGAGGAAAGAATTCAATGAATAAATCAATGAGGAAAGAATAATATATCAATATATTAAGACAAATGAATAACATTTTGGACAAATTAAACGTTAAACTTTCATTCTTACCTAATATCATGCACAAAATTATCTTAAAATGTATTACAGATCTAAATGTAAATGCTAAAACCACAAGCCTACCTGAAGAAAACACATCAAAAGACACATAGAACACACACACAAAAAAAAACACCATCAATTAAAAAAAAACTAAATTCAATTTCATCAAGATTACATGTATTTACAACTACAAAACACACTATGAAGAAAATTAAAAAGGTAGGAGAGACTGGGAACATGCTTGCAAAACGAGGTGTGATGGAAGTACAATTTCAAAGTTTAAATTTTTAAAAATACTAAACAAAAAAAGTGTCAGTTACTTTTTTGTCACTGAGACAGGATACCCGACATCCAAATCAGGCACTTAATGGAGGAAAATTTTGTATGAGCTCAGTTTCAGAAGGTCTCGGTTCGTTTATCAGCAGCTGGCAATGGTGGAAGCAAGAGTTGCTCAGGGCACCACATGGCGGACAGGAAATCAAGTGAGGGAGGAAGGGACTGGAAAAAGGCGTGGCCTCAGGGAGTGGCCAGCTGGCCTGCTGGGTCGGGGAGGAGGTCAGAGGAAGCTGGAGGAGATGCCTCTGGTACAAACACAAGAGCTGAAGGCAAAGGGCTCCCGAGCTGCCGCCAACAGAGGCAACCCGGAAGGGGCAGAAGCGCACCCTGCCCGCCTGCCTCCCCACGGTTCCATCCCTTCAGCCAGGCCCCACCTCCCAACCGCACAGGGTACCGCAGCCATTCCACAACGTCCAAACACAGGAGGCTTTCGGGGAATGTTCCAGATCCAAATCAGGCACTGTGGCACAGGTTTATAATCCCTGCACTGGGAGGCAGAAGCAAGAGGTTTGTGGTGAGTTAGAGCCAGACTCAGCTAGGTACTGAGTGCAGGACCAGTTTGCACTACAGAGTGAGAACCTGTCTCTTAAAAGAAAAAAAAAAAAATGGACTAAGTAAAACACAAAAATAGCTACCTATCCGTAAGAGAAAAAGGATTAAATAAAAATGGTAATATTTGTTTTAAAATATTGGGGTTTTCTAATTATACATATGAGACTTCATAATGAACAATTCTGCTCATTTGCTGCTTTTTAAAAAGGCAACAGACCCAATGCTTTCTTGTGATTTTTTTTTTCTTGCAGAACCTTAAGAGCATATGACTCAGGACAAGTTTTCAAATCTAATTGTGCAGTGTACTTTTGAGGGGTGCTTTGACTTTAAGGCAAAGAATGCAAAATGCTTTCCAAGTTTGTTAATTAATAGCATCCCTAGACAAACATCTTCTTACTGCTGTGCCTGATTACTAAATCTCTCTGCTTCCAGGCAACAGATGGCTTAAGTTTTCTCAGAATTAAAAAGGAAATAATCTAGAATTCCTTGTGATTCAAAGGACTAAATTTAATCAGGTTATTCTATTTTAAAAGCTACAAATACCTTAGAAAATTGAAGATGATCAAATTGGAAATGAGTGGTTGCTGCCTTGTAATTGTGAGGGTGGTACCTAGTAGCATTTGTGGTACTAGTTTCTGATATAGTGTCACCACAATATCACCAAGGACTGAGCTTAACCAAATCCTCCACCAGCCTTTCTCCATGAGCTTTACCTTATGATAGTATTCTTCTTGTCTAGACTTAGAAAATAATCTGAATTGCAGGGTTCCTTGAACAGTCTTCAATAATTCTGCTACCAAAACAAAACTCTGAATAACATAAGCCTTTCTTATAAATCTTATCTTAAGTTTTACTTTGGCCAGAGACTTTTCGTATTAGTCCAGTCTCTACCAATTGCTTGGGCTGACATTATTTAAATATCTGTCTAAGCAATATTTTCACAATGTATTTTTATAATCAGTATGTTACATGGTCCCCTCTAGGCTGCAAGCCTTCTAAAGGCAGGAATTACAATCTCTGAAACCCTCATATGGAAAAAGCACATTTCTCACAAATACTTAATAAAAATATAATTACCAACACTACCTGTTGTGGGGATGTGCTATGGCAAACATGAACTTACAAAGTATATCACTAGTCATGTTAGCTACAAACGTTTTATGGAAAGAGGAAAAAAAAACCTACAAATCCATAAACATAGGCACAGAGGACAAGGACTAAAGCTCACATATAAATTGTGATTTCTTACAAAGTGAGGCTCCCTACTCCGTAGTCTCACTATGATTTTAGGTTTTTCGAATAGTCAACATAAAGAAACAAAAGCTGCCTTCTCCAGCCCTGTATCTATGGCTCACAGCTTCAGTGGGAAGGACTGATTGTGTGAGCTCAACCTCAAACTTGCACAGGTCACTCAGTCACAACTTAGCCAAACAGAGACCAAATGCCCCAACATAAAGTGTTTTGAATTCCTGGAAGAAAAAGCTACTGTCTACAACTTAACACATGAAGACTCCACAGAGGATAAGTACTTCTTAGAACTTGGTTGTGCTGATTCCAACACAAAGCATGTCCTCAGGGCAAGCACTTTACAAACCTTAAGAAAAAAACCGACATATCCCTACCCCTTTCAGATCAGAAAGCAAATACAAAATTCAGTTTTGCCATTTGCCAGCTCATCTGATGTGCCACTCTCCATGGCATGAAGGTGTAAAGTACAAGGGGTACAAAAAAAGGAGGAAAAACCCCGGGTCATTGGCCAACAGCATTGATCATGGACAAGGAAATATCTAAATGTCCAAAGTGCGAGATTCACAGAGAACTGAAGGACGTGAACATATGACATATTCACAGTGTAACATTCGTTTTGGGTGTCAGTGTGGGGAGAGATCCATTAGCTCCAGTTTTTTGGAGACCACATGTGAAATCTAAGTATATTTCAATGCAAATACCTTTCCTTCCCAAAGAAACCTCATTTAAGGAGATTCATGCGAGTGTTACTCTGTGCTGGAAAATCACTCATTGCACTTCTAATCCTGGTTTAGGGATTAGCACTAAGGACCATAGCTGTTGTAATTGATTTATTTGTATTTTCTATCTTTTGCCTTGAAGAAAAAAAAAAAAAAAACAGAGAAAGCTGAGTAGTACATACGAGTACAGGTATGTACTAGTTTTATGCAATTGATTTCACTGAACTGAGCTGGTACAGGTAGGATGGTCCACCATCTCATCCGTGAATCATATCCTGGGAATCACTGAGAGTAATCTCCTGACATCTTGTCTTATTCTCCGAAGGCCAATGTGCCTCCAAGCTTTGGCGTACCACCAGCATGGTATTCTGTCCTTTCCTTAAACACACTACTGCTTTTAAACAATTGTCACTTTCACAAACTATAAACATGTGTAATCATAACTCTGACTTGTGTGGCTCTTGGAGGAAAATATTTTAGTTAAGAACGGGTTATTTTCAGATTTATTTTAAGGACACCTCCCCTGAGCATTGCTGAAACTGACTTTGAGCACTCAACCATGCAGCCTGTCTGTAAGGCTTGGTGTGAAATGGAAGTCGTACCGGTCCCAATATGTAAGGACACTTTTCAGAAGATACAAGCTCAGTGAATATACCTGTTTTCATCTGTGACCCCAAAACTATAATTCTTCTGTCCTTTAGATACTATCATTGCTACAAATCTCAGCCTCAAAGAGAACTAATGAAACTAAGTTAATGAGAAAAATCATGAGTTACTGAAATGTTCGTGAGTAGGAATGTGAATGTGCATACATATAAACATATTAAAACAAAAAATTATATCACCAGTTTATTGCATGCTGCCGCATTTTATTATCATCGCAGTCACTCAAATCTTTTATGATATATGTTCTGGCAGGTCACTTAGAAAAGCAGAGCCTGTGTTACAAAGGTCCCTTTCATTGATCCTATCTTCCCCACAGTGACATGAGCAAGCTATATCTCTTATGGACATTCTGGCGTTTCCATGACATTATTCAAAATGTTATCTTTAAATAGGGATAAGCAGTTAATTTAAAATGATCATTTCTTACTTCCTCAGTATTCATTATTACTTATTTAGCAATAACAAGCAGTTCTTTTATTACAAAGGTTTAGAATATTTAACTAAAACATGTAAGGAAGCAAAAAAAGAATCAAGGTACATGATTCACAGCCTCATCCCACCCATCTACGTCAAGCGCCACCCACCTGTCCTCTCCCAGACAACACAGACATAGACACAATGTCCTGTTTTAGAGTACGTAGCTCTACCATTTGATGTTTGGTAGAAAAAGAGTATAATTACATAGAAAAGAAAGGAACAAGATAACTGATATTTTGATAATATGTAAAGGTTCATATTCAGGTTATTTAGCCAGTCTATGAAGGAATGTCCTCACTCAACACTGACCTATGATGCGTGAAAAGTATTTGGGAGGAAAAGATGTGCCGAAACCGAGTTGAATGAGGTTTGGATTAGGCGCCACGTGCTACCACATGACATAAAACGGTTTTCTTACAAAGGGTCATGAGTCATAATTCATTTTATTTGCTGAATGCTCAGCATCTCAATTACTTGATCTCCTAAAGTTATAATTGCCATACTTATTCAATCTCTAATGAAATACATATGAAGCAATATGTGCATTTTTTTGGTTATCCCATAGAAAATTTGCTTTTTATGACTATATTTTTAGAGTAGGCTTCTTGGTTTTCCTTACCACAGAAGACACTGCAGAGGAATATAAGAGTACTTCTTTAACAATTTGTACATTGGAATAAATATATTAACAGTAATATTCTCATAATGATGGTTTTCGAGGAATAAAACCATCCTTCCCCTTGAAAGTTAATTCAATTGCACACATCATAACAGATGAATGGATAAAGCAAATGTGGTATATATCCACAATGGAGTATTACTCTGCCATAAAGAAAGATAATTGGAGTCATTTGTAGGACAACAGATGCAGTTTGAGACTGTTATGCTTAGTGAAATGATCAGACACAGAACATTAAGTATCACATGCTTTCAGTAACATGAGAAAACCAAGGTATAAATAAATAAAAGAGCAAAACAAAAGAATGATAGGCGGAAACAGGGAAACAAATTTTGTGAATAGAGAAAGGGGATATAATGAGGGTAAAGGATGGGAAGGGAGGAAGTGATCAAGATGCAGCATGTACATGTATAAATTTCTCAGGTTGAATATGATCATTATGTAGCACATATGCATACTAACAAAAAGAATCAATCTAGGAAAAAATAAATTGAATGAAAAAACTGCTGATTTTTGCAACTATAAAATATGTATTTTAAGCCAGGCCCACTGGAACAAGTCTGCAATCCCAGTACTCAGAGGGGGTGAGGCAGATGGATTGCTTTAGCAACTAATTGACACCCTTTTGGAAAATCAATAAAATTAGAACTGAGTTGAAGACATAACTCACTGCAAAGTCCCTGGGTTATTTTCTAGAACCAAAATCCACATGTTAATAAAAAAATTATATGATATGAATGAAGTAGAAAATGAAAGATACATGGAATCTGGATGGTAAAAAGAGATATAACCAGGTTCAGAAATGTCTGATAAGAAATAGAGCCCTTAGAAGGGCAAAGGAGTGATTCTGCATTTAATAGATCTATTTGGATGTGGTCATGTCACTCCATCGTTATAGTCATATCAAAATGCTCTATGTTGAGACATGAGCGACAAAGAGCAAAATCCAGCAAAAATTCATGATTCTGAGAAAATGCTGATCAAAGATGGGGCAGAAATTAAAGGAATCTAATAAACAGTTGTACTGTATTCATTTTTAAAATCCAATTTTGGGTCAGATTATACAATAGTCATAAGTCCTCTTTCAAAAATGCTGAATTGCATGCAAAATATATTCATTGATTCAACAACAGTTTGATGCCAATTGCTTGCCAGACACTGTTCATACTTTATATTATTTAATTATCATAGATTCTCAAGGAGATACACACACAAAAAAACTACAGGCTCAGGAAGATTCCAGAACTACAAGGTCATATAGACCTAAAGGGTTATGACAAGCATAGAGCACTGACCTATTTGATGAAAAAAAAAAAGTAACATCTTTGTCCCCACTCTCTTCAATTGCTACCATTGTTAATAATAAATCATTTCTAGAATTAACTTTCCTGTAATTCTGGAAAAAAACAGAATTTGAATTGAAAGTGAAAAAAATTGTCTTAACTTTTCAAGAATAATTAGTACAAAAAATAACCAGAAGGTAATTATATGGCAATATTTCTGCACATGTGGATTCATACAATGGCTTTCCACAGTGATGGGGCTTTCTCTACACCAAAATATGTCTATATTAAATCACAGTGAAATAATTGATTGTATTATAACCTATAGCCAAAAGTCTATTATACAACAGAACACACATAATTTAATCCATCTTTTAAAGAGTAATTTGCCCCAAAATATCTTTAACAGCAACAGATAGCTCAAATCCGAAGCTGTATCATTTTTCAATTTTGGTAGCTGGCTTGTTTTTCATATAAGGTTGTGAAAAATAGAGATTGCAGCCTTGAAAACTATTATTTTGTGAATGTTTGAGTGCAAATAACCTCACTTTTATATTAAATATTTTATAGAAAATTCTTAGATGAAGTCATTATGAAAATTTGTTAAATAGCATTAGCATAATAAATAAAATTTAATAAATTCTGTTATCACACATGCATTTAGTTTATTTCGGTATCTTGGATATAACAATTTAACAAATGGAATGTACACTTTGACCTTGATGAATATTATTATACGGATGTACTCCAATGTATTTTCATTCAGTCACTATCATCACACACATTTTCCATATTTACCTGGAGGCTACAAAGACAATATTTAAAACTAGGCGTATGTACACCTAAATATTGGCAATAACAATAAGTAGATTGGGAGACACTGAAGAAGCTGATCAGTGTCGTTGAGGTTGTGCTTTTTTCTCCATAAAAATTGGGATAATAAGGTGGAGGCATAGCTCAGTGATTAAGAATGCTTGCCTGGCAGGTATGGGGTCCTGAATTCTATTCCCTAGCATTATAAGGCCTGGGCATGGTGGGACATGACACCCATGCAGAGAAATAAATGAATACATAAAAAATAAAAAGCTTGCACCACCAGGACTGGTTCAAACTTATTTTAAAGGAAATTGGGATAATTAGTGCATAATGTTTTCGTGAAGTTGCTGTTAAATAAGTTTTCAAATATGACAGTTCGGCCCATAGAAGTCACTCAGTATTGTGTCTTTTCCTTCTTCAGATATGACATGACTAACTTAAAATTAAGTTTTTCCAAGTATTTAATTAATATGGATTATCCAGATATATGCTGATCAATCTTGATTGTCAATTTGATCAGAAGAAGAGACTCCTGGAGTGGTTTTGGGATTGTGAGGGCATTAACTTCCTTTTTTGAGACAGGGTCTTACTCTGTAGCCCAAGCTGCTCCCGGACTCACTATGGAGCCCAGCCTGGCCTTGAACTCACAGCAATCCTCATGTCTCAGCCTCCAGAGTGCTGGGATTACAGGCATGTGCCACCACACCTGGCTTAGAGGGCACTAACATCTTGAATGGGATAATCCATTAATGAGTTCATAGCTACATGAGTTATTAAAAGGTGGGGTCTAGTTGAAGGAAGTGGGTCATAGGGATATGACCTCCTAGGGCTATCTGATCCCTGACCCCTTCCTCTCTGACTTTTCTCTTGTTTTCTGCTTGGCAGATGCCATGAGTTGAACAGCTCCCTTCCAGCACGCCCTTGGGCCACGATACTTCTGCTTAGAGCAAAAATTGATCATGGCTGAAACTTCTGAAATTGTGAACCAAAATAAGCCTTTAAGTACTGAGTGTTGGATATGTTATCCCACCAATGGGAAAATAACTAATACAAGATGTTTTTATGTACACTATATAAGTATCCAATTTTCAATCTTGTTTAAACTCAAAATCACAATCATTGTATAACTACACTATCATTTGGCAGTTGCCACCAGTTATAATTTAGTGACATACTTTTTAGGTAGGACAAAATATCAGGATTTTCTTTAAAATGACTATGTCTGCACATACAGTTGAAAGACAGTAGTAATAAAAATGAATGCTGGGTCATTAGGTTCATCTTGTGGCTTTTCCATTGCTTCAAAAGATAGATAAAATAATAATTACAGAAATCACTTGGGTGCTGTGATGAGAGAATGAGATTAGAAAGGAGCTTTATTACCAATCTATAAATGTATCATGAAAGTACAAAGTCATTTTATTGCTTTTCTATTTCAAGCAGCTGTCGTATTAGTCATGTACGTTTTCTGTCATCCACGCTGCCTAGGTTTATATTTTCAATTTTTCAACTAATTAACAAGATAAGTAAATAAAAGGAAGAATTTCTCATCTGGATTCAAACTTTCTGACAGGCTCAGGCAATTTTTAAACTCATTTTTTAAAAAGCAAATCATTTAATTCATGTAGATACCTTTTTGACTCCCTGGGGAATCATAGACATCTCAGGTTGAAAATAACTTCTAAGCCTTTTTTGATAGCTTGTGAATATTATTGCCTACCGTCTACACATCAAGAAGTAGTCATTGCTTTAAATATCGAGGTCAAAATAGCCCTTTGCTTTTATTTCAAATGCATAGTTTGACCCCATCAGAGTAAACAAATGTATTAATGTTCATCTTCCCAATTAAAAACAATTTTCTGGAGTCATTTGATCATGTCATTGTAAATGCTGGTCAAATATTGTACATAAAATGTCAAATGATCATTAAAGAAAAAAGCATGCCTGGAGAATTGCACTGACTCACCTAGAAAATTTTAAATGAGACCAACATATTTTACCTTCAATTGGCATAGTCCTTTGATCCTGCCAAGATATAAACATGTAACTACACCATTTTTGTGAAGAAATAACTTAAACAAATACTCAGTACAATCATTGACCATTTTACACTTAGCCCCCCAAAATTTAAAAATTATTATTCAGGGCCTGAAGAAATGGCTCAGTGGTTAAAGCGCTTGCGTAGTAAGTGTTAAGACAAGTGCTAAGTACCCGAGTTCAGTTCCCCAGCATGACATGAGCTGGACATTGTGGCCCTTGCGTGTAATCCCAGCACTTGGGAAGCTAATACAGGAAGATTTCCATGAGTCCAAGGACAGCGTGGGCGCCATAGTGAGTTCAGAATAAGCCTGGGCTACAGAGCAAGACCCTGTCTCAAAAAAAAAAAAAAAAAAAAACTATTATTCAGAATCTGTTCTTAAAATTCTCTCTGGAAGTCTAATTCTCCAATTCATAACCCTTTAATAGTCTCTGTTAAAAAGAATGTACTTCTTGATGTATTTGAGCCAGTACTCTTCTTAACTGTCCTGGGCTCAAAATTGAAGAAAACAAGAAATAAGTTCTTAACAGAGCCAAAATGACAACTCAAGTTTCATTTTCCACAGGAAAGAAGTCCAAGGCTTTAGATTTTCTACCTCTTCTGGACGTTTATATGAACGTGCTTTGCAGCCATGCCTTTGCCAGAGCATACCAGAGTGCTTTAACCTTGCCCAGCTGCTCCAGTTACCTCGTCTTAAATGTCTCCTTCACAGTGACCTTGATGTGCCTGTCTACTGTACAGCTTCACTCTCATGAGTAGGAAAGTTCCTCCCACAACACAGTTACCAGCTTAGTGGGATAGAATCAATACATCATAAGAATTGTTTGACTCACTTTGGAAGAAGGCAGTTAAACTTGACATCTGCACTCACGATTCTTTACTTCTCAGGGAACAAGAAACTTTAAAGTACATCAAAAGATGTCACTCAGAAACGATGGCTACAACTAAATGCAATCCTAATCCTCCATGTCAGTCTCAAAGCATTGCTTTTCTTTCTCCCATCTTAAACACACACGCGCGCATGTGCACGTACAAACACATAAATGTTTCTGTTTATAAACTTGGACTCCGATGCACACTAACCTTTGAGACACAATTATTCATAGCAAACTAATTTATGTGTAATGTGAGCCTAGGAGATTATCACACTTATCTTACCATTTATTTGGAAATACTTTATTTCAGGAAGACTCCCTCCGTGTCACATTTAATTGCCTTTGAAGCTCCTGCCATTTGAATCTGTCTTCTGGAACATGCATTTCATCATTATTTTTTAGCCTTGTTACATCAATCACCACAACTGCTATAGAAGATTTCTGGGCTGTGAAGTGATAATTTGTTCCAGTGGTATTAATGAGGCAAGCAGTGGTCTTGAGGGAGGTGACAGACCATTGCTTTACAGACAGCACCAGATTAAGGTGCTGGACAACACACAAAGCTTTAAACATACCCTCTAAAGCCTCTGGAACATTTTTGAGCTTATCAAATTTAACATAGAGGAGGTACCTCTAACACCTTATCTACAATGAGCTAGGCGTAGCTAACCACCAAAGGGGGAGCATTAATAGTGCTACTCAACTTATCTTGAGTTACAGACACATCAGAAAAACTTTGTACTGCTCCCAGTTTGAAGGCTCCCTGATGTCTTATAAGCTCCGAATTGGTCTATTTCCGTTACCATAGCTGTAATGGCATGTCCCTAGTCACAGAAGAGTCAAATTCCCTGAAGTGCAGCCAATGAAATCTTGTATTTCTGGGAATTAAGTCCCTGAACTAAGAATGCTGATTTGTTGGTGTTATAATACCATGCCCATGAATACTGCCTCTAGGAAGCCGTGCATCTGGAAACAACAGATGGTACATGTGGAAATGGGCTGGATGGAGGATTTTAATAGCCACATGTCTCTAATTCAGTTCTACAAGTCTGATTTCAATGTTTTCTTGGATTATAGGGTGTTTCAGATTGGTAAAGCAGACTTGATCTGCGTTATTGTTACTATTGATATTGTCAGATGAAAGCCTAATACAAAGTCATTGTCTATGAACTGCCATTTGGACATATCTATACATTTTTGTTCATATATATATATATATATATATATATATATATTGTTGTATATATATGCAACAATCATGAGCGATTTCTTAATAATAAAACAATTCTGTCAAGTGCAGTTCCCAACCTCTTTACCATCAATCACAGAACGCAAATTTAAGACAAAACCATTTCAGAGTTTTTCTCTCGTTAATATAGGAAAGAAACGTTTAAGCTTTTTCACACTGTCTAAACAGTTGATCTCCCTCCACCACCCTCAAAAGCGACCAAAACTATTATAGCACTGAAGAAATTTGACTTAATATGGTAGGAGAACAGCTTTACTAAAGAAATAATTCCTTCTTACGCTTTAGGCAAGCTGAATTAAATTGTGTTTGATATACATTGGCATTTTATGAAACATGCCATCTGAATGGTAGGATGATAACTTTTAGAAGCTTAGAATTTCATATTCTGTAGCTAGTGCAACTTAGCTAGAAATACGGTAGTGCTTTGCTATCTACAAAAATGAACTCTCAACTAAAAGGTAAGAATAGAGAAAAATACACCTTTGTTTGTTGAACGTCATGAACCAAGCAATTCACCATCGATGTGGTACTTGATCTGCATTATAGTTGTATTATTATCCAGGTTACTACAAGGTCCCCAAGACGCACCAAACAGTGGCAACCAATTGCAGTCTATATTTGACACTTTTACCATTTAAATAAAATACAAACGATTTCTCCCATTCTTTCTCTCCTGGATCACAATCTTTGCTCCTCCAACATGTATTTAATATAGGTGGACATATTTAAACTTTTGATGAGCTTATATGTTCTTTCTAGATGGTACAACCCACCTTGAGAAGTAGTAGTTATACGGAGCCATACAAATGACTCTGGATACTTTGAAGCCACAACCACGCTTCAAATATATTCAAAGTATCTCCCTTAGTTGTGCCAATGAAGGAAATGAAACTGATGGTGAATAAGCTGGTATTTAAAACTAAATACTAGATTGTACATAAAAACAGTATCTAACTCTATCATAAAAAGCTTTTTGTTTGTTCTTCCTTTCTCCTTCATTCTTTCTTCCTTCTATCTGTACTCCTTTCCTCTTATTCCTTCCTTCTATTAATGACAAAACTCTCAGACGAAGCAAAGTCTATGATAAACTACTTACTCATATGTTGTGTCTTTCTAAAACTTTTTGAGGAATACTCAAACATTTCAAAGTCATTGCAGTAACGAAATAACACACTTGTACCTAGTTTGTAAAGAACTGCACAGTAATTAAAAGTGAATCTCTGAAGTTAGGTTGAATGCAGTAGTGTGAATTTGAAAAAAAAATACCCTTTCATCATTGGTAAAATCGGGACAATGATGTCATTTACTTTAATGAGGTACTATAAAAGTTAAGAGAAATGTATTAGAAGACGCCTAAGGCGCACCAGTGTCTGTATTTCCTTGTCATTCTCTTTTTCATCCCACAGTTGATATTTCTCAGTCACTAAGCAATTCTCACATGACTAAATTCTTTCTGATACAATGTGGTCACATGCCACTTTTAATCATGGACCACCAAAACCTTCCAAGTGTAATCCTCACTTTCCTGACCCATTTGCTGTCTAAATGGATGGGCTCAGAAGAGGCTAAGACAAGACAGAAAGAACCTCGGCCTTAAAGATTATGTGGAAAAAAGCTCTATGTAGTGACCCTCATGGAACTGTAAGTTCGCAGATGTATGTAACTGATATAATAAAATATTCATTTAAAGTACTTAAAGTAGTACCTGGCATAAACATTATCGAGGTGATGCTGGATTTTTTTTTTTATTGACTCTGTGTTTCTACAAAAATCATATGTCAAAGCCCTAACAACATATGGAACATCTGAAGACAGGTTTTCTAATAGAGGGATGAATGTCAAACAAGGTTAAAGAGTAGGGCATTGGTCTGATGGGATTTGTGCCTGCATAAAAACAGTACTGGATACTGAAATATCTCTCGTTCTACACACATGTCCCAAGGAGAAGCCATTTGAAGACATTATCAGAAGATGGCTACTTACAGGCAAGGAAGGGAGTCCTTTCTAGAAATTGAATTAGCCAGAAAACGTATCTCTGGAGTTCAGAACTGTGAAAATATAAAATCACTCAATCTATGGTATTTTGGTGTGACAGTCTGATCTTACTAAGCTAGAGTTCATACATAACGCCTACAAGAAGGGATTAGAAATAAAGTATTGCAGAGATTTTTATGCTGCTGAAGAGAAATTTAAATAAGATTCATATATGCTGAATATTCAACAGGAAATTTGAGATACCGTGAAAAGGTTGTATACAATTATGACTAGGCAAAACTGAGTGCTCTCTTCATTTCCACAGCCAAGCCACACTGGCACAGTAATTTAAAAAGAGATGCCTATATCCAAACAAAATGTACTGTGCTTAGATAAAAAGCAACAGCCTACCACACGCTCATGTGCATCCTGAAATTACATGACATCACCAGCTCCAATCCAGGATTGCCCCTCAGTCCTTTAAGTTTCTTGGCTGATCATCCTGTTACCTCCTCTTCTGACTGAACATCTGTTTTCTTAGGCCTCCGACTTTGTCTCCCTTCTAGGTTCACATTAGCTTTTTACACCTTGCCATAAAGATGTTCACAAATGCACAGGAGGTAGTTTAGATAAGAGCAACTTGACCTCTCACCTCAGACTATCCTTTTGAAAGCAGACTCAGAATCCCACTTACACCATCTCAATCAGCCAGTCTGAGATTATCAAAGTTGCCTGGGTTTACTGGCAAGTATGAGACTTCTTACACCATCCGACCACACAATAAAGTGCTTTCCACCTGCTTCTCTACATCCACCTTATCTTTGACCTTCTGAAATTAAGTTTCCAGGGCCACAATACTGAAATCAATGCTTTCCCAAGAGACAAGCCCAGTGGCTTTTTAGCTTTCACCTTTCTTTAGCCGTCTCTGAAGAAGCTGGCATTGATGACCGCATCCTTAGAAACCATGCTCACTCTGTAAATACCTTCTTGTCCAACACTAAAATAATCAACTCAGTTCTTTTAATAACCATTTGAAAATATTGCAGACCTTCAGGCAAGACCACTAAAGACAAAGTTATTAGACAAATGGAATTTACTGACTAGCATCCTATAACCCAATAGTACTTTGCACTTTGGAGAGAATTTCTGAAACATCTATAATTCTGTGAATGAATAGAACAGAATTTATTATTGTTAGTTTATATATAAGAAAATGGAGGCCTATGTATATTTGGTGCCCTGTCCAAAGTCATGTAGCTTTTGTCTTTACAACACCTTTACGGATGCATTAAAGATGTATTTAGATATTTACAAATTAGCAATACATACCTGCTCTAAATTTATAAGTTAAAGTTAATCACCACTTTAATCTCTTTTCTAAACTATGCAACTGCTCAAAACAGAAATAAAAACTGAAACCAGAGAACATAATCCTAGTACTTCATGTTTATTGTCTCCGTCACTGATAGGAGAAAAGCAAGTACATTTGGTATAATTGCCTCAAATACCATCAAGCACCAATCAAGGCCCTGTCCCTTCAGGTGATAATATTTTATATATTTACCATTATAGAAAAACAAGAGTAGAACATGTAGACTACAAAATAACTACACTTAATTTTTGACTATACGTAATTTTAATTTTTAAAGAAATTTTAAATTTTAAGTAAAATTGCATCAGCATAATTTAATGTCACATGTATAATATTAGGTTTCAGAGCCTGAATTACTGTGAGAGAAAGTTGTAGAAAGTTTAATTTGGGGGGGGTGGGGGGGGGACAGGGTCATTCTCTGTAGCCCAGGATCGTCCTGAACTCACTATGGAGCCCAGGCTGGCCTAGAATTCATAAAAATCCTCCTGCCTCAGCCACTCAAGTGCTGAGATTACAGGCATATGCCACCACATCCAGTTTATTTTCCTCCATTTTTATTAATACACACTCACACACACACACACACACACACACACACACACACACGCATATATCACACTGACACTATCATCCCTTCCCATTTTTTGTCCCTCCCACACCCTCTCTATCTCCCTAACTCTCCCACTATCACACCCATTTGGTTCTTTTTAAAGTCAGCTTAGCTTAATATTAATTTCTTTATGATCATTCACCTATATTCACTCAATATGCATTTATTAAGCACCCATTTTTGTACCAGTCCCCTTTTTGGATAGTGGAAATATAATAATTAATAAGAAACTTATTATTCTCATGGAGCTTTCACCTGAGAGAATAGGGGAGGTACGCTATAATTAAGGAAGGAAGGGCTACAGAGAAAGACCCTGTGTCAAAAAATTAAGGAAGCAAAACAAAAAGTAAATTCAACAGAATAGGTGTTTGGAGAAAATGCAGTATCTGAGGGTTAAGATCCCGCAGATAAAATGACATTTTGGCAGAGATGTGAAGGAAGTAAATTTTCAAATGGCAAAACACATAAGAATAAAATATTTTATTAATTCACTCCATTTTGGCGCACCTACTGCTGGAATTTCTTCAAAACAGCATTATTTAAGGAAACAATTATCTTCTTCTATGACTATTAAATCTTAAAATGCTGTGCTTAACACAGAGGATTTCTTTCCTCATAAGCTGTTTTAATACTGCATGGGTCCACATTCTCATGCCTTCCCCTTCCTCTAAACAGCAGTTTTAGTGATGCGGTGGTCTAAATATGTGTTTATAATAACTCATGTTGATATTACAGAGCTCCTGATATTTAATGATAATAAGAAACAGTTCTTTGGTTAAGAAACAGGTTGCTGCACTAAGTCAAAGCCCCAAATCCCTCAGTTTTGGATATATCCTACCCAGAACACAAAAGCCTCAGAAGAAAAAACCCTCAGGAAATATTGTCAAATACACTTGTATGTTGGACTTCAGTACTCATGAAAGGAACTCAAACTTGGACACAGAGATTTGTAGGCGGAAAGCATCTAACTGACTGCTTCCCCCTTAAAACCTGAAGTAGAGACTGAGAGTCAATCAAGTACAAATGGTGATGAGTTGTTACAGGAAGAAGTAAAAGGGTCCTACTTAGCATCATTTTTAAAAACGCCAAGTCAGATGGAGTTAATTTAGCTCCAATAGGCTCGCAGGACGTTAGATTTCCTGTCCGGCTAAACACGTTAGTCTTTCCCACCTTGCAGACTGCATATAATTCAGTATTTTGTTGAATGCTACTGCCTAGAATATCCGTAAGAAATAACATCAAACTTTAAGCAAATGGTATGAAATAGAGTGAAACTGGCCCAACACAATCTCTTCAACAAAATTTGAATAAATGGAGCAATTTTTGGTACATAGGAAATTCACAGACTATGATTCACTTGACCATTGGAGTGATTTGGAGGTTCAACACATTTAATATGTTAATTGACTTCATGTCTTGTTGATCATTCTTCGTACCCCACAGGTGTATTCTGTAGGCCAGGAAAGAAGGAATGCTACAAAAAGTTTCATATACACTGAATGCCTGAGATGCTACAAATCATTTGACCTTCAAATGAATATTTTGTTCATATTAATGTTGTCTCAAAGACAAGATTACAAGAGTTCACTCCAGAATCTCAGTGCATATTGCCACACCCAGCATCTGTAGCAGCCTGCCTCAAATTCACATTCCTAATCAAAACACATGAAAAGGGGTTCACCGGATCAAAGGGGGTATTTCTACTCTTTGGAGAGCTCTCCATACTGCTTTCCAGAGTGGTCGAACGAATTTACATTCCCACCAGCACTGCAAGAGGGTTCCTTTCTTCCCACAGCCTCGCCAGCATTGATTGCTATTTGATTTGTTGATATAAGCCATTCTCTCTGGAGTGAGATGGTATCTTAGCGTTGTTTTGATTTGCATTTCTCTTATGGATAGAGATGTTGAGCATCTTCTCATGTATCTATTGGCCCTTTATACTTCTTCCTGAGTGAACTGCCTCTTCATTTCATTTGCCCATTTTTCAATAGGATCCTTTATTTTGATGGGCTTAATTTTCTTTAGCTCCCTGTGTATTCTACTTATGAGTCTCTTAACTGAGGTGTTGGTGGTGATTATTTTCTCGCAGTCTGTTGGTTTTTATTTACAATGTTGACAGTTTCCTTTGCTGTGCAGAAACTTTTTAATTTGACAAGGTCCCATTTGTTGATAGTGGGGGTAATTTCTTTTGCTCTTGGTGTCTTGCCAAGAAAATCTTTGCCTACCCCTATGTCTTTTAGAAATTTGCCTACTTTGTCTTCTAAAAGGTTTAGTGTTTCATTTTTAATGTTTAGGTCTTTAATCCATTTTGATTTGATTTTGGTGCATGGTGATAGGTATGTGACTAGATTCATTCTTCTGCATGTGGATGTCCAGTTTTCCCAGCACCATGTGTTGAACAGGCTGTCCTTTTTCCATTGTATGGATTTGGCCCCTTTGTCAAAAATTAGGTAGTTGAGGGTATTTGGGTTCGTTTCTGCATCCTTGATTCTGTTTCACTGGTTTCCTGGGAATATATCCAAAAGAGGCCAAAACAACATACAACAGATATATATATCCATGTTCATAGCAGCACAACTAACAATGGCTAGAACATGGAAGTCACCAAAATACCCATCAATAGACCAGTGGATACACAAACTGTGGTACTTATACACAATGGAATACTACGCATCTGTAAGGTCCAACAGTGTGGAGGTTTTCACAGGCAAATGGAAGAAACTTGAGAACATCATGCTTAGTGAAGTGAGTCAGAAGCAGAAGGCAAAACATCGGATGGTCTCTCTGATAGGAGAGACCCAGACCACAACCATCTCATGGAACTTTAAACGAAAGACAAAGGGAAAGAAGGGGACGGGTGGGGGGGGGGGCGGTTGAAGGGAGGGAAGGGAGGGTAGGGGGAGGAACAAAGGGTGAGTGGGAAAGCCCTTGTCACTTTGATAAGGAAAGCATGTGCACAAAATGCTCGACTCCATTGTAAGCCTTAAATTCTGCACGTGTACATATCACTAAAATGGGGGGAAAAAAGAAAAGGGGTTCACAAAATCAGGGGCAAAGGAGAGATTACAGATTCCCTCCATGCCTATGGAACTAGGTGGGCCTGCCAGTTCCAAATCTGGACCAAACTATTCTGATTCTCCTTTCCTGATCCAAAACCTTACAAGTTCGCCAGTATAACTGGACTCCACTGCTGCCTTTACCATCTTCTCTTCCTTGATTATCTGAATGCAGCTCCTGGGTCTGCACATTCTACCAAGGCTTCTGTGTCCTTAACATGGCTAGTCTTTTCCTGGATCCCTTGAGATTTCAAACTGAGACCCCCACCCCCCAGTTTGGCCTCGTACCCTGACCCTCCCCAGTCTACTCTCAAAGATTATGGATCCTGTCGAGCAGAGAACCCCAAAATCTGATGTTCACTTTTAAAGTTGGATATTCAGAGGCCAGAGAATGTGCTTCTAATTCTCTTGGCATAGCACATATGCAGTTAAGTGCTTTTAGATTATGATAACTGAATGTGCTCAAAACTTCCCATAATGGAAACAAATCAAATCCTTTCACAATGAAATTTATGAAGGCCTAGCAGATTAATACTAGCTCGTTGAGGCAGATGAAAATGCTTTCACCCACTTGTAGAAATGAATCACCTTCAAATAAGAAGGCAATCTCTTAAATGGTAGAAGGGGAAAATAGACAGGGTGGGTGAAGCAGAGAAGATTCAGAGACACAAAACCACACAGATACCTGCTGAGCCCAAATGAGAATCTTACTGTCTGCCTTCAAATGTCTTTATCCACATTCATTTCAGACAATATAAATTTTCTTTCAAAAGACGAGAGAACATGGAATTAGATGTGCATTCTATGAAAAATGGCTTTGAAATATTTTTAATTACTAAAAGCTGCTGGATTTCCTCCTTAGCAATTTTGTGAAGATAAAACTGCATAGTACACAAAATAAAAAGTTCACTGTACATGTGTAATCTGCTATGATTTCAACTGTCCAGACAAGTGACCATTTCTAACACAGACCTATAAACCACCTCTTAATTGCTGGCTTTCAAATGTAGTGGCCATGATTGAAAGAAATCCGACAGGAAGATGAAGATGTTCTCATTACAATGGTAACTGCTTCTGTGTGGAATTTTTGATTACCAGGATGACCAGGAAATAATGTCCATCAAATCATGGGGTGAGTCAACACCCCCTGAGTGCACGTCGATTTTACCAAAACCAAATATTACATAAAACATATGTTTTTGTAAACTTAGTCTGACAGTCATAGGAGCTCCACAAGTAAAGTTAAATAACAAAAACTATAGAAAATTCCTGATTTAAGTTATTAACAATGCAACTAATATTAATAACCTACTTTAATATACTTCAAGGATACTAGAAGGCTCACTTTTACACAAAAGAATGAAGAGTAACACAAGTCTCTGACCTTCAGGAGAACTCAATACTATCAAATTGTGTATCCTCCTTGATGAAGGTGATTCATAAAATGTATAACTAAATTTCATTTAATTATTATGCCTCCATATTTCCATCCTGTAAGTCAGATTACAAGTAGAAACAAATCATTTGTTGTGTGATGTGTCCTGACTTTCACTTCAGAATATTTGAGAATTATAGGGCTAACTACTTATAAATGAGGTCTATTATAAATAATGTTTTAACAATTTGGGCTGCTGGGATATATAAAATTTACTTCAATTGGAGTAGTATTTTATCTTTGGTGATTTTTCCATGGATGTTAAGGGTTGGAGGACAGGCAGTTAAAAATCTACACAAGAGGATCAAGATTCTTCTGTAATGACAGCTTCTATTCAACTGAAAACCTAAAATCTGAGTGCAAAGTAATATTTTATGGCTTTATGGTTTCTGAGAGGGGCAAAAGTTAATTACTGAGCAGAAAATGAGATTGCCAAGTACTTACAAATTCAAAAAAAATTCTAGTATTATTCTTATGAATATTTCTCTAACATCCACTACATACTCTTTAAAATTTTGATACTTGCTCTCATTTACATCATCTAATTTAACTTTAAACATCTCTATGAAGTTCTGTGACCAAATTCTTCTTCATGGAAGAGACACTCGAACTTCAAAGAGGTTAAATAACTTGCCATAGGTCACAAAGGGGGAAAGTAACATAGGCAAGTTTCAACCCTAGAATTATATAACCCAAATTTACAATTAACTCACAAATGTCTAGAAAACAAATCCAATGAACCTAGATACGCCCAAATGAGAAGTTGTGTTGTTTTGTTGCTTTGCTTGAAGTAGCTCAGAGTTCTCCAACTATTAGAAAAGTACACTATAGAGAAGGAAGGTGGTCCTTAGAAAGACCACATTTATCATTCTGTGCCTGGGACTGAAGACCAGTCATCTGTGGTGGCCATGACTCTCTTCCCTCGTTTGTAAGTGCAATGGTGATGACTGTCTGGCCATATCATTGAAAGAATTAAATGAGATAATCTATGTAAAGTGCCTTCCAGTTCCCGGCACCTAGTATGCACCCAATAAGTAGTCTAAGTGGTATTGATTACTATTGTGTATGGAGCCACAGTGGCCTGCAAAGACCTTTCAAGTGGTGTCTGGACTGGTTCAATATGCAGGTCACACAAAACTGTGGGTTTTAAAAGTGTCATTTTGACCACTTGAAAAAGCAATAAAAACATTTTAAAATGAGGCCCAGTAAATAATAGCTCTTTACTCAAGTGATAGCATAATTCCTCTTGCTCCTCGTGTTTCTTTTTGCTTTTCTTTTTTCTCTTTTCTTCTTCTTTTTCTTCTTCTTCCTCTCTCTCTCTCTCTCTCTCTCTCTCTCCCTCTCTCTCTAAAAATACATGCTAGCAATGGAAGCAGTGAAATGAATGGTGTTTTTGCCTCCAAGAAGTCTCTGGCGAGAAGGCAGAAAATTCTTGAGAGACAGAGACAGACAAAAGACACAAGCCAAAGAAATATTTTATTTCGTATTTGAAATTTTAAGGCACTTTAGGCTTAAAAAGCCTGATAATCATCAAATGAAAAATGAAATACCTTTTCCTTCTAAAAGACCATGTCATCTAGCCCTCAGCCTCCAGGCACATATGCATGAGAACCATGCTGAACAGGTGGCCATGATGCTTCAACTTTGCGCAGTAATTTGTGCAAGTTCTCGGCTGCTTTCTCTGTCAGGGGGCTTTTCCATATTATATAGGACTGTGAAAGAGTTACTTCACACCACCCACAGATTATTTGATGGCACATTTATTTTTAGAGAGGGATTTTCTAAGAAAAGGTTATTAAGGTGTGTTTAATTAAAGCCTCTCCCTTTCACTGTCACAAAAATATAAAACTCACAATTAATAAATTGAAGAGATTTCTTCATACTAAGAACTTGTCCTCGCAAATTTTAAATCATGCACAATAACCTATTTTTATCTATTCTTGTGTAAAGTCCAGAAACTTAATAAGTCTTTCATCACCCCTCCCTTGTAAGTCTTTTCATAACCTCATGCACTGAGATGGAAAAAGCAATGTCGCTAAATGCAGTTTAATACATACCTTCAGGACATATGCATTAAGAATCAATAATTAAAAGCTGTCCCTGGTAAAAAGAAACGGCACTACAGACACACCTCAGGGAGAGAGCATGGGCTCAAGAGACTTTTTTCTTTGTAGCAGGGAAGGATTTTCAGTGGATCAGTAAGTATTTTCCCAAGGGCAGGTATGCGTAAGCTGCATGTTTAGGATTTGGGAAGCAAGGCTAGAGACAGCAGAGAAGGCAACATGAATTTAATAGAACGTGGCTCATTTCAACACATACGCCCCAGACTTCACTGTATCTAATCAGCCTCCTTTTCACATTACTTGTCTTCCCATTCACTCTAGAGATTCATTTTTAATTGCTTAAAATATTAAATGCAGGACATATGGCTGATGGGTAAATCTCACAAACAGAAAGTTGAAAGGGCAGACATCATGATTCCACGCATGCTGTCAGAAGACAAGACAGCAAATAATCTAGAAGAAACAGTGACTAGAAGCAACATGATTGGAGCATTTGGAGTATTAGAAACATGTTTTCTTGATCTGCGTTCTAGGTACTTTGGTCTGCATAGTGTACTAGAAATCCTCAGTCTGCACCATATTATAACAAAGGTATTTTTCTACAAGTATATTAAATATTTATAATTATTCTTTCTGAAAGGTATGTGGACCATCTGTCTATCACAATTTGTCCAAATCCTTTATCCCTTGGTCCATAGATGATCTTAAACCTAAAAAAAAAACATAAAATACATAATTTCTAAAGTGAAATAATGGCTTCTGAGGCCCCTTTGTAATTGCAGCTAATGTATTCCAGTGCTTTCTTTACCCATCCACACTACAGATACTTAGGGTTAGGCCCTGCGTAAGGAAATGGGGACAAAAATGGTGACTAATACAGACAGTCATTACTACAGACTGATGTGGGAAACACTCAGTAACACGGAACCCAATTAAATAAATTGATTTCAGATTGTAAATGAAATGTAAAACCAAGCATTAAGTGAAAGAATGGGGAAAGTGAGGTGGTTTTCTTTAGACTGGAGGGTCAGAAAAGCCTCCCATAAAATTTAGGGAAACTGTACCCGTGAAGACACTGAAGTAAAATAGGCTGCACCAGCCACGGTGGCTAGCACCTCCTCAGCCCCCGCTGAAGCTGCTAACGTCGTGGGGAAGGCAGCACTGGTGTCTAAAAGCAAAGCATTTTCAGAGAGAAAAAAAAAGCCCTCAAAACCTGAAAGTGAGATATTGGCAAGTTTGCAGAGTTGTTGATTATGAATTTATTTATTTCTTTACTTAAATAATTGGAATGAAAGATGGCCCAAGAGTCTCCAGGAAAGCTTTCCAAGCTTTCTAAGAAACTTGAGAGTTGCTACTTCAAAGCATGCTACGTCAAGTGTAGCTTAATGTGCCCTGCAATTCTCTTCACCAAGTCCTTATATTTCATGATCCTTAAAATCTGTTCAAATAATTTTTCCTAGGGACATAGTTGAACATGACGTCGTTAGCCTGTAATATCAGCATTCCTGTAGTTCTACACTACAGTTCTATGCCCCACCCCAAACACATATATACAGTGTTAAAAGACTGCGGTGTAGTTTGTGAAGTAATTTTAAAGATGCATTGTTATGGCTTTTCAGCCCTTAATGTACTTCTCTTGTGAGTATGGGTAAATTCATTAAGTAGAAAGTATTCAGAACATCTCCCTCCCATAAACATGGTTTCTATTATCGGCAAAGATTAGAAAACTTCAGGCATTATGAACTATATCCATGTGTAAAGCAACTGTGCCATGTGGTAAATGCTTTTCATCTTGATTATTCTAATTCAAAAAGCTTCTGTATAATAACTGGCTCAATACAGAAGTAATTACCAAAGACAAACATTTTCACTTAGTTTCTTACAAAGGATTTGGAGCCTTCTGCCACATTCTGGGATATCCAGGGGTAGTTGAACTAAACGTGTTTCTAATCACAAGTCGTGAGTGGAATAATTTGACCCTCTTTTAAGGAGAATTCCTCTTAACCAACAGTTCTCTTCTTCTTTTTGAAACAGAAGAAAAGAAAACAAAGTGTACATAGGAGAAAAATCCGTGTATCAAGGAAAATACACCAAATTTATCTCAGGATTTAGGACCTACACCGAGTTTCTATTGAAAGGAAATACCAACATCAGCGATGTCTCACACCAACTCAGCTAAGTGGATGAAAGGTATAAATCTAAAACAACAAGAGAGCCTAATCATGTGATGAGTTCAGCCGGTCCCAGGGATTCAGACCTAGAAATGTCCAGGAATGTCCCAGGTACTAGATCTGAAAGCTTGGTCAGAGTTGGGGCTAAGACATCCACATGGAGCAATGCTAAAGATGACTAAGAACAGGAAGCATGCTGAAGGAATCAGGCTTCCCTGGGAGAGGAAGTAAGGGATTCACAGCACATGGGCTGAAAAAAGCCACCAGAAGGAACCACGTGTAAGAAAAGCAATGCATTCTCTATGACCTGGAAAGAGCGTCCTCAGTTCCTGACACAGCAGTTACATCCTGCCCTTGCATATTGTGATGGCTCTACATTCTTTCATAATAGTCGTTGTTGCCTTATGAGATTTTCATTTCTTGCAGCTGAAAGCATTTTGACTAGCAGAGAAGAGGGCCAAGCTCTCTTAAGACTGTACAAGTGTGGTGGTGACAATAGAGAGAAAGGGAAAGAAGGAATGAAGAGAGGGAGTCCAAATGTAGTGAAGATAAAATAAAAGGAAGAGGCCATGAGTGAGAAATATTGCACACACAGTCAGAGGCATCTCAATGAGTATTTTTAATGACACTGCATTTACCTTTCACGGAACTGTTAATGTACTTCTCCCACATTACCAGGAAGATGGCATAACAGTGGGGAAAGGATATGAGCACTTAAGCCAGCCAGATTAGGATGAAGAATCCAGATTTTCCACTTTCTGTGTGGCATTAAGTCAGTGTCTTTACTGCCACCCTCAAAGATCACTGAGAGATCATTGGCTTACAGAAAAGTAACAGAAGAGTAGTTTTCCACCACATTCTTTAGAACTCTAGGGCTTCACAGAGGTTCTTAAAGGTTCCTGATGTGGGGTAAAGACAAGGCCACTCAGGAAGTTGAGCAGAAGAGAAACTGGGCCCCGTTAGTGTTTCTAATCTGGACACATCCAGTTTCTTAATTACTTTAGATGTTGGCATACAATGTAAGATTTTTACTTAAAATAAAATTATATTTCTTTAAAGAAAGAAGCTATACTACATGGGCTTTTTCTGTGAGCAAGGACAGTCACACCTGGACAGTAATTGTACCTAAATCTGATCTTCTAATCATCTCATTCTGGTACAGCTAAAGCCAGATGCTCATTCAAACACGGATCCAAACAGATATCTGAAAATTTGGCTGATCTTAAGTAGATCAGCGTAGGGCGTGTTAGCCATACATAATCATGAAAAGGTCTTACATACATGAAATAGCAATGGGGATATCCCAGAGCCCTTAGGAAATAAGATGTAAGCTCCTGAACTGGCCCAATAAGGGAACATGTCACAATGATCAGTGGCACTCAGCAGCATCTATCAAGAAGAAAACGAGATAACAGAACATAAGCAATAAATGTGACTCGAATATGAAGAATCAACATGGGACACATACAAACGAAAAAGCAAAAAAGTGCAAAAATATGTGATAATCTTATAAAGGGACAAATTAGATTGAGTTTTCTCAGACAAGAGGATCTACTCAGGTCCTTCTGGCACTAACAAGCTGACTTTTTCAAGTTTCCCAGTGTGGGTGTGTCTGTTATAATACGATTAGTCTCAGCCTCAGAGATAAATGGGCTCCCAACAGAGCAAAAGCATATACCTCCACTATGTGAAGTTTTTCCAATATATTTTTATTTGGCTTCAAATTGAATCACTTTAATTTTATTTAAGAGAAAGATTGTTTTTCTTGAGTGTGTAATGATATCAAAGCATAAAAGATTTCCTGATATACCCTGAGTTGGGATTTTACTTTAATATTATTAACCTAAATGAAAACTTTCTGGAGCAAAGCTGGTCCTATTTCTATACTGTCAAGGCTAACAATAGCTTCCACACCTCTGCCACAGAAACCAACGCTTTCTCCTATTTAAAAAGTAGTACAACCATTTGTAGTTTTCTTTTAAAGCACCTACCACATACCTAAATGCTAATTTAAGGATAGAATAAATAAAAAATCTGTCAAGAAATTTACTACCTTTGCACAAAGCAAAGGCATATAACCTTGGTTGGTAAATAATAATTTTCTAACACTGTGATTGTGTGAAGAAAAAGAGCCACATGTTTTCCTGGAAAAGAGATTATAACATAACACCAATTTGGCTCCTTAATTTGCATCATCTAAAATATAAATTGCGAGCATTTTTAGTTCAACATCTGGATGCTTCAAAACCCCTGAAAAAACTAGATTTTTCCTTTTGATCAATATTCCTCATGTCTCACAGATAAAGTAACTTTAGGCTATAAAGTAAACCTTTTAACCTAAGAAAGCCTGAAGTAACTAAGTTACCTAAAACAAAATGGTTCTAAATAGTTTTGTAATGCTTTCATCCTTGAAGTACAAAATGGGTTGCTAACAAATCCAAATGTACATCACGTCCGAGGACCATTCTGATCATAACTTTTAGAAAATTCATAAGCATCCTCAATGACCCAGAATCATTTATAAATATGTTAGAAAAACCTTTCAATAAATGCCAAAAGGTGGCCCAATTTTTACACTGCATGCATCTCTTATACATAAATACTTGTTCTGATAATATATAGATTTATACACTAAATAGTAGACTTATAGTTGTAATCATAGATTACAGCATGAAGTTGAAAAGACAAAACGGTCTGGAATAAATAGCATGTCTAACCTCCTATTCTGCCAATACTCCTAAATGAGTGGCAAACTTGAGGCGAGGCCACATCCTGCCTACAGAGCACATAATGGTTGTTCCTTACTCTATCGTGAGAGCAGGTCAGTAGTGAAAAAGGGAGGAGGGAAGGAAGGATTAGCTAAGCTCTTTACTGCTTCTGTGCGTGTATGTGTTCGTGAGCATGCATATGGTGGTGCTCACCTATAGTTGATGAGTGAATGAAAAGATAATGTTAAGTCGTCGTAACCACGTTGTTCTTACCCTTTATCTGGTTTCTCAGTCACCAACGCCAAACAAAAGAAAAAAAAAATCTGGCCCTGGCCCAGCCTTCTTTTGGGGGACTGTAAGTATTTCACTGCAGCCAGAACACGTGGCTCCACATGGAGTTCATAGTGACGGCACTCACTTGCATCTGTACCAGAAAAGATTGGGTTTCACGAGTACCATTGGTTCTCATTGTGAGCACGAAGGTCGGGATTTTGCTACAAGGACTGGGATCATAGACTCTGTTACTGAATTTTCTTACAAGTATTTCATATAAATCCAAGTTATTTGCCAATGATTTTTTTCAAAAATGCCAACTATTAAAATATACCCGAAAAATTATAATTTTACCTGAAGCTCTATAATTGCTATGGATACCTTATTTGCAAAGTTTGCAAAATGTAACCCTATATTTACTTAATGAAGCTACATCATGAAAAGCATTAATATTAATAAAATGAGCCATCTCATTTATCTTTATTAACTAGACTGTCACTTCATAAATTTCCAACTAACATTCAATGACTTTTTATATTTGAATGCAAAATAAGACAAATAAAATTCTTCATCCATTTCATGTGAACTGAAAGAATCAGGCAGAAAATGCAGTATGAACAAATGCCTTCTTGGAGCTCAGAACCTGAGTTACGTTTGGCTGAAGTTGGGTTCACTAGTACAGTACAAAGTCAACCTGTTTTATAACTTGCTTTCTATCTTTCTGAATCACAGCAGCCATATTGATTTGGGAGATTTTAATGATAAAACTGAAACACTGTGCCCTTTCAGATAAAATGTCTAGACCTACAGTACTGTCTTGTAATGGATACAGATGATTCACAAACACAAGGTCAATACTACCTATAGTAATATAACTATTAATGTGATATAATTGTAGAGCCATTAGAGAACCTGTTTACCCCCTCAAAAATTAATAATGCCTCCCATGAGTTTACCATGAGATTTGAGACCTATACGCCTGGTGTCAATTCTTTTGGTTGAAAGGAGATCTTCAAAAGGCTTCTGTCAGTAAGTCAACATATTATCTCATTGACAGTAATTACTCTGTTATATTATTGTAGAATCAGGGGAAGTGGTGAAGATAAAAGGGGGATCAGAGAGAAAAAGATCTAAGGGGGAGGCAGACGTGGGAGAAAGGGTTAAGATATCTTCATGGCAACACAGGAGCCTTGCAATCAAAGGCCAGTGTTCCCTAATAGTTATACCCAAATGGCCATTTTCTCCTGCATGTGTGCTACAATCATTTTGACACCTCTACTGTACCAGGTAGATGACTATATTATTTAGGTATTTGTGGATCTAAATTTTTTAATTAAAGGCCAAGAAATATGCTAAGCACTGGTACTAGGATCATGTACGTGTACTAACACAGGTATAGAGTTGTACCTGGGAAGATATTTTTAAGGTAGAGAGAATTAAGGGTAGAATGAAAGGTCAGGTAGATTTAATTGGCACTTCTGGTTTGGTTTTGCCTCTTACCTTCACTAACATACCTTAATTAATTTGAGCTGAGCTCTATTTCTTCAATATGAAAATTCACTTTGACTCTTGGACTAACCTACAAAGGATCTCATTTCAGTCTCATATAATTTGGGCAACTGCCTCATAGGTGGTATTAGTTACTTTCCTATCGCTGAGACAAAATACCTGATACCTACAACGGAAGGAGGCGCGATCGGCTTTGGTTTATGCTTTTATAGAGTTCAGTCCATGCATGCTCGGCTGGCTCCACAGCAGAAGCAACATGATGGAAGAGCATCGTGGAGGATAGCAGCCAGAATGCAGACAGGAGGACAGAACCAGGGACAAGAACACACCTTTCCGGTTAACACCTGTAGGGACCCACCCCATCCAACCATTCTAGCTCCGAAGCAGCTCATGAACTGAACTGAATTGATGAGTAAGTATAACACCCTCATGAAACAGCCCCTTTTCAGAGACCCCCAACTCTGAGCACGTGAGACTTTTAATGTACATTTGAGATTTGAATCAGAACATATGGCCAATCTTTTACTTTTAAACATGGGCTGGGGATATATCTCAGTGATTAAAAGTGCTTGCCTAGCACATGCAGGGCTCTGGGTAGATTATGTGGGTGTGGTGGTGCACTTAGGATCCTAACACAAGAAGACTGCCTGGGCTGTACATAGTGAGCTCAGGACCGGCCTGGAGAACAGGGTGAGGCATTGTCTCAAAAAACCGACTTAAACAAAAATTCCTCATTTTTATATTTCTATTATTGAAAACAGGTTGAAAGATAGACATAATGTATTACAATATATAATGTATTCATAAATATACATGTGTGCATACATACACAAATATATATAGATACATAAAACTATATATAGGTATGTATAGGGAGAGAGAGAGAAAGAAAGAGGGAACAAGCAGTCACATTTCATTTCCAGCTTCAATTTTTCTGATCTTGCTCCTATAAGATTTCACAGCTTTAATCACAGCCACATGCTTCACGGGAGTTTAAAGATTCTTTTCATGTTTTACTCAACATTACTTTTCAGTTATAAAAATTAGTTGAGCCATAATAGACTCTCTATTTAAATCTGTATGACTCTAACCTTATAATTAGACTTTAAAACATACTTGTTCACTCCCACTAAATCTGTTCTTCAACCTCAGTGAGACCTCCAATCACATTTCTGTGTCATTTCTTAGCCTACCAGCTGGGGAAAGATCCCAGGGCCTTCACACTGAGCTACATGTCCAGCGTATTTATTTATTTATTTAAAGACAGGGTCTCTCTAAGTTGCTAAGTTATTCACGCTGGACTTGAATTTGTGATTCTCCTGTCTCAGCCCCTTTGGGTACTGGGATTGCAGGGCTGTGTCACTAAACCGGCTCTGAATTCACTTACTTGTCTACCTGACAGTCACCAGTGATCACATGTAACTTATGCACCTCACCAAATACTCTGTATTGCCTCTCAATTCGCAATCCTACATTGAATCCCTCTCCATTAGTTTTTTTCCTCTTTCTGCTCAAAGCAGCTGAAAGCAAGCAAAAACCTCTATCACCTTGCTTACTGGTTCCACTGTAGATGTATATATATTTTTTAACAGCAACTGGCTTCAAACACCCATCATTTATGCCTTTTGTTAACATTACCTCACTTGCGCCAACATACTCTCATGGCCATATACAATATTTTCTCTTAAATATAGAAAAATCAAGTCATCAGTCCTACACTTTCATCTTCTTTCAACTGTACTTTTCAAAAAATGTACCCAAACTTACTACTTCTTTATCTTTTGCATCAAAGGAAGAAAGGTCCACTTAATTTTCCAAAAATATTCCTCATTTATACTTTCATTTCTCATCTGTGCTTTTAACCTGCACTGTCTCTTCTGAAAACTTGTTACATATTCCCTTCAACATTCCTCCTTTTCACTTTTACCAGTTCAGTACAGTATTCAATCTCTTTCTCGATTTCCCTACATCCCCAAATTTCTCTCGATCTTTCTGTTTCTAAATTTCTGTTATCTTTTTTCCTATCACTTCTTTCCATTCCGTTCTTTTGGTTCATCAACAGAACTATACCCTGCTTGGTCTCTAGTCCATTTACTGCATCCATGACCAACTACTTTCTTTATCGCTTTGCTTCTTCACCAGTTTCTTTAAAGTTGTCTTTTCCCCCTGAAGTACATCCCTTTCCCTGTTTCCTTCTCATGCTGTATGTTCTCAATGAGTAGTTCCCATCAGGTCAACGGTTTTAATCACCCCATTTAAGACAGCGACCCTCCAATTTAGGTCTTTAGCTCTGAACTTTCTCTTAGCCTCAAGTTCCATAGGTCTGAATGCTTAAAATCCTACAGCAATCTTACAACAGATACACTGAACACCTCTCACTAGCAGCAGAAGTCTGAAGAGCTGGAATCATTATTCTTCCCCATTACCCCTTATTCCTCAAACAGAATTAGCTACCAAGTACTGTCTACCATAACTATAAAATACTTCTTCATTTTCATTTCTAATGCCCATGTTAGCTTTCATCTGGATAATTCTGGCAACTGATTGCTTTATGGCCCATGTTCTTCCCTCTAATCCATCCTCAATACTGCTACCAGAACTGTCTTTTAAACAGGAAACAGGTTATGCGAGAATTCTGCTTAAAACACCGTAAGGGCTCTCCTTTGCCTTCCGGAAAAGTTCCAAAGGCATTAACAGGAATTCAAGCTTCCATCTTCCTGCTTGTCCCAATGCCACACCTGAATATAAGACACACATGCTAAGTCTTATACTGTGCTCTACCAGGAGCTTGGAATGCATTTACTGCTCACTCAATGGTCAATCTTACTTCTTTAAATGGCAAACTCCTGTTCATTTTTCAAGATCAGATCAATTGTTATCTTCTCCCTTTATAGCCCATTCTGCGCCCACATTAACAAAATTAACTTCACTGCCCGACAGGGCACATTGTATATATCTATGTTGCTTCAGCTATTTGCATCCATGGTGCTCAGGACAGGGCGTGGCACACATTTAGTTCTCAATTAATTTATAGGTGGTAAATCAATTAACATATTTAATTATTAAGGAGAATAATTTCTATGCAATAAAGAATATGTTCTTACCAGATCTTTTAATTTGTTTAGTACCAATGAATTGTACGTTTAAGATATTTTTACTTTAACAGTATATAAAGCATTCCCTGGCTCTACATGCGATGAGAGAGTAACCACAATAAAAACAAAAGCATTTCTATGTCTACTGTAAGGACACCCTGATCAAATAAAAAAAAAATTAAACATGTTCCGCACATAGGCCACTGAATTAGGATGGAAGTATACATATGCTGGAATCTAACCAAAACTTACATCTTCTAAGTCTCTCAGTATTTACCTCTAATTCCGTCCAATACAGGAAACATACTTATTTTTGAGCTAAATTAGACAATTATTGAAGCAACTAATACAATGTTGCTAGCACCAAGGCGTGGCTCTCAGAAGTTCCCGATCATTTTTAAGAGTAAGAAAATGAATGAGGACCACCACTACCCAAAAATACGACCAAGGAAGAAAAAGGAAGGCAATGACAAGTCCAAAATAATAGCTACTTGTCAAAAGAAACGTTGCGTATTTCACAACGTAGGTTGTGTTTACATGAAGCCAGAATGAACACTCGGAGTTATTGTTAGGTTCTGATCTTTATTTCCCCTTCTCAATTCTTCTAAATACACATTAATATGTTGAAAACATTAAGGCTTTGTCAAAACTCACAGAGAGATAACTATTGTCAAATAGGTTAAGATAAATAAACCTAGCAGTTTGTAAAATTCCAGCCATTTTTTATAGTGGTGACCGAATTCTGACAAGTCTGAGCCTATATTCATTTCACCTGGCCTCTACTGGGAGACAGGTGGCCTGGGTTAGAAGGTACAGATGAGAAAAAAGACAGATTGAAATTTACGGGCCCATTTGGAGGATCATAACTTACTAACTTTGAAGCATGAAATCACATACTCTTAAGTATATATGTTGCTACTAAACACCTCTCAGAGAATACCTAACTTATAATAGATATAATGTTGCTTTGTCTCTAAATATTTTATAGATAAAAATTAAATAAGCTTAAAGATTATGGCGTGAATACCATGTATTTTATTTATAAAAACATTGGTAAATAAGCAGTAGGCACCACAAAAGGCTTGAACCTGAAATAATTTCTGGAAAAATTTGAGCAAAGATAAAACTTCTGTGTGGTGAAAGTCTTTCTAAGAAAAACTGCTTCAGTGAGATGGTAATCCAATATTTGACATTTCCTATTGTTTTCTATTAAAAGGCTTTTAGCAGTTCTCAGCAGAAAGTCAAACCAGCTCACGTGACAATATTTATTACTTAAAAAGCACAGTGACGTTTATTCAAAATCTGTGTTGTCTTTAAATAGAAAAATCTGTCTGCGTAATATTCCTGTGAATCTGAGAGTAGAGGAAAATCAAAATTTCAGGGAACCTACATATCTTGAAAAATGTATGACACATATCATAATCAATTGTAATAGTCATATTAAAATTAAATACTTAAAAATAAATCAGAACATAATATCTCAAAAAAGGCTGGCTAAACCTCATTAGTAGAAAAGAAATCCCCCAAATTAAAATAAATTGTATTTTATATTTTGACTGAAGTTACAGAGCAATGGAATTATGTATTTAAAATAGTTTAGCATCCCTGATTTGATATAACGGAAAGTCAGCATAACACCTTGGATGAGGAACCACAGCAGGTAGCAGCACAGATGAACTGTTTAGGGAAGATTATAGGTGAGTGCTTTGTGAGAGAAAGTGTTTCTAAAAGCAGCTTGGTCGGTAAGGATATTACGGATTACTGGATAATTGCATCACAATCATAGAAAAATAGGTGATGCTATTTTTAAGTCCTCAAGAATGAGAAGTACATGGAGGGTCATGGAAATGGTGCATATAGTATAAGTGGCAGTAATTGAAAACTGCATATATGGCTTATGGTGAATTTGATCACCTTTTCAATGAAAGGCCAGACTACAAATATGCTAAGCCTATCGTTTTCAACTTGAGGCCATTTCATCCTCACTTTGAGGACATTCGGCAATGCTTGAAAGATTTTGGACTGTCATGACTTGCGGGGGGGTGGGGGGTGGGGTTGAGACTTGCCTGCAAAGGGTGCTGCCAAACATCACGTAATACACAGGACGCACCGAACAGCTCCCTCACGACAAAGAATTACCCAGCCCCAAATGACCACAGCGCTTGAGGTAGCGAAACTCTGGCCTAAGTGAATCTCCTAAGACCTCACAACAACTTCAACTAACAGATTAAAAATTACCATAAAGAATATCATCCTGGATGTCATGTTCAAGCACCTTGGATCTCACGTCCAAGAACTTCTCACATATTAAAATGTATTTTTGCCTGTAAGTTAACTTCACTTTTGATTTATGAGTTTTCCTGGAAAGCATTATTATAAAATTACTCTGTGCATTCGTCGAGTACAGCACTATATCCCACGGAAGGCAGGATCAAGTGTTCAGAGGAATGTGTATGACGGCCTACTTTTTGGTTTAAGAAAGTAACAACTGACTTGACAAATAAAAGTATGATTGACGGTGAAAGAAATTACTCATAAAAATACTACAGGCATGAATTATAGAACAAAAGATGACTGTTGGCCATTTGTTTGAGAATAACACATGCATTTAGATTGGCTGATCACAATATTGAGAGAAATCTTCCCAGTGTGACTTAGAGGATTCATCCTTTTGTGGCGGAAATTTCTAAGACCTCCTGGCCGCACACTTCTAGGAATACACAGAACCCCATTTGCCTGAACAGTTTGTGCAAACTATATTCGAAGGAGGACGCGTGTGACGACCAAGATTATTGCCACCGAAAATACCTTCTGGATTCAAGAAGTGTTAACAGTCAAGAAGCTGGTGGAAGCTAAGCTATTGAACGGGGCAGCATGACAAGCTTAGTCTAAATCACACTGGCTAAAAGGGTTGCTTGAGGGAAGAGAGAAAAGGAAGAGGGAATCATTAGATCAGTGATAGTGTAAAGAATGGAGAAGTCATAGGGTTAGAGGCCCCTAACTGCTGTTTCCTCACTGGAGGAAATGACTTAACAATATTGAATTACCACTTCAAGGAGAAAGGAATCTGTCAGGAGCTCAAGAGAAGCTTGAGGAAACACTTGTTTTCCCCAAGAATGAACTAAACCAAGAAAATTTGGTGCTTAAGGAGGACTGCCACCAAGTGTTCTTTTTTAACATAGAAAAGGTAAAATAATTCTCTCTTTGAGCTGCAACCATGAGAATACCTTTGGGATGTAGCACTGGGGGGAGTTCTATTCAAAAGTAATTTCCAGAATCACTTACTGCATTAATTATAGATCCTTCTATGCTGGTTCAGTCCTTTAAGAAAAGGGGCTTTTGCTCTCATACATGTAAACTGAATTAATCTCCTGAGTAAAACAGAGCGGGAGGGAGGGAGGGAGGGAGAGAGATACAGGGACAGAGAACCTGTATGAGCTTAAATTCCTCAGGTGAGACTACTAAAAAGGATTGAGGAGCATTTTTCTTCTTTTTGGTGGGTAATTAGCAAAAGTTTAATAATCATCAAAACAGAGGGTGTTTTACGCCAAGCATATTTGAGTGAAAATAATCCCATCTAATGTTTGCAGAGAGTTCACTTTCATTAAGCGCTTCCTCGCTGGAGTTCTCTTACACCAGCTGCATGTAAGCCAGAATTTTCAGATTAAGCTATTCTCTGACCCTTAGTTTTTACCCTACTTTTGCCACCGTGGTTCTGTGAAGAGTCAAATTGAGTGTTAAATGTAAGGCACAAACTCACAGACAGCAATTCGCACGAAAGTGCTTCAAAAGGGAACATTTGGAAATGATTTGAATGTTGCGCCTGAATAGAGATGAATAATGCACACGCACATTTCCCAGCCATGACACAGAAATCTCGTGCCCAGGACATCTGTTTCTGTACTTAATAGATCAGCTGGTTGTCATTTTCATCACATGTATGTTGTGTCAACTACTGTCGAGGAGTACTTCTGCCATCAGTTAAAGTTGATTTTATACCTCAAGTCATCTCTAAACATTAGTATTCTTAAGACACTCTGTGATAAAATATAACACCATTTTCAAAGAACAGCAGGATGTTTTTACTGCTTCATACATAACTCAATTGCAAACATGGAATTAATAAGAAGAAAACACAATAAATTAGTTAAATGTTACCTGATTCACTACCCAACTAGATTTACTATAGACCAAAGTAATTATCAAATTCCAGCTATGCCAGTGTTTGGAGGCAATCTACACTAAAAAGAAAGGGCAATGGCCTTACATTTCTTAAATTTACATATTTAAATTGAAGTCATAACCCTGGGGTTTGAGATAAGACTCCAAAGTCATCAAAGTCATGACAAAGAGTAAGAGATAGAAACGAGTTTGATAGTTTTCTATTTGGAAAACTTTTTGAAATGCAATTAAGAGTATACTAGATCTCAAAGCAAGAAGATACAGCAGTGTAGAGACCGCACGGTGTATTTAATAGAGTTGGAAACTTCCTTGGAAATCCCATCAGTTACTTTGTTCATCCAACATATTTTTCCTCCCCTTTACATTATTACGAAAAGAAAAAAGCTGGTCTAGTTGGTGTAGTAATTGTCCACACTTATTGCTTTTTTCTTATTTAAATTAAACTTACTTTAACTGATACGTAGAACATGAAAATTGTACATATTCATGAGCGCTACGAGCTGTTTGATGCATGTATAACCTGTGTAATTTTTGAATCAGGGTAAACATATCTATTTCCAGAATTATTTATCATTTTGATGGTGGATACATTCCAAATCCTTTCTTCTGGCTTTTTAAAAGCTAAAATACACTATTGTTATCCATAGCCTCCCTGGTGTGCAATAGCACACAGGAACTTCTTGCTTCTGCCTGTAACTTCCTACCATCCAAGCCTCTCCCCATTCCTCCCTCCTCCTCTCTCCAGCCTCTAGTAACCACCACGCTGCTCTCAATGTCTATGTGATTCATTGCTTAGATTCCACATGCTACTGAGATAATGCGGCAGTTTCCCTCTGGAGTTGTGAGCCAGAAGGAGAGTAGACAAAAATCACATGGGAAATGACTAGACTCCGTAGATTTTTTTTTTTTTTTAAAAAGGCATCTTTTTTAGGTAAGAGACAAACATTTCCTACCAATTGTCTTGCTAATGGGGACTTTTGTGAGATCACCAACTCTTGAGTGCTCTAAACATTTAGCAAATGTTGCTATTTGTGTGCCCCAACAATCAAGTCTCAAGTTCAGCTTTCCACCAATTCAACAGCCGGTCACTTTTATGAAACAAATATTGGTTTAACTACTATGTGCAAGGCACTTAATTGGACACAGAATATACCAGTGAACAAGACAAACAATGAGCTCCTATCCTCACAAAGCATATTCCAATGCAGTAATTTTCAACTTCTGTTGCAAAATAAACTCACCAGGGGACTTAAATACTAATGTCCGGGCCTCATGCCAGACCACATACATCATCATCAGTGAAAGTAGAGACTGGCTCTCATTATTTTTTTTAAAATATCCCTAGTTGATCCTGATATGCAGCCAGAGTTGAAAATTGCTTGTCTAACTGATCATTTTTACTTAATCATTTGGAAAATGATTCCATATCATACATGTACACACAGGCTGATTGCCTTATATCAGTTCTTGGACAGTTTTCTGCTTCTCTTCAACTAGATTATTATAGCAATATATCTTGAAACTATAAATGGCAGCATGAGGTCACAATCCAAGGACTAAGAATATAGTGCATGTAGACAAATACATACATACTGCATGCATTTTTCCATCAGTATCAACCAATATTGCTTGTCCTGGCTACTTATTCATTGCTGTGATAGACTAGCCAACATCCACAACCTATGAGAGGAAAGATTTATTGTAGCTCACAGCTTCAGAAGGTCTCACACAGTTCATTCATGGGGCAGACGGAGAGGGTGAAGGCACATGGCAGAGGCTGGAGAGCTGCCCACCTCATGGAAGACAGAAGCCAAATGAAATAGAAGCAAAAGTCAATATCCGGAGACTCAGGCAAGTTCAGCGCCTTTTCAGGAAGAAGCTGATACAATGTTTTTTCTTCCTTCCTTTACTCAACTCAAGATGCAAGTTCTCCTACATTCAGGATGGGTGCCTGCACTCCCTCACTTCTTGGCCCACAAGTCAACAACACACAACTGAAAGCTCTGCCCTGAGCACATTCAATTTCAACAAGCTGATACAATCCCTCTAATTTAAACCCCAAGCATGCATCCCTTCCAGCCAGGCCCTACCTCCCAACAGCAGACAGTTCCAGTTATCCCACTATAACCAAATACATGAAGCTTTTGGGGGACATGCCAGAGTCAAGCCATAACATCACTTTTTTTGAGACAGGGTCTTGCTCCATAGCCCAGGAAGGTCCTGAACTCACTATGAAGTCCAGGCTAGCCTTAGACTCGCACAGTCCTCCCGTCTCAGCCTCCCTAGTGCTGTGTTTATGGGCATGTGCCACCACACCTGGCTTTTGTGGTACTGGGGAATTGAACTCCAGCCACAGTACCACTTTTTTAAGGTTACAGTTTTTGGAGTATTTCATACCAAACACATAGTAAACTCTGATGATGATTGGTTTCTTTGGGAGTAGTTTTTAAGAACTTCCCAAGGAGTCTATTTGATGAGAACACTAAGCTCCAGTTTAAAGCGTCCACTCATTCCATCTAGGCCCTACCTCCAAATAACACAACTTTATCCCACTACATCCACATACCTGACGCTTTTGGGGGACACTCCAGATCCATACCATAGCAGTAGGCAAATCATCCATACTAATGCTGACATTTATGTTAAGGAACAATGGCACTCTAAATTTGTGGAAATGAGGACTAACGGACGTTTGTCCCTGTTGTACCAAGAGATACTGGAAGGTACAGGCTTGAGTGCCATTTGCACAGTCAGAAAACAGAGACAAAATTACTTTTAATTTTCTTTTCATTTAGAAAATAAAGTCTGATGATGACTCTTCGATTCTAAGAGACCTAAAATAGGTGATACGTTAACAGTGAAGAAAAAGGAACTGGTGTGGAACAGGAAAAAAACCAATGTCTAATTCCAAATAAATGCAGTATGCTTATTTAAATAAGGAGTGTTAGAATCAGCTTCCAGTGATCCAAACTGCGCAGAAAAACAAAGGGGGAATTCATCCATGAACACATGAAGAGATGAAATTTTGAGATGCAAAAGGGGCCCAACTAACCAGCTGAAAACTGAGTTCGATTTTAACAGACATTAGAAACAATAGCCCTTAAGTGGCCAGGGAGGTCCGTACAACAACATTATGGATCTGTGATGGTTCATCACAAGGAGGAGAGTGTGTAGAGACCGTTGCTTTTCGCTCTTAGGCTGAACTTAGCTTTAGCCTTTGGATTTATAGAATCACATACAATTATCTCCTGAGTAAGTATTCTTATGCCCACAATTAATGTTTCTAAAATTTGTTACTCTTTGCCATTATTCATCAAACACAACTCTAAGACCTGGCACAAATGGGCCTGCCAAAGATACTGATCTTTTGAGAATTGATGTTATAACATCAATTATCTATTATGTTATCCATATCATCTATCAGGATAATTAATACAGCACCAAAAATACATTTGAAGATTTATACTTTAATAACATATTCTAATTACAGATTAGATGATTATATCTAGAAGTGCATGCTTACTTTACAAAATTTTACTTGCATAACTAAAATTTTCATAAAATTCAGGAAATCAAAACTAAAGTTGAAGCAAAATAAATGAGGTTTTCAAATTAAGATTATTTTTTATTTACTTGTGATCAGACTGTTACTGACCTAGAAGAGCCAACTCTCCCTCCTGACTTACACATATAATATCAGATTTTTTCAGATATCTTTGCTCCTCTGCTTGTGCATATGCTTCAAAATAATAAGATGCCACATCATACCTACTAGGTTAGCTGTAATAAAAATGTTAATAGTAAGTACTAAATCTGAACTGGGCTCTGTGACCCCCAACCTGGCCAGTTCCAAGGAAGAAAGCCCAGCTCCTAATTCCCTTCTCTTTAATAATACTTGCCTGCATCTACCTTATCTCCACATTCTATCACAAGTCAACCTAAAGTCACATTTCCATAGTGCCCTACTCTTCACCTGGTGGGTGCCAATGAGTCAATTAATCATGAACTCACACTTCTCCTTCTACTCCCTACCCCCCCCCCCCACTGCTGCCCTACTCTTCACCTGATCACTGTCACCAATATTCTTTGTACCCTCTGGTTATAATAGTTCCATTCACCTCACCCCCTCCCCAGGCTCTAGTAATGAAGATTCTCACCCCATCACGAGCCTCTAGTAAAGAAATTCTACTCTCTGATTTTGTAAGTTCAATCGTTTTACATTTCATATATAAGTGCGAACAAATGGTGTTTGTCTTTCTTTGCTTGGTTTCTTTCACTTAGCATAAAGCCTTCCAATTTCAGCTCTGTTGCCAGAGATGACAGAATTTCAACTGGACACAGTAGCATACACCTGCCATTCCAAATCTTGGAGGTTAAGGTAAAAGGATTGCAAGTTTGAGCCCAACCACAGCAACTTAGCATCTCAACTAGAGCTGGTCCCTAGTGAAACAGGCAGGTAGGGACGGTGGGGTGGGTAGGGAGAGGGACAAAGGGAGAGTGGGAAAGTCCTTGTCACCTTGACAAGATACGTAAGTGCACAAAACGCTCAACTTCATTGTAAACCTTAAATTTTGCGCTTCTACATATCGATAAAATGGGAAAAAAATAAAACAAAAAGGGCTGGGGATGTAGAATAGTGCAAAAACCTGTCGTTGGTTCCCTTGTATAAGTCAAAACAAAACAAGAAAGAAATTCTTCCCTTTAAAGGATGAATAGTATTCTACTGTGTGTGTGTGTGTGTGTGTGTGTGTAAACTTTTTTAGTCTTCCATTTATTGACATGTAGGTTGCTTCTGTATCTTGAGCATTTTAAATAGTGCTGCAATGCCCATGGAGAGCTTACTATTTTAACTCTGAAAACTGATTGTTGACATTATTTCACGGTGCTACATTGAATTCATGGTGGATAAGCGTATGAACTAGGTATTCTTTGGGACGAAGAATTTATAAACTGTCAAATGTAGAATTTTTGCCCTGTCAAATTAAAATACACAAACCTGAGACAATTTTCATATTTCCATTTACTTTGTCACTATAGCTCCTAGCCTTTTGCCACAGAATTTATTTCCTACTACCTATTCAGTAACTCAGTGCAATCTGATGAGACTCTTTCTGCTTCACTGAACATTTTCCTTCATGTTCATCAGTATGCCAAGTCTGAGGGTCTTTTTTCAATCTTTGGCTCTTGAATGTGTCTATAGTATCAGTTGGTGCCAACCATCACCACAACTGTTGATTTTCTCTCTTTTGATTCCAAAAAAATTACATATTATTCTTACTCCCTTTCTATCACTCTTACAATCTCTACTCAAACTCTTTCCTTGGCTACATTTTCTACACCAGCACTTTGCATTTACTACCTTTGGTTGGTTTTGGTTCAAATTGTTTTGTTTGTTGACTCTTCTCTTCACATGCAATTATGTCCATTGTCACAGTTGCAATTAACACTTGAATTCTAATGGTATTGATGAATCACAAATCTACATCTTTAATCACATTGGTTTTCCTAAATCTCAGTCTCACAATTCCAACAGTCACATTCTCTGGTATCTCAAGGATAACATGTCAAATTGGAACATCTTTCCGCATCTCAAATTTATTCTACCTGCTGAATGTTCAATTTCATTTAATGGTACCGACACTTCTAGTTCCCAAGATTGGAACCATGGAATCATTCTGAACCACCCTCCTCTCACTTTAGCACTCCAACTTACCAGAGTTACCAACACTTGGCATTTTAACCATCACGATGTCTCTTCCATGGGTCTGCCATGCACATTCCTATTGCCCTTACATTAATTTAGGCTACCATCAACATCTTCCTGGGCTATGCCAGCAGTCTACTAAATGGTATTTCTGTCTTTACTCTTTTTTGATGGTGCATTCTGCCACAGAGAAGTGTCTCTTTCCTTAAAGAGATTTTCTCGTTTCATATTGCCCCACCCTTGAATCAGTATCATTACCCAGTGAGTTCCCTTCCCACAAGTTGTCGCGTGAAATAACATACGTAGCCTTGCCAATGCCACCATAATAACTACCAAGCTATCATCAGTAGTTAATGATCAAGAAAGATCAGTGTAACAATTATGTTTAGGATGGCTGTAAGGACCAAAACACATGTGTCCTAGAGTACCATTAAGGACAGAGTTGATTTGTGCTCTTTTGGGAAAAGTTGAAAACAACATTGAGATCTGATAATTAATATTTGAAAAATATCTACAACTAGGCTGGAAGAATGACTCAGTGGTTAAAGAGCTTGCCTAGCAAGCACTAAGCCAAGCACTAAGTACCCAAGTTCAATTCCTCAGCATTACATAAGCCAGGTGTCGTGGCACATGCCTGTAATTCCAGCACTCAGGAGGCTGAGGCAGGAGAATTGCCATGAGTGCAAGGCCAGCCTGGGCTCCACAGTGAGTTCAGGACCAGCCTGGGCTACCGGGCGAGACCCTGTCTCAATAAACAAAACAAAACAAAATCTACAACTTCACTTCCACTTATTGTCTAGCCTGCTAGTAACACTTCGTGTGGTTTTGACAAAAGCATCCCAACTCTTCAGAGAAGCCTAGTTCTTAACTATAGCTACATCTTTTATTAAAGATTATTTTTAAAACAATATATTCTTAGTGCCTTTTGTTCAGATTTTTTCTTCTCTTCCATTATCCATTCTCTGTTTTTGTTTCTAAGCTAGTAAATTCTAAACCATTGAAAATATTTTAATAAAATATGCTATATAAAATTTATCACTTTGCCTAAGGATTTATTTTGTGATGGAAGATATCAAATTTGTTTCCTAACACCTAGTAATTCTAATGTCTTACTACCTCCTGCCACTGTCTATACAACTCTTAAAAGCTCTATTGGCACGACACTGACACAGCTGAAAAGCTGAATTTTAGGGTAATATACAAGCTGGTTTGCCTATAAGCCATGAATCAACAAGCTCAACTGACTTTTTTCTTGTAATTAACACATAGTGCTTCTGTAATAATGAGCTGATTTGCAAAGAAACAACTGCTTTCAATCAAACTGATTATTTGCACAATAGTTCAAAGTAATTTCGTTTTAAAAACAACTAGTTCTGTGACTAATTTCAGTCATGCATGTACACAAAACCTGAATTAGCCATTTGTACAAGTGACTCATAAGCATTATTTACTGCAACACCGATATAAATAATTAACCTACACCCTCTTCTAGGCATTTTAAATATTTCCCATAATGCTATACCATAGCTGCTTAGAATCCTCCAATAATTCCTTGATTATGCAACAAAATGTGATCCTTCAATTATAGCATTAGACCCAAATGGAGTATTTTTACTCCTTAATCTCTCCAAATTTTGTATTTTCCTCAAGACTCTGTGTCCCAGCTCCTCTACAAAGTACTTCGTGACTTATTCATTGCTGGGAAAGAATGTTGGACATCCACAAATTAAGAGACAAAAGATTCATTTAGCTCACTGTTCCAGGTCTCATTCCACTGATAGGTGGCTGGCAATGGCAGAAAGCCATGACGATGGCCTAGCTGGAAAAAAGCTCTTCATAGCTTGCTAGACAGGAAGCCAACTCAGGGAAGAAGGCAGAGTTTCCCTTCCAGGTCTTGTCCCAGTGGTTCACCCCTTCTGGTCATGCCCCAGGGCTCTATCCCCTCTGACCAGGCTCTACCTATTCACAAAACATGGTTCCATAGGTGTCCCCCTACATGCAAATACACAAGGCTTTTGCGGGACATTTCATATCCAAACCACAATAGAAGTCATCCTTAAGTATAAGCTGCACTAAGTCTCTCTTCTTTAAAGTCATATGGTAATTACAGGCTAAAGCACATACTGTTAACATTTGAAATGTCGAAATTATCATTGCACACCTAGAAGAGCACATAACAAAAGAGATACTTCATCAGCTCTTCCAAATGTACCTCATAAACTTACACTTTTCTTGCTATTGGACTGAGAATGCTCCTAAAGTATAAAAACAATTCTCCAATTTACACTTCATTATGTGAAAATACCAAGAAAAAGCTCTTTACCACCGTCCCTTTAATTCTTCACTGACTCATTAACTGAGGTAAGAGTGTATTTGCAAGCAAAGTTTTAAATATAACAGACTGGGCTCAATCTGAATAGGTCTTGGGTATGGGAAGCTTCTGAAAAGCTCATTTCCGACACCAGCTATCTTCCCCTTTTCTTCTACCATAAAGGTATTCAAGACTGAATATCACATTCATGACTAGAAAACAAACTCCATCCTGTAAGACAAGTTTATAGTTTAGGTTATACTGAGAAAGCAATTCTCATTTACAGTATCTGGGCTATCAAAAGAAACCTTCTACATTGACTAGTAATAACCTCTACTTACTGAAATGATACCAGTCCATAACACTAATTATGAGGATGGAAGCAACAGAGAAAGAAAAGCCGGAAGAGAACAAATGGAGATTTTTTTTTTTTTGCATCTTAAACATAAATGAGGAGGAAGCTGATTTTTGCCATATTCTCTGTCTCTATTAATAGTCAATATGCCTATGCTGCAAAACAAAACAATTAGGTGCTAACATTGAAAAATGCATATGCATTATCTGAGACATTATTTTAAGATATTCTCTTCCTAGGAAGTCTAAATTTACTACACTTCATGAAATAAGGAGGCAGAAAAAGAAAAATTTAGACACCGGCATCATAAATGCATCACAATGACGGATAATTTCCCTTGGTGTGGTGAGGCTCCCGTGGATAGAGGAGGGGAAAGGGAGCAAGATGACAGCGGGTGACAAGAGTTGAGCTCCTTTTCTGCTTCACTCATGAGAGCCGGGTGGAGCTAGAACACTAAGTTCCTAACTTGCTTCAGCAGAGAACTCAGGTGGTGAACATCACATGACTATTTCCTTTAGGATACACTTTTCACCATATTGAGATAGAGTGTGCTTTGAAAATGTTTCTGGATATGAAAGAATATACCAAGCAGAACAAGTCAATATCTATTCCTCATTTTATATTCTACTTGTTAGAGACTAGACTCTAATTACATATAACGCTTTATGTAGAATATATATTAGGAATCTTTGGAAAAGTTGGATCCTTTGATTCACATCTGTTAACTTTAAAACATCACAATCTCCTTAGGAAATGACATTTAAGTTGAAGTGAAACAATTTTTTAAAAAGCCCATATTCAATGGAGTGATCATTTGCAAAGAATTTACCACATGAGGAATTTAAATACCAACTTCGTTTAAACTACCAGCCATAGTCATATTAATGATTATTATTAATTTATTACTACTCTGTCTACTATATTTTCTATAAAATTTCTTTATATGCAGTATTTTGGCTTTTTTTTTTTTTTGTCCAAAAGCTTTGGGAAATAGACTAAAAGCCCGAGGCCTTGAGAGCTTCCATGGTTTTCTTGACACCACATAGCTAGTAATAACACTGACAACTAACATTTAGGACATTAAGAATACTAGTGTAATGCACTTAGAGTTTATATTGATGTATGTAATGTCCATGCCATGCCATATTAAATAAAAATATATTTTAAATCTAAACTTTTTTGAGACAAGGTCTTGTTCTGCAGCCTAGGCTGGTCCTAAACTCATTATGGAGCTGAGGCTGGCCTTATATTCACAGCAATCCTCCTGCCTCAGCCTCCCGAGTGCTGGGATAACTGTCGTGTGCCACCACACCCAGTTTATGTGGTGCTGGGGAATTGAACTTAGGGCTAATGTGCTTGCTAGGCAAGAGCTTTAACCACTGTGCCAATCCTCCAGCCCCCTTAAATCTTATCTTATAAAGAGATTTTTGATTACAGGCTATCAAATGTTTCAATAAGAAGGTTTATATATTTAATGTGTCTGTAAAGTTAGTTACAAATAAATGAAAACAAATAAAATTGTACATTAGCTGGAATCTAAAAGTCTATGGAGTTATAAATTCTATTTTCTCTACACTCAAATGTCCATAAGTAGTTTGGTTTGGAGCTATTAATTTCAGTTATAAATGACATTGTTGTTTTCTGTTTGAGGTTAACCTGCAGAAAACAAGCAAACATTGCAGAACACTCTTCAAAGGAGCTTTGCATTTAACTTACTGGATTTCCATGTGAAGCAAACACCCATTCCTTTCAGTATTTAGCTTCCAACACACTCTTCCACTGACAAGATAGAGCAACTTTAGATGGCAAAGCTGTCTTCTAAGTAAACATGGATGCAGAAGACTCCAAAAAGAAAGAATAATTACCAAATCTTTGGCCTAAAGTAGCTTGAATGATAGAAAGAATATAAAACATGGAGGATAATTGGATAAGCTGAATATATTACAAACTTAATTTGAACAAGAAAGTGTATTATCCTGTCAATTGTGCAATAACCTATATGAAATTGTTTGATGATTTCAGCCTCATTCCTGGTTGGTAATATTCATATCATTACAATCATTGTCCAAATGGAAAGTTTTTCACACTTTCACTAGACAGAGCAAGTGCCTACTGGAGTGCAGAGAACTTACTCATTAGAAGTTGTTCTTTTACGTGAACCTGAGAGTACTTTCAAGGTCAATAGCTTTTATTTTCACAAACTCTTGAATATAAATACTTTAACTCCATAATCCCCCATGATTTGTAGCTTAAAACTATCAAGGGGAACAAAGGCCCCTCCCAAACATAGAATGAAAGGGTACACTTACATAGTATCATAGAATAATTAGGTTGGATTTTAAATATATTTTATTTTTCCTCCATCTCAACGCCTTATTGTTAACCTAAAAAACCAGCATATAGAAAATTCTTCTTATGGAATAATAAAACCTCCATTTAGTCTTTGCTTTTTCACTGTCCTGCTTATTCAAATCTGAACAAGTAACTCCCTTATAAATTGGGAGTGGTAAACTTTGCTCTCTCTGTATGAGATAGGACTGGTGTCCAGATCCAACTGTATATTAAAGAAGAGAATGCTACCAAATTTTGTGATATATAAATACACTGACTGAAGTGAGAAGCTAATTTGCATGCATGCGCGTTATCTAAAAAGATTCAATAGTGAGATTTCCAAATGCTGGGCTTGTTCATTAAAATTTCTTGCCTTCGACACAAAGCAAATAAAGAGAACAGAATAAAATCATCCAATTCTGTATCAGGAGATGTATTTGGAGATTTATAATCAGTCAACCCACTTACACCATTTTGTAGACATGCTTCTGTGGGTGTGTCTGCCCACATGCATGCATGTGTATTCTATGTACTTCCACACCAAAATGTTTAAAAAAAGACTCATATTTTTTATCCTCTACTTCTTCAATATGTCTTTTTTTCAGATAAAAGCATCTAATTGGTTTCTGATGTTGACTGAAAATCAAAAATGTGACCATTAATACTAATATGTAAGTCACTGGATGAAGGAACACCTAGCTTTGATTCAATACTTTTCAGTCCTCTTATTCCTTCCTTTTGAAATGGGAGTGTTTACCCTGTGCCATTGTACATTGAGATTTACGTAACTTGTTTTTTTATTTTTATAGAAGCTTACAGGTAGAAGTGTGTCTTGAATTTTAGAAGAAACTTCATGATCGGACTTCTGAAAACTGCTGGAACCGTTGAGCTTTCAGGGGACAGGTTATTGTGCTTTTGTTTGTTTACAGGGTGGTTCTACAAGATTAGTTAGAAGTCTCCAGTTGGAATTGCTTCCATTTGAAGATTAAGAACAATGTTAGGAGATGTGTTTGGTCGTGAAGCTGACAATATGTGGATTGTGATTGTTAATCCTGATATGTCAACTTCATTAGATTATGGAAACATTGCAAATAAATAAAGCGAGGTCTTGGGTGTGTCTGGGTGAACAATGGAGGCATGACCTTGGGTAGTGCATCTGGTCCCTCACTTTTTCCTCTCTGGTGTTGTTCCCCTGTTGTGCTTCTTGGCAACTATTAACTAAGCAGCTTTGCTCTGCCATGTCTGTGTGTCCTGAAGTTTTGCTTTGGAGCCTGCCACTGGTGTACTGAATCTCCTTAAACCATGAGCTACGTTAAACCAGTTCTCTTATAGTTTGGATCTGGAATGTCCCCCTTCCCCCAAAACCTCATGTGGTTAGAAGATGAATGGATTGTGGAGGTTAATTGGATCAAAGAAATTAATCTATTGATTCCATGTGCTAGTCAGTGAGGGGACTTGGTCATAAAGGGTAGACAAATGAGGGTTTGGCCTGGAAGGATGTATTTCTGCTCCAGCTTCTCCCTGATCCCTGTGTTCTCTGGCCTTGATGGGTTGAAGAGCTTTTCTCTGGCTAGGCCTTCTGCCATGACTTTTCATCATTAACATTCCAACATGAATGGACTGAGATCTTTCGAAACAGTGAGTTAAAAGTCAGTCTCTCCTCTTTTAAGTTGTGGGCACTGAGTATTGTGTCCCAGGAGCAAAAACAGTTACCAAAATAGAAATTAGTACCAGAACTGCAGTCATTGATGTGACTACCTGACTATGTGGTTTGGAAAGCTCTGTAATTACCTTGTAGGAGGACCTAGGAAAGGTGGAGGTATCAGTGAGAGAAGCCTTGGAATGCTGTAAGCTATGCTTAGTGGAAAATTCTTGTCAGAGCTCAGAAGACCAGAAAGCTGATAGAAGTGCAGAGAGTAGAGACTAGTCCAAAAATTTTCAGGAAGGAAGGAATGCTCCATTGGTAGCTGGTATAGAAAAAAATGTTACTTTTCTGACAAAAATATGGTTGGCAGTTTGCCCATTTCCTTAGGCTTTGTGTGAAGCTGAGATTAAAGGTGGCAAACTCCCTTTTGGTATGGTAATGTGTGCCCTGTGCCATTGTATATTGGAAGTCATTACTTTTTCTCAGAATTTTTACAAAGGCTTGAGCTAAGAGTTTCCCTTCAGTCATAGAAGAGCCTTTGGTTGTGGACATTTCAGCAATACTGGAACTGTTAGGACTTTGATGACTCTTAGAGAGGTGTTCAGAGCATTTTGCATAAAGATGTGGACAAGAGCCTTTTAGGAGCTGTGGTTTACTTTGGATCTGGAATGTCTTTGGAAAGTCACATGTACTTGGATCGTGGGGGTTAAATGGGTTATGTGGATTAACCTATTGATTTCACGTGCTACTAAGAGGTGGGGCCTGGTCAGGAGAGATAGGCTGATGAGAGTGTGCCTAGAGAGAGAGATTTTTTTCCCCAGCTTCTCCTCAGTCTTTCTGCTACACAGACAGGATGGGAAGAACAGCTTTCCTCTGACTAGGCTCTCCCCTGTGCCTCACACCATTGCCAGACTTCCATGAATGGACTGAGACCCCTGAAATTGTGAGCAAAAACAAACCTCTCCTCCTTTAAGATGTGGGTGTTAGGTATTGTGTTCTAGCAACAAGAAAGTGATTAAGACATTTCCTCTTTAAGTTGTAGGTATTGGGTATTGTGTTTCAATAACAGGAGAAAACTTAGCAGTATGAGCATTATACATCTTCAAAGAGTTACCTAAGGCATTTGGGAATCAACATTTACTTCACCCTCAAAACTTATCACTGGGCCTGGTACATGGTAAGTGCATAGAACACTTTCACTAAGTACATATTGCCCCAAGAAAGTATCATCCTTTTTATCTATATTCCCTCAGTTCCTATACATAAATTCCACTTACATATGTTATCTGTGTCAATGTACTCATAACGATCTCACATTTATTTTTGTTGCATGGCAAATACACCTTAAGGTAATACTGAGTAAGTCATGTGCTTGTATAACTCCCTGCGTGACTGTGGGCAGAACCTATAAATTATTTTTAACCAAAAGAATATGGTAAAGGAAAAAGGACTTCCCACATGTAAATAAGGCTTTTATCACTTGACTGTGGCTTAATAGAAAGAGATTATCCTAATTAAAAAAAAATTGTAAGAAGGATAGGGACATCCCTGAAGTTAGAGATGTGAAACAACAGAGACTCTATTTCCACTGCTGGCTCTGAAGAAACAAGCTTCCGTGAATTCTGAAGTCAGAAAAGAAATTTATTTTGCCATCAAGGTAAGAAAGCTGGATGTGAACTCTTCCCTACTCAACTTTTAGATGAGACAAAGCCCAACTGGCATTTTCAAGGTGGCCTGTAAGACTGAGCAGAAAAACCAAATAGGTCAAGGCCAGACTTCTGCCTTATAGAACCTGTGAGATAATACATTGATGTCATTTCAAGCCACTCAACTTGTGATAGTTTGTTACACAGCCAAAGAAAACCAATACGTCCTGTGTGTTTAAGTCTTTTTTTTTTTTTTTTTTTTTTTGCCATCCTGGTAAGTAAGTATTTTAAGGGAAGAAGGCATATCTTTTGCTTTGCCTCTGTGTACTTAGTGAATGCCCTGGCAAGTACCCCACAGAAAAACTAGCAGGTTTAAATGAATCGTTTCTACTTAGGAGTACTGGATATTACACTGTACCTCCTGCTGAAGCAGCTTTCTACTAAGGAAGTAAAATGCAATATCCTACCGTCTGCTTTGTCACATGTTTTTCATCAGAGTGGCAAGAATTAGGCACAGATGAAAACCAGTAGGAGTCGTGTACTTACTTAGCAATGCGCAAAGCTGAAAAATGACCACATTCCTTTTAAAGATGGTAATAACGTAGGATGAAAATATAATTCAGAAATCCAATTACAATGAACTAACTAACAAACTGGCTAGGCTGGCCACACATGGCTAGTATAAATCAGAGTTATTTTCCTCTTCCTTAATTTGCTTCACAGCCAAGCTTTGGCTTCGTTTTTAAAGAAACTGAGATATCGAGTTGATATCTTGCCTTAGAAATTTTAATAGTTTTAATTTTATCTCAGACTAAGTATCTTTAGCCCAGCCTAATTTGGTCACCAACAATAAAAATTTTCAGTAGCTAAGATTCTATTCAAAAACTTAACAATCTCTGTGCCAGTACACCGTCAGTTTCTTTTCTTCTTTTTTGCTTTTTCCTTATTATTTATTTATTTATTTATTTTTGAGAAAGGGTCACACTCTGTAGTCCAGGCTGGTCCTCAACTCACTAGGTAGCCCAGGCTGACCTTGAACTCAAGACAATTCTCTTGTATCAGTCTCCCAAGTGCTGGGATTACAGACATGTGCCACCATGCCCAGTTTATGTGGTGCTGAGGAATCGAACACAGGGCCTTTCTCAGAAAGTCACTTTCTTACACACAGAAACAAAAAGTCAAAGTTATGGTCCCACAGGGAAAAACCCCCAAAGGCCCCAAAAGTCTTATCTTCATTCATTCTTTCTTATTCTCAGTGTCTCTTTCTCTAAGAGAATAGGTAAGTTTGTGTATTCGTTAGTATAAAGAGTAACAATAAATGTGCGAGTTCACATCTATTATACCACTTTGATTATAAAATATAGCTATATATTCTCATTTTAGCTGCAAGAACCCTCAAACTTCAAATAGCTTAATCTTATTTGATAAGATAAAAGGACACGCGGGGCTATCAGTGATTTGATTATGTTAATGTTGAGGTACCTGCTCCCAGGAAGGTTAGACTCAAATGCCTTTCTCAGTGGACCAGGAAATTCAAGAGCTTATTACTTAAATAAGCACTGCCTCCATTTCCTTCTTTAAATGCAAACAGCCTGTGAAAGTGTCCTTCTGATCCTTATTGTCACTTAAGGTCCAAATGATTAAGTTTGTCATTTCTTTAAGCAGAACTTGTCTTCAAGGGGTTAGAAAGTAGACACAAACGAATAGAATAAGTGTAAAATCCCTGGTTGTCTGAAAGAAATAGGAAATATGAACTCCTGGGATTTGTACAAGTAGTGAATAAAATAAGGTCTATCTGTCAAACTTGCTGAATAAGCTTTATGTATTCAAACATGAACACAATGTAATGTCAGCTGTACACATTGCTGTCTACTGAGATGAGTCTGAAGAATTTCAGATGCATACTAAGTTTTTTCTATTTTCATTAATCAAAATGAGTTAAATAATCTCATCATTTCTAATACACATACAAAAGAAAACATAAAATTACATTCTTGCATATTTAGGATGTTTAAGGAAAATGATTCTCAAAATTTCATGACAGGAGACAAAGAATTCCACAAGCGCCTATTGTGGAACATCTGCCCTACCTACCACACAGTCTACAATCTTTTAGAAAATCTGCAAGGATATGTAACCTCAAGAATTAAATGAAGTTGGAAAGTCAGTGGTACGCTAGAAAACTGGATTGGTTTTCTAGTTCCTTCTTCTAAAATGCTTTACCAAAAATTTTTATGACATGTCATTGTGATTTCTACTTATTCTGCAACACCTAACCTAGATGCACTTACCCCAGTTTTTGTTTTTTGAGACAGGGTCTCACCCTTTAGTCCAGGCTGGTCCCGAACTCGTAATGTAGCCCAGGCTGGCCTGGAACACACAGGAATCCTCCTGCCTCAGCCTCCCAAGTGCTTATATTTTAGGTGTGCGTGACCATGCCTGACTTCTGTGGTTTGAGGAAATCAAACCTAGGCCTTGAGTTTGTTAGGCAAGTGTTTTAACCGCTGTGCCATGCACCCAGCCTATCCTCACCCTTTTGAGGGCCATTTTCTAAAGCTGAAATAATTGTTATCGTTGGTAGTATATTCTCACATATAAACCATATAATAGGTACTACCTTGTCTGTAATTTCAAATCATTCCATATATTCTTCAATTACTGTTTTTATTGCCTTATAGTATAGGAGTTATTTTGTTTTTTTCTATTATTCTCTTTGAAGACAAAGTTTTTCTTTATATACACTAGTATCAATCCTTCCCACCACAATGCTTCCCACAATAGTTGGCACATAGTGTGTGTTCTTATGGTGGCGAACTTGGATTAAACAGTTGACATTAGAGGTTCAGAAAATAAAAAAGTGGCCATAATAACCATTTCTCATCAAACCCTGTCATATAAAGACTTGCCTCTCATAAATGACATCTTCAAATCTAAATACCCACGAAAACAGTATTATTGTAATATCAGTTCAATTTAAAGACTCTGGAGAAGTAATCTCAGAGGAAGGGTTATGGTCTGAATATCTGTGCCCTTTAATCACATGCTGAAATCTAATTTCCAGGGTAACTATTGGGGTATGAGACCTTTTGTGAGTGATTTGGCCCTCACGAATTACATTGGTATCTTAATAAAAGAGACATCAGAGAAATCCCTTACCTCTTCCACCACGTGCAGACATAGTGAGAGAAGCTGCCATCTCTAAATCAGAAAGTATGCCCTTTATAAACCAACACGTGGGCCCACACTTGACACCGAAATTTGCCCGAGCTTGGTCTTGGGTCTCCCATCCTCTACCAGAGTGAGACATGAATTTATACTGTTAATAAGGTGCACAGTTTATGGTACTTTTGTTATAGAATCACAAAGAGACTAAGACAGAAGAACTCTATGCTACTAGCTAGACACTCAGACTCCTGCAAAAAGCGAATGCCATTGTTCATAGTTGCAGTTCTTCCCATCCAGGTGAAAAATTTTAATGCCTAGTCAACATCAATTTATAATTTTATGTATTTCATAATGTAATGCATTCCATGAAGAAAATAAGAGAACTATAAGACATTGTTTCTTATATTCAAGATTCTTCATTCTATATGGGGAGACCATTTTAACACACAAAGAAATAACTATTAATACAGAACTAGATCAAAAGGATGAGACAAACTGAATGATGTAAATATGCAAGATAATGCATTTTGAGTATAAAATGCTGTAAGAATTAAAAAAATAAGAAAGTGAAATTGAAGTTATGAATACTTCATGGTCCCAAAGATATGGTCAGAATGCAATAATGCAAAGAAATTTGAAGGACAGGCTACCTTAAGACTTTAAAACATCTCGAAAAATTCTAGAGCATGAAGGAAAAGTAAGAGATAATTCAGCCTAAACTCGTCATTTTATCATTCGATATGAGAATAAAGAAACCCAGATAGATCATGGACTTACCCAGGGTCCCACTGCAGATATGTGCAGTGTTTAGGGAGACTGTCTCCCGCAACCTCACCCAAATTGCATAGAAGCTGTCATTTGTTTTACATTTATGATGGGAAAAACCAGCTCAGTGGCATAATTTCTCACTAGGAAAAATACCCCGCTAAAACATCTTCTGGAACAATTTTAAAAGAGAAACTGGAAGTGTGGATGGTATAATCATGAAAACTTGAATATATCTACTTCATTCGAAAGCGAACAGAATGCCTCTTCTTGGGACAGAATAACATATCTATTATAGACTATGTGTTATAGAGATAGGAGTTACATCATTGCATACCCAGAGAGCAGGATTTCCCTTGAAATATAATTGAGCTGATTTTATGAACCAGTTAGACTCTTTATTCCCCCAAATTTGCCAATGGTTTAAAAACATGGCAGAGATTCCGGGAGACTACACTGCTACTGGCTATCTGAAAGGTTTCCTGTTTTCTTTTTAACATGCTGATCCTTCATATGCAGCCCCAATTCTAATTTATGTTCTGGAAGCATCTGAGCTGCAAGAAACTGAGGATACCGACATCTGGCTTGATAAACCACATAGCTGTAAGCAAGCTTATAAATTAAATTATTTAAGTATCCCCATTTAATTTTCCACATCCCTAAGGACAAGATGACAGACTGAAATGTGTCAAACCCAAAGAAACAAGCCTAAGCTCATCTCAACACGACACTTAAAATAATTCAATAACATTCCACATTTTACAAACAGACATGAAAACACATTTCACCCTATCAATATAATTTGTGGTACCCAAGTAGAATCATGCTATGCTGTCCCACAAGAAGTATAATTTAGCATGGACATAAATTTTACTTAAGGATTCAATTATTGCCTTAAATATATGACCCTGTGAAGAAATCTCAGCATGGTAGGTACAATCCTGTCGGTCTAATAATATATTAAAGTAAAAGAGGCAAATCACCAGGATTTTCTCTCCCCTTTGGGGCAGCACACTTATACTACTGGCATTTATTCACTAATCCACTCAACATATATTTGTTAAATACATGCAAGTGTGAAATACAATACTAGGTGCTGGGTATTCACGAATGAGGAAAACTTACATAGTCCACATTGTCAGGGAGATTGTTATCTCATCCTTAAATGATAAAATGTCTTAATTGCCCTCCTAAAGCATTAGAACTCATTAGTTCATGATCAATTTTACTTTCTTTCCCCTTTTTAATTCATGAAAAACAGGCATACAATACCAGTTCTAATCACATACCTATATACATGTATAGTGTGTGTGTGTGTGTGTGTGTGTGTGTGTGTACCAAGTTATCAAAGATAATGCACACCCTCAGAATAAAACGAACTCTCAGAAATCTGGTTCCAAAACTGACTTGCTTCTCTGTGCTGGAAAAAAGGAAATAACCTGCACTGAATTTGATTTCAACATCAAAATCTACTAAGTCCCTACCATTAGCAAGAAAATACAGTTTTAGTAGCGATTAATAAGCAAGATGTTGGGGCTGGAGGCATGGCTCAGCTGTTAAAGCGCTTACCTAGCAAGTGCTATATCAACTGCTTAGTACCTGAGTTCGATTCCCAAGCACCACATAAGCCAGGTGTGGTGGTGCACACCTGAGATTTTAGCACTTGGGAGGCTGAGGCAGGAGGATTTCCCTGAGTTCAGGGCCAGCCTGGGCTACACAGTAAGACCCTGTCTCAAAAAAAAAAAAAGCAAGATGTTAAATCTTCTAAGTCAGAAGAAATCTCATGGTAACGGTACAAGAATAAGGAATTGAAATGGAAATAAAGAATGCTTTAATGTAAGAATTCAAACAAGTTATATTTAAACAAGCCAAAAGACTCCATGCTAGTAACCAACAGTGACCCAAGGGAACCATAGAAGGAGATTCTCAGGCTCTGAAGAGTCCTAATGACTCATTATATGCAGAATGCAGAGTAGAGGGAGGAAAAGTTTTAAGCCTGGGCAATTGGAAGACAGATGGTATCACCAACAACCCAGAGAAGTGGAAGGGGGGTCCCCTCAGGGATGCATGTGCTTGTCTCTAGAAACACAATGCGTTTCAAAGATCAGCAGAATATCCAAGTGTAAAGTTGAAGATAGGACACCATGCTGTAATACTTTTTTTAAAAATGTCACTTATATTAAAAATAGCAGTTAAGAGTCATAAAAGTAGATGAAACCAGGGTGGGGAAAAAGCACAGGAGTTAGGGCACTTGCCTAGCAGAAGGAAGGCCCGAGTTCCATTCTCCAGCACTAAGCAAGCCAGGCGTGATGGCACAAGCCTTAAGTTCCAGCACTTGGGAGGCTGATTCAGGAGGATTGCTGAACGATTGCGCTTATATAGTTGGTCTATACAGTGAGTTCAGGACCAGCCTGGTCTACAGAGGGAGACCTTGTCTCAAAGAAACAAAAAAGGTAGATGGAATCACCAAGGTTAAAACATCTGGCAGAGGAATATTTTTTTAAAAGGTGGGTTTTGAGTACATGTGTAATTTGAACATAGAAAACAGAAAAAATATGGAAAAAGTGTATATTTTCTTTATTTAAAGAAGCTTCATGAGACATGAGCAATGCTGATATACAAAGAAAGATACTAGTTCTCAGAATGGTGACACAGGCAGGCAAAAGAGAGTGGACAATTCAGAACACCAGGTCACTCTGATTTACCTCACCGTGGCCTCTGCTGCTGTAAAACATACCGACCACACTCACTTTCATGGGGATACATTCGCTCCTTTGACATGTTCACAACACACATACTCTATGCACAGAGCTGCAGGCCCACGCCAAGAGTCAGATGCCTCAATTTAGGAACTCAAATAAGAAAAATAAATTATATTTAAAGAAGGCAAAATTCTCCTTCTTAGTAACATATGGTGACCCAAGGGAATTGTAGCTAAATACACTCTGTGTACTGGCAACATAGCTTATTCACTATGTGATCTTGTCTAAATTACTTTACCTTGCTTGCCTCAGTCTTCTAAATGTGAACATCATAGATGATAACTGTATAGACTTCATAAAGTTATTTGGGAGATAAAAGAGACAGACCTTGTAAAATGAATAACACAGTACTTACTAATCGCTCAGTAATTGCTCAAAACTTGCAAGATCTCACACACTCACAGACACACACACAAACAATGCATACAGTTGCCTATGAACAGCACACAAAGAAGGCTAAGAAGGAGTAAAAGAAGAGTGGGTTGGAAATTGAATTTCTGATTGTTATCTAAGATATGTAACTGTACCAGTCACGTAGGATTAGGTAATTTCAGGAGGAACGTGCAGAGTTGGGGTGGCAGTCATTTCTAAAGATGTACCAAGTTTATAAAATTTAAAAAATACACTCAAGATTGAAAAGAGAAAATATAAAATGAAAAAAACTACAATCACCCTTTCAGAAGTCACACACTAAAGATTCTCCTCTAATTTGGCAAACTAGATGTTTAAGATGAGAAATCATTATTTAAGGGACATTCTATAGGCAGACTTCTTTACGATTTTGGTCTTATCTAGAATGTTATCCTGAACTAACTGATATTAAAACAGGGGACATAACTATTAATGGATGCTGAATTTTATTTCTTTGTATGATAAAAAGAAAACTCACAAAGATGAAGGTAAAATAATAACTTTCCATGATTTTTTATAAGAAATTGGACACGAATTTCCCAACACTCTCAAACACAGAAAACATGTGACAATAGAGTCCAGTAGCCAAGTTATAACAGAGGGATGCCATAAGGCGGAAAGACAAAAGAGTGCACAAGACGATGCAAAAAACATACTCAGAAGTAAAAGGAGAAAGAGAAACAGGAGAGCAAAGCAGTACCATGATAACTGTGTCCACAATTAGTACCTGGAAAGTGCTTAGTCCTGGGTCTGAAACACAGTTAATTTCTGTGCACATTTGTCAAATAAATGAGCCTGGTGGTGCAAGCTTATAACTCTAGCACTCTGGGAGGCTGAGGCAGGAGGACTGCACATTCCATCCCTTCCTGGCAAATTTGGAACTTTATAAAACCCTGTCTCAACATAAAATTTTAAATAATGGGTCAAGGATGTAGCTCAGGAGTTCAATTCCTACCACTAGTAAAACAAACCTGTACTCACAACGCTATTCATATTACTGGCTTCACCGTTCTAGGGACACAAGCACACTTGAAGGGAGCCGCCTACAGGTAACGATTTCTCAAGGTCCTCTGTAGCTCAGTTCTCTCATAGTTCTACTTGTCATTATTTTCAGAGATTTTAACCAGAGGTAAAACTACGTGTTACCTGTGACACATAAAGATTCTAATTTCAATATCATGACTTCATTTTACCTAAAGGTGCAAATATTAAGACTATATTTTAAACAGCCAATACCCGTTTAGACTTCCCAGAATTTGTGGGCATTTCCATACTTCATTTGGTACTAAGCATGTTAAGGATGGGAATTAGTCTTCAAGCACACCATTCATTTAGAAGATAGCCCTGTTGATCAGCTTTATTGTAAATCATTTGGTACAGGGAACTCGGTGTTCCCATCAGTAATGAAGTGGGCATTTTTATTCAAATGTAGCAGGATGTTCAGCAGATACCATACTTACTGTGTAGGCTCTTAGGGCCAAAATTTTTAATGGAAGCCAAGATTTCCTTAGACTTTATGAAACTAACCTTTTAAAAAGTTTGCATGCTATGGTCCCTCTCTATGGCAATTCTGATTTCTTTTTCCTCGGGTTAAAATATTCTCTGCACGTCTCTCACTCCCTCGTTGTTCCCTAGTAGTGCTGTGATTTCCTCACTTCTCTTTGAAAATTAGTATTTTATCTGCCTGAAAGGAGAGTCATTGTGTACTTACCAAAATGACTTACAAAAATATATTTAACTAAAAATCAGCATTTTTTTCAAAAGAATTACCAAAGGATCTTTTTGGAGTTCCTTCCTCTACATCCTTTTTTTTTTGAGACAGGGTCTCACTCTGTGGTCCAGGCTGGTCCTGAACTGGCTTTGGACACACGGCAATCCTCCTGCCTCAGCCTCCCGAGTGCTGGGATTACAGGCGTGCATCACCACACCCGGCTTACATGATGCTGGGGAATCGAACTAGAGTACTTAGTGCTTGCTAGGCAAGCACTTTAACCGCTGAGCCATTCCTCCAGCTCCTTTCTTTACATCTTCAAACGACTGTCAACAATAATAAGAACAGTAGCTTCATGTAACCCTTTTATGATTAAAGGTGTAATCCTGGTACATATTAGTGCTAGTAGATGATTCTATCCTTCCACAGTATGTAGATATAAGCTTGGATCAGGGCACATACATACTTACGTCTTTCATTTAGTAAGCATACATTGCATAAAACTATTAAAGCCTGAATCAAAGTACTTTTTTATAAATCAGGGCATAAAAATAAAATTGATGAAGTCACTGAAAGTTATTATTTATATTAGTTTAGGAGATTTACATTACATACTGTGCATTATCCCCATCCCATTTACCTAAGCGACCATTTTAGAAATGAAAGGAGAACCAAATCAGTCATCTATCATTCACAGTGACAGTCAGACATGTCACTTTCTTTTTTCAATTAAAGTTTATATGCGGTAGTACTGATGACTCCATGACAAAACACGTAGCAGATGTGTTTTTTAGAAAAGAGCTATTCAAAGTCACATAAGCTGAATAGTCTCACCTGATATTCCTGAGACAACTAGCAAAGACAGGACAACATCTGGAGGTCACCAATTCAGCATCTATCCTACAGAAGACACCCTTGCCGCTTCACGTTGTGCACCGCACGGCGTGGGATTACATTTCCCCTCTGTACTTACTTCAGCCTTTCTGTCACTGGATTTTTATTCTTCCTTACCACGTCTTAAAGGAAATATATAGTGACTCGCAATATATTTTGGAAATGTGCTAGGCTGAAGAAATAGTGATTTCACATTTATTAAGGTGAGATGGAGGTCTATGAAAAAACTGGACTTTGCCTCACCCAGAAGACACATGACTGCCTTCAGCTGTCAGGTTAGCAATAGTATGGAGCTGAAATAATAGTCCTAAGGAAGAATTTCTGCTCTGATTGATTTTCCAGAAGCCTCAAGAGCCATTCCTATCCCATTTCCTAGGCATCTAATGTTGGAATTGTTGGCAAATATGGATGCATTCCGGATCACGGCTTATCTGTAAACATTTAGCAAAACCCCCAGGCTTTGTTATGAGTTTTGTGGCTGTTTTTTTTTTCTGTTTTTTTTTTTCTGGGCTAGTGGAATAATCACCAAGTGAGCAATCCTTCTATTTTCTTTGAAAAATCAGAGCTAAATATTATGAGAACTTGAATTGAATTTACAAGTTAGGTTCATTATAAGCCTTGCAGATGGAAGGGTGTGAGCGGCTGTCCTATCCACCAATTACAAGTATGCAATCATGCTCTAAGACAAGCAGCCTCCAAAGGAGAATGAATAGCCCATTAAGCAGATCTCCTGAAAGGAAGTTTTTGGCAGTGAATGGCTGTAATTGGCCATCTTGCCATATTTCTGCCCTCCATATTAAGATGATTCTACAGTTCTATGAAACTGTAAGCTGACAAGTGAATTGAGAGATTTTAATGTTATATATGCATATCTAATAGGCATATATCTGTAAAGAGATACTGCATGCCAGATAAAATCAAACTGTCAGTGCGCTTACCCCCTTGCAACAAATTCAAGCCTATCAATTTCATCCTTCTTGCGTAGTGTCCACTTCTACTCCCCTAAATTTTAACAGGCTCTATTTTACCCCTCATCTCACCATTACACGCAAGTGTTCTATCCTGTTGTGAGTTATTATCTCTAACTACTTTCAACTTTAGGAGATTGCTTGTAGTTTCGGGGAAATCATGTAACTACAACTCAAGTAGGCCACTAAAAAGAAATAAAACCAGAAGAAGAAAAGTGACAGCCTCTATGATACTCCTTCACTCTCCTCTACTAGCAGCATGGATATTCTATCACACTTCGATTTTTCTTTTTGATAAAACATTAATGTAGACAAAGATGGGTCACAGGAGTGTTCAAGGGGAATTTAAAAAATGAACATGGTTTGGATTCACTGATATATACTATGTAAAGGACGGCTGTCAGCTACGGCCAAATCCTTATATGGCTAGCTATAAATATGAAGAAAGTCGCTGCATTAAAGTTTAGGGTAACTACATTTGGACACATGTCTTAACTATTTTCAGTTTCACCTCAATGACCAAACTGAAACATATTTTACATTAAAACAAACACAAGTCTAAAAAATATCTTTGAAGTCCGGTCATTTAAATGTGCCATGAATTCAACAAGTTCAACATGTATAAAATATATCTGTTAACCTGCCCCCTCCCTGGATCTATACCTCCACTTTATGAGTGTGAATGGTGCTGTGGTAGATAAGTGAAGATAGAGGAGTGGAAACACGAGAACCTGGTATAAACCCAAAGGGTCAAATTATATAGAAGGAAGCCTCGATCTGACTATCCATCCTCGTTAAAGATACTTTCCAGCCTGGGCTCCAGCCTGGACTACAGAGCAAGACCCTGGCTTTGAAAGAGACAGAGACAGAGAGAGAGACAGAGAGAGAGAGAGAGAGAGAGAGAGAGAGAGAGAGAGAGAGAGAGAGAGTGAGTGCATGAACACACTTTTTTGGCTCAGCCTAAACTTATTCTTAGTAATGGCCAAATAATATTACCATCTATCTAGTATTCCAAGTCAGGAAAAGTTCCCCTATTATTTCCCCTCATCCAATGAGTCACCCATGCATATCAGTTCTACATAGATACCTATTTGAAATCCCATGGTCTTGGAAGTGTAGACCCTTAACCTGAACAGCAGCAGCACTTAGGAACTTTGTAGAAAAGCAAATTCTTGCGGTCCACTCTGGATTTATTGCAGCAGAAACTCAGGTTCAGAGTTGAGCAATTCGCGTCTCAGCAAGTCTTTCATGTAATTCTGACGTATGTTCAATTTGGAGAGCCACCAATCGTATCTATCCCTTTGTCATTAGCCCTATTGCTAACTGCCTCCTGCCCCTTATTATCTGTCATCTGCCCTACAAAAATAGTCTTCAGATTCCTGATCTTTACTCTTGATTCCTCCAGCCCATTCTCCATACTACTGTATCACAAATGTGATGATTAAAACCCCTCTTGGTGCCCTAATGCCTATAACAGTGGTTTTTTTAACTGTCGCTAGATGAGTTTGCTTCAGGGAGTTATTTTTGTTAAGACAGAGGACCAGTGGACAGTGTACCAAACTTTAAATTTCATACACAACATTACAAAACCACTGGCAGAAAAAAGGTAATTCTCCTTAGTAGGACTTAAGTCACAAATCCCTTCTATCTGTGTCCCCTGTAAAATTCTCTCTGTCTTCTCTTGCCTAACTTTCCCACTGCCTGCTAGCTGTGCAGAGTAACTGCAGCTCCTCTGAGAGGCCCAGCTACTTAATATATCTCTGCCACAGCTTCTTCTGCTTAGAACATCTTTCTATCTCTACATTAGCTCTTTGGATAACACCAAATCACTATCCGCCACTTCCCAACAGTCTCTACTTGTAGGTCTGGTGCCAGTGTGACCTAAATTGCCTCCTCCATGAAGCCTACCCAATGTCTGCTTCTCATTTACCATACCAAAAAAATTAATGTCACCCCTCTTCACCCTTACTGTCAATGGCTGTAATGAAAGTAATAGTTAATATTCTTTGAATATGTACTATATGCTGTATCCCAGGCCTTGAGCAATATTCTTCTGTGTCATTTGCGAGCCACTTTAAACCTCACAACTCTATACATCTATAAGGTATAAGTGTTATCCCCATTTTTAAAGCTGAGGAGACTAACGCCTACAGATATTCTACCTAATCTACCTGCCGAAATTGTATAGCAAATATGTGGCAAAAATGGATCTTCTCGTGCACCTAAACCTCAAAGTATATGCACGTAACGTCTATATTACAGGTAGCGGGCTGGTAGCACATGAGTCAGGTAAGCAGGGAGTAGGACCCTATGGAACTGAAGAGGGAACAGACTCTACAAGCATTTTGAAAAGGAGGAAAGGAAGAGAGTGGAGAGGGGCGAAACACTGGAGCAAACCTAGGACGCTAGCAAAATATTCGAGCAAAACCTGACCAGTTGGGCTACTTGTTTGAAACTCCTCTTTAGTACTGTATACAATTCCCACCTTTTTGCTTGTCATAAAATCCAAGCCAAAATAATCTACCAGTGATAGTAGGGCCTAGATCTTTCTCACTGCTCTAAGTACCCTGTGAAAGAAGGAAGAAAAATGTATCTTCTCATGTATCCACAAACTTGTATCCTAGACATGCAAACAGAGCCCTGCACAGCAAGGGGGACTGGAGGACGAAGGACGAGCGGCCCACAGAAGCAGAGGACGAGAAGCCCACACTCTCCCTGAAAGTGGTGGTGGTGCAGTGACAGGGAATCGCCAGGTTGCTGGGGATTTCATAAATGGTTTGAGTTCTTACGGAAGGGTTTTATGCGTAGATTCGGGGGGGGGGGGGCACTACAGAGATATCTCAAGATCAGTTTGAGGCTTGCCTTTTAGTAGTCATGACTAGCTGAAAACCAGAGAGAGACTTCTCAAACTCACCCAAGAGACTTCTCACGTTAGTCAGGCACTCGAGCTTTGAGGCATACTCCCAACATACCTTACTGTATTCTTTCAGATAGGGTCTTTCTAAAGTGAACAGGCTGGCCTTGGACCTGTGATCTTCTTGTCCCAGCCTTCCCAATAGCTGGAATTAAGTGTGCACCACCCTGTCGAGCCACTGAACTTGTTTTCTAGTATCACTGTAATAAATCATCACAAATAGGGTGACACAAAGCAATACAAATTTATCTTTGAGTTCTGGAAACGAGAAGTCTCACATGAGTTTTCATAAGCTAAAATCAGGATATCAACAGCAGGGTAGAATTCCTTCCTGGATACTCCAGAGGAAAACTGTCTTCTTGTTTTTTTCCGGCTCCTAGAGACTGTCCTTAATCCTTGGCTCATTCTCTGAACTTCAAAGGCATCAAGGTCAGGCCAAGTTCTCCTGTTTCTTCACCTCTGTTCCCTTTTTTCTGTCTCCTTCTTCCATTTGTAAGTACCATTGTGATTACACTGAGCTCACCCACATAACCAGAATACTCTTCTTATTTTAAGCCATGTTGGTTAGTCACATTAATTGTATATGCGACCTCATTCATCTCTACCATGTTACATGATACAATCACAAGTTCAGAGATTGAGACGTAAACATCATTAGGAGGGTGGTCATGCCTACCACAACCAATAATTTCTACAAATTTCTTTGAATAGAGAGCGACATTAGCTTGCCCTACCAAGTAGTTTTTGATACATGAATCCTTTTATATTTAGAAAAATAAGTTCCACCAGAAGATACATTCACATGCACTTCATGCCCGTAACATTATCTTGTTTCTGTGTGCATACAGAGGTACTCAAATCTTCCCCATGTCCTATGAGTGAGGAGTGTGTCCCTTGTTGGTTTTTATTTTCTTAGCACCTAGCACCATGCCTGGCTCATTACAGAGGCATAATGTTTGGGAACATATCAAATAAATAAAAAAGACTTTGTCTAGGAAAGAAATTTTGTAGGGTTATACTCACAAAGTAGTATAGAGCTGCTTGTATCTCAAAAATTGAATTGTGTGCTAAAAGGAGGGGAAGCTGAAATACACTACTTTCAAAATCCATTTAAAATAGATATCCAAGGCATTTTTAATTATTTACAAATTGGATCATTTATCAGTGGAATTTGGAGTGAAAAAAGGGAACTGCACCCCCAAAGCATATGAATTCCCACTTATATCTCACTCAATTCAATAAAGTGAAAGTCATCTCTAAAATATTATGATTCATGAACTTCATTTACTGCTCCTTTTTCTTTGATCAGAATAGCTGCCTTTATATAGTACTAGAATTGTTGATATTTTACCGCATCGCCACATCTCATTATTATGTATTAAATGCTATTATTTATGGCTGCTATTTAATCTGAAGAGAGACAGAAACATTATCAAAAGCTTGGCACGTCAGGAATAGGCATTTTATTGGGATGAAGGCCTGGCTGGGAAGAATCAATGGCCCTCCAGCTGCCCCTCAGATCATTAACTCCAAGTGCTTATTTGCTCCCAGGCCCTGTCCTGTGCCCAGGTGATTATTGCTGTGATATGTAGATGAAGGTGAATATATTTTAAATCTTTTAATATGAACTCAGTGTTCATGAAGGGTGCCAGATTGAAAGCACTGGAGTCTGAAGTCATCGGGTTATGCACTTCGCTGGTTCCAAGGTAAAGAAAGATACCTGACCTTGAATGACCACCTCGCAAGAAGAAAACATACATTTTGCTGAACCTTAAGAAACTGACACAGGGGCAACATGGAGGCACCCAACAGTTATGCATTGTGTATAAAGGACAAAAACTTGAAACTATTATCTAAACTTAGACTTCAGTCTAATATAATGCCAGTCCTGGTGTGTGTGTGTGTGGGGGGGGGGGATAATTGGGTAGTAGCAATGTCAAGAAACAGTTGCTCTAACTCATGAAAAAATTCTATTATGATCTCACTTAAGCTACAATTGTTTTAACCACTAATGTGTAATGAATTCCAATTTAATCACTAACTTCGATTCCATATTGCATACTTGGGAAGATGGCTTTTTTTTTTTTTTTTTGAAAATCACAGAACATTAGAGGAGGAAAAAAATTGAAGCTATGTAACCTGAAGCTTTTAATACAGATAGGAGAAAAGGAAGGCTGAGATTCATGTGACTTGAGGAGGAGCATAATGTACGCAACACAGGATTGGGGTCGCTACCCAAGTTTTCTCAGTAACAGGCAGTAGTTTTTTATCTTTACCATTCATGTTGTTTCTATAAAGAAGGAAAACTGTTGCTCTCTGAGTCATTTTAATTTTCAGCTCTAGCTGGTTTCATAGATGTGTATTCTTGGGATCTGTCGGGTTATTTGTCCTTCCATTATGGTCTATTAATTCACACCAACTTAGTAAGACTAACATTTGTCACACATTTAACTTCCTTAGTTTCAAAACCATATAGAAGCACAAAACAGGCAAACTCACAATACCCAAGTTAAGAAAATTATTTTCATAAATGGCAAAATATGTGAAATATAGGACTTCTTCCTTTAGTAAGCTTCTTCTTAAATCCATTGTTTTATTTTCTGATTGTATTTTTTTGTCTTAAAGTTATCAGAAGTTTGGAACTATTGTTCAGTTAGAGTTAGCACATATAGAAGAAAGGTAAACAGAATCATGTGTCGTGTATTTTAAACTGACATATATATTTTAAATTCCCATTACTAGCCAATCTCAATTAATCAAAACTCAACTAGCAATGCCTTTAATGAGATAATTTTTACTATACTTTTTAAACAGTAAAGGAAATTGTAAGATTTGTGGAATTTCTTTTTCTTTGACATACTTCCATATTTCGTATACTTTAATGAAAACATCAAATAATGCCAAGGATTTGTCAACTTACCACAAATTCAGATCATCTTTTACCTTCCTTTTTTTTCTACAATTTAAATGAGAATTAGTATTTCTTTATTGATGTGCAGCGCTGCCAGATATAGGAGACCAAAAGTAAAATCAGTAGTTTGGTGCTCTAGCTAGTAGTATTTGAATACTGATCAATATTTTAATAAGAATTAAGATCAGTGATGTCAGTTCTCCATTTTGCCAGATTTCCACGCATATTCCACCTAACTGGGCTGACTACAAAATAAAGTATTTTATCAATATTCCGACTGAATTTTATATATACTGGCACATTTACTAGAAGAAAAGGGACAATAACTTTTGCCTGACAGACAATAAATAGTTATTGGGCATATGGATAAATAGATGGATAGATGAAAAGAAGAAAGAATGAAAGGATCAATAAATTAATGTAATCCTTACATCAACAGAACTATTTTAGTTATGATTTTCCTAAATAGTCATTTCAGGACACAAATACCGTTTGGTCAGTAAATTTTCTCAATAGAAACATTTGTTCCACTGATATGGAGAAGTGCTATGTGTATTTGTAGTCAGTGAGAATTATTAAATGATTTTGCAAACATCCTCAGTGTCCACTGCTGTTCCTACACACACGGCAGATGGCCTCATTAGTCAAGGAGCCTCCTGATTTTAGTAGCTGTATGTGGAAAAGGTCATATAATTATTCAAACATGCAGGACAGCCTGCACTTTTAGTTTTGCAAAGACACCCTAACAATTATGGGGTATAAGGACAAGCTTCTCTATAATAGGTTTCCAAAAGTTTAAAACAATGCATTTCCTTTACAACATACAATAAATAAACTATGTCAATGGAACATCCCATTCCTTTAGCTTTCTGTAGCTCTCTGTTCAATTGAAAAGTAAATTTTAGTGTAGAATGCACATACCTTGATAGATCCAGAAGTTATGGGAGTCAAGGAGACAGGAGACGATTGAATGAAATTCACCCTTGTAAATCCTGTAAGCAAATTAGGCCAAAATTATCCTTCAAACATATATACAAATAAGTCCAAAGCAGTCCTCACTTAGAGAAGGAGGACGGGGATATAATGGAGTTGTGAGCCATGAATGCAATTAATTTTGTAATTTAAAAGGAATAAAAGGTTTCTTTTTTTAACATATCTGCTTGAAACTTACAATTTTTACATTAAATATGCTACAATTAGAAGGTTTCCTTCTATGTTGTGTGTGTGTGTGTGTGTGTGTGTGTGTGTGTTGGGGAATCAAACGCAGAGAACCTGAGAACTTCTTAACCACAGCTGAATACACATAGAGGTGCATGGCACTCTCACCCACTTTACAAGGACTCTCCCAACTTCCTGCTATCCAATTTTCATTCAACATAATAATAGTCACATCGGGAAAAGCATGCACATTTTCAAGAAGTTTTCACTCATGTCAATTTGTTAATAATTATAATTTTTATAGTAAAATTTTTATAGTTAAGAGAAATCCATATATATATATATATATATATATATATATATATATATATATATATATATATATTATATCTCTCAAAACCTGTTCAAGATTAGAAAACTGAGGCCCGGAGGAGTTAAATGTCTTGTACAAAGTCATATAGCCAGACAGGGAGGCCAATATTAGAATTCATGCCACTTCAGTTTTGGTGAATTCCTTTTTTCAGTGTCCCACATGACATCTTTAATAAATCCCTCAGCAGTTAGAGCATTTGCCTAGCAAGCACAAGGCCCTGGGTTCAATTGCCTTGCACCACATAAGCTGGGCATGGTAATACACACCTGTAATCCCAGCACTCTGGAGGATGAGGCAGGAAGACTGCTCTGTTTGAGGTCAGACTGGGCTAAATAGTAAGTTTACGGCCAAATTGGACTACATAGTAAGACCTTGTCTCAAAAAAATAGCTATTAAAATGATTCTAAAATATGTCTCCATGCGCCATGGTTGGTATTAGACGGGACTTGTACAATACACACAATCAGTGATCTCCATTAATTTATTCCACATAACTTCTTCTAGTGATTTACACAGTGCCCAATATGTAGTCACATGAACATTTAACATATGAAATCTAAAATTCTTCCATCCGTAATGGAAATTTCTACAATATATCTTCTTTTTTTTAAGACAGAATCTCTCCCTGTAGTGCAAGCTGGCCCTGAATTCACTATGTAGCCCAGACTGGCCTTGAACACAGGGCAATTCTCCTGCCTCAGCCCTTGGAGTGCTGGGATTACAGGCATACACCACTACACCCAGTTTATGGTGCTGGGGAAATCAAACTCAGGGCCTTGTGCTTGCTAGGGAAATGCTCTAACCTCTAAGCTGCACCATATCCAGTAAACTGTTACAATATCTTTGGGACAAATTTATCAGTAGGTATCAGAACCTTAAAATATGCATTTTCTTTGATCCAATTTTTCTACTTACTAATATTCACAAAGGGATCATTAGATATGTATACACATTTTTTATGATTGTTTATATTGACAAATATTATAAATTACCAGAATGCCTAATAATAAAAATTGGGTTAAATAGATTAAAGAACAGTCAGTGTAATGAGCTACTAGGCATCCCTTAACACAATATAATATAAGAATAATTAAGTCATATTATTTGTCACTTCATATAATTTCTACATATAGTTTTAATTTGCTTCTCCTAAATTATACTCTGGAAGAGATAGGACAGAGAAACTTTTGATTTTTTTTTCCTTTTTGGTTGTTTTTTAACTCTTTCTCTTCTTTATATGCACATATGTTATATATACATATGTGTGTATACTATATATACAATACAATATTACACGTGTGCACGTATATGCATGTGTGTACATATATATTTTGTTGACATATAAAGATATACACACGATATTAATGAATGAAAAAGCACATTATAAAGTAATTATAAGGGAAGTCCATTGCAGGAAAGTACACTATGCATACAATATATATAAATTATATTTTTCGATGTAGGTTTTCTAGCTTTTTCAGAATGAGCATATATTTTCAATTTATAAAAAGGTATATATTTTAAATTCTTTAAAAATTCAGTTTAGAAAACACAGACCCAGAAGCCTAAATATTGCATGACCTCACCAATTTGAGAAACCCCAAGTTTTAAGTAAAAAATCTAAGTTAGATGGATGGTAGAAAGTGGGCAGATGGATTTGGGGAAAAGAAGAGGGAAAGCGGGAGCAGGTGGGAGAAAAAGTGGGGGAGACCGGGAGAGTGGAAGGGACGGTGGTGACGATGTACAATGCATGTACATCAAGGCCTCTATTTGAATGCAATTATTGTGTATTGTAAACCCGAACTAACAAAATTAATAACTTTTGGGGGGAAAGACAGCAGGATAAAGGAAAACGAAAGAAAAGAAATAAAACAACTTTAAATGTTAACCTTCTAATATTTTGTGATTGGCATTTAATTAACCTTACGGTCCCACTTTATCCATTAAGTAATCCCCAAACTTATTATTTTTATATTTGAAAAAATATCAGTGGAAGAACAACCTATGTTGTAAATCAAAAGTGAAACACTCCTTAAATGCATCTTTAAAAAGTAGGTCAATAACGTCATCGTCACCTGTGACAAAAATTATCAAGGTGACCTTGCACTGTTAATAAGATTAACATACTATACTAATGATCTCCATATCCAATGCACTATATATAAATCATCCATAATAGACTGAAGTAGTACTCTTGATTAGTTGCAACTTAATTGCTTGATGTGCATTTTTCATCACTGTTAATGTTGCTCAAAAAAGACAGTTCTGCTCAAGTGTTGATGTGGTTCCATAATAGTGCTAAGTTAGAGTCTTTCAAAAGAAGACATTTCAGAAAGTACTTACATCCAGACTACAAAATATATTTCTGGCTCTTGTGATGCATATACCAGAACGAGTCTGTAGAAATTGGCTTCATCCCCATCAGGCTGATTCTGCAAGAAGACTAGCAAAAAACACTTTAAAAAATAAACTGCCCTATATGTAGCATTTTGCCTTGGTAAGACACACAAAGTACTGGGAAGCAAAAGAGCCTTAAAAAAATATAGCTCTCTTCTGCTCAATTCTCAATTGCCTTCAGGTTGGAGCCTTTAGAAATCTATCACTCCATTTGTGATCGTAGAAGGCCAGCTCACAGGTGGATCTGTATCACATACCCCTGGTTATGCACCGTGGCTTACTAATTTCCAGCATGTACTGTTTCCCTCACTCTTTATCTTTCTGTTTCACTCAAGAGATCATTGTCAAAAAGAGAGAGATTGCTGATTGTCTTAATACAGCATGTGAGTCAACTACTCTAATGCTCGAGAGCACCATCATTGGACACAACCAACCAATGTAGACCAGAAGCAAAAAGAGCAGGAGTCATCATTGTGAGAAATGCATCTCATAGAATATAGTGTTGGTTTTGCGACAAAAGAGGATTCTGCGAGCAGAGTCTTAAATCCAACTCTAGACAGCTCATTAAGAGATCATCTAACCCAGGCTTTAAATAGTGCTGTTGCCTCTTGTCTGGTCTTACATGGAGAATAATATTCTACTTCCTTCAGGAAGGAAGGAAGATTTCAAGCTCTTACAATGAGCTATCAGCCAATATTGGCTATGGAGATGAGATGTGTAAATTGGAGGTGAGTGGAAGAGGAATCTAAAAGTCTGGTTCAAGAAATTGATATAATTTAAGCTTGTATGGAAATACACATGTATGTGTGAGGGTAGCTGTCCTCCTCAAATGGACTTTAAAAGCATAATTTCTAGTGGATCAGGGAACAAGACAATTCTTTCTTATTCAATGTTCATTTTTATACTAATTATAGCAATACCTACATTAACACTATTTCTATTTTCAAGGAGCCACGGGTTACATACAAGTCACACTTGTTTTTTTTTTTTTTTTAAAGAGTAGATCTTTTCACAGCAGTGTATAGGCTTTGAAACTACCAATTCTGCTTTTCTAATGGGACATTTACTCAAAGGCCTTGTAGAAAATAACTATGTTAATAGCAGAGGCAGTCACCTCATTACAGTGATCAATGCTCTTTGACAATGCTGCAATACTCCATATTGTCACTTTCTTCCTCGGTGCCTAAAGAACTTTGAGGTTTACATTATTGGCTGCAGCTTCTTTTCTTTCTGGCAATATGGGCACTTCTAATGATGAGACCTGCCAAAAGTTGTCAATGCTATTTTTCTTCTTTTCCATTAGAGGTGACTGTGGCTGAATAGCCAAGTAATCTATAGTCTAAGTTCACTTAATTGTTTTTACTACATGACATGAAAAAATATAGTGACTAATCACTTCTGTTTTACATGAAGCAAATTGCTACTGCTTTCCAGAGCATTAAGAAGAAGCCTTCACTTGCCTAATCTCCCTTGAACATCCTGTTCACATCTTGACAACACAAAATCAGCCCTTTTGGTTATCTCGTAAGTGAAGACTAGATTGAACTTCAGTTATTTTCCCTGTCCGTTGAGCTCTTCACAACAAAGCAGTCAGCAAACAATTGACTCAGTTACAACTGGCACATTTCTCACCTATCAGAACCATCTCTCAAAGCGAATGGATTTATTTTTGCTATTTGCCACCAAAACCTAACTTCCTATATCGCAATATTTATTTTCTATTGTTTATTCATTGCTCTGTGTGATCATGAAATTCATGGATTCTTAGTGTAGAAAATTTGGAATACTTATTATAGAAAATACAGGAAGTACAAATTAAAACTCACCTACTATCCACCTTCCCCAGGGTTCTTTTCAATTTTAGCATCTTTATTCATCTTTCCCCAGCCTTTTTGCTTTCTTACACATTGAATATATATAATTTTCCATCTGACTTTATCACTTGATAGTATAATATATTTTCCCATTATCATAAATATTTGTAAACACTGTCTTTAATGGCCATATAATGCGTTTTCTAGATGTATCGTAAATCACTTACTAATTCCCTTGTTAAATATTTATTTTCTTTCTTTTTCTATTACAAATAATGCTTGGCAAAAATCTCTGCAAATGAATGGCAAAATTATTGGCAAATAACCCTCTTTGACATCTCATATTGCTTCCTTAGGACAAATTCCCAGAAGTGGAATTACTGGATCAGATAATATGGGCATTTTAAGACATTTGCTAAAACCTCTCAAATCTATGTCAACTAGCATTTCATCATCTCTTTATTCACTTATCTGACCAATACTTATTAAGCACTTACTATACACACACACACACACAGATGCACACACACACTCACACAATCATATAACAGGCACTGTTCTGGGCGCAATGAGTCTAGAGTCTAGTGTTGAACAAAGAGGCAAAACGTCCATCCTTCTTGGAGCTTGTGTTGATTAATCCTAAATAAGATAAGCATGGTGTGATACCAGGTGGTGATAAGTGATATGGAGAAAAACAGAAGTAAGAATTGACAATAAATAAAAAAAACACAAGAGGATTTGATTCACTGGGTGGTCTTTTATGAGGAACAACTTTTTGATCAATGATCTGAGTTACAAGAGAAAGTCAGGCTGTAGAAATGTTGTGCAAGATTCACTCTGGGTTAAAAAATAAAAAAGAAAAAGAAAAAAGAAAGCATTCTCAAAGGCCTAGAGAGTAAAAAACAAAACAAAAAAAAATCATGGCACATTTAAGGGACAAATGGAGGTAAATATAGCCAGAATGCCATAAATAAGGCCTGAGGGGCACAATAACATTACAAAAAGTCCAACAAACAGGTATCAAGTCACGTAGGGCCTTGGCCATGGAAAAGATTTGGAAAAACTTTATATTTTATGTGAGATAAGCAGATATCCATTGGAGAGCAGAGAGCAGGCAATCATTCATATTTGACTTTTAAAAACAGCGCTGGCTGCTGTGTGGAAAATGGATACAGTGCAAAAGTCAATATAGGGACATCCATGAGAAGACTATTCCTGTCGGTCGTGCAGGAGAAAGAATGATGGCGATTTGGCCGAGTGTATTCAGGATAAATGAGGGAAAAGGGTTCTGACAGCAAATAGCAAAGGTGGAGTAAACAGCTGCCTGTTTTCCAACAGGTTTCACTCACATGTTACAAAACGGGAATCACAACTCTAAGATTTGGGATTTAAAAAATTACACTGAGCATTCTCTCACAAAACACCATTATATTTATTTTTCTAACATACGTATGTATGCATATTTTATTATAGTAAGAACACATACAACGTGTGTGTGTGTGTGTGTGTGTGTGTGTGTGTGTGTGTGTAATTTTTTATGGTTCTGAAAATTGAACCCAGGGCCTCCACACTGAACCCCTTTTTATTGTTTTATTTTCAGGCAGGGTCTGTCCAAGTTGCTAAGTTGCCAACCTTGGGCTAAAACTTGCAATCCTCCTGACTCAGCCCCTCCCCACCCCCCCCCCGAGTGCTAGAACTGCAGGTATGTGTCACCACACACAGCTCAATGTAATAACCTTCTTCCCAAATCTAAGTGTACTGTACAGTATTGCTATCTAGAGTCATGACGTGCAACATGTCTCTAGAGCTTTATGTACCTTGCATAACTGAAATTTTGTACATTTTCAATAGCATTCATTTTTTGATACAGGTTCCACTCTGTAGTCCAGGTTGATCCTGAACTCATTATGGAGTCCAGGCTGGACTCCAACTCATGGCAATCTTCCTGCCTCAGCCTATGGAGTGCTGCAATTACAGACGTGCACTGCACGGCCACACCTGGGGAATTTTTATGTGGATCAAACTCAAGGCCTTACACATGCTAGGCAAATGCTCTCGCCACTGAGATATGCACTCAGTCCAATTTTGATTACTTACCCTTAAACTCTTTCACATTTGTTGGCTATTTCTCTGTTATGAATTACCTTCTCATGTCTTTGCCTAGATAGTATTTATAAGATTCTTTAAGTTCTTAGCTTCTGTTTCCCTCCCACCACTCTGCTCATCCTACAACTTCCTCCACTGGCAGCTCATCCTATTTCATTGCCTCTTAAGTATAGCATTTCTCAATATTGCGTCTCAATGCACTTCTCCATCAAACACAAGGCTTTGGATTCAACTCCGCAGCACCGCAGAAGCTGGACATGGTAGTGCATGCTGTATTCCCAGCACTTGAAAGACTGAGGCAGGAGGACTGCTGCGAGTTCAAGGACAGCCTGGAGGACATAATGAGTTCAGAACCAGCCTAGACTGCTGAGGGACAACTTATCTCAAAAAAGTGTTCATTCTTACTTCTCTCCTTATTTTCCACACACACCCTAGATGAGCTGACCCACCCTAGCTCTATGATTTCAGCTACTACACTGACAACAACCAACTCTACCTCCAGACATCGTCAAATCTGTAATTTCCATCTGTCACAGTCTATCTCCACTTGGATGACTAAGTCCCATTAATCAAATACAAACCTGACCTCATCGTCACCATCACAACCAACTTTCTCTTCAGTGTTCTCTAGATTGCACAAGCCTTAGGGTCACTCATCCCTCTCATTCATTCTTGAACATAATAAATTCCCAAGTGTCTTTTAGTCTACCCTAAGATTAGCTTTCAAATTTGTCCTCTGCTCCCCATTGTCACTGAGGGTGCCTTGGTCCATATCCTCATAATTTTCACAGATGCAATACAATCTCTTCATTGGTCTCACCTCTACTACTCTCCAATCTATCCTGAACTTTCTGAACTTTCAGCTTGGCTATCCCGCCATCATTTTAAGCTCCCTCATCTAATTCAGTAGACTCTGCAACAATGTAAGACGTTGCATGATTTTGGATAAACATCATGAAAACTCATTTTCCAGGATAATTCTCCATGCTGGAAATATTAACAAACTTTTGTTCATTCAACAAATACGTATACTAAACACATTCCATACACCAGGCATATAGAAGAAAACAAGACATTTATCCCTAACCTCGGTTCCCCATACCTGAATCAAAAATAAAAATGCACCTTTTCCCCAGTGAGCCCCTCCTTATCACAGATTTAGCCTTGTACGCTCATACCATATTTACACCACGCAAAATGGGAATCTTCATATTCTTTGAATTAAAAATTCCCATTAGCTCATTAATAATTCATTCAAAAACTCATGCCTTATAAAAATCTATCACTACTTGAACTCCCATACCATTCTTATTGTTCCTTTTCCATAGCATTTGTTACACAATCGGTATATCTGTCTGCTTATAAATCTATCTTCCGCCCTGGAGCTCATAGCTTTTAAGTGTCTCTGTTCTGATGAGTAAATAGAGGTGTATTCATAGAGGTTTGAAACATGTGAATGAAGGAATAGCAAAATGATCAAGTGAAGAATTTCCCTCACAAACACTGGTTTATGATAAATAGGCCCGAATCTCTGAAACACCGAAGTCTTCAGTTAAAAAAAAAAGAGGCCAGTACATGAGACCCTCATAGAAAACACTTTAGTCCCTAACACCCACTGTCCCAGAGCTCTGATTAAATGTTGAACCTATCTTTCTGCCTTTACAGTAGCCAAGTGCCGCAAACTATCTTGTTAAACGTATGGGAACAGTGCTCTCGCATTATGTCTATTTGCATTTTACACCTTTTCTTGAACACACTTTATTCCGTGTTTTGTAGAAAATATTATTAAAATTTCCTCTCTTTCGTGTTAAATTACCCATTAAAATATTTCCCTTGCACTGAATTCTAATTGTTTACATTAGAATTACTTCATTTTCACAAGTTGTCCAACATTTCATCAAGGCAAGATCTCAAATACAGGAAAAGAACAAAACAATGAAAAAAGTATCGTCCTTATGCTAACACTTCGTGGATTCCAAACCAAAAATAAATGGTGTCACACCTAAGTGTTGAGATTTTATTAGACCAAACCTGAAACATAAAACACAAATGTTCTAACACCATACGGATATATGCAGAGTAAATCCAAGGGAACTCGATCTATCATTGTAGCTTCTGCTCTAGGTACTTAGATACCAAAACAATATCATAGATAATATTTCACATTATACTTATAATTCTCTAGGGATATGCATAAGGAATTGATCTGAACCAGAAAAATAATAAAAAGAATAACCAATACAAATCATTTTGTCCATGTCCTCAACCTTATTTTCTCCCTCTTCGTATCAACTATGTATCCTCTAAATCTTTGGAAACAGAAAAGGCAGAGATCAAAAGAAAAAGAGGGAAAGAAGGATGAGGAGGAAGAGGAAGGTAGAGAGGCACAGAGGGGCGGAGAGAGATGATTTTACTTGTATTTCAAAATATAAAGAAGACTCTTTCAAATCTAAGAAATATGTATCAATTGCCCAATCAACTGCAATACTCTCTTGGAGGCCACCAGATCTCATTAGCAAAATTAATAGCATCTTCCCCAAAAAGAGTTTCTCTATTTGGCTTGCTCAGCAATTCTGTTGATGCTTTTCTACACTGCTTAAAGCTTTAAACATATAATGAGTCACAGTCACAGAAACAATACTCATTTGAAGTGTAGAGTGATACACAGGTGATACATCTATGTGTTTCTGTGTATAAGGATTGCTATATATATATTCATATATATATATATATATATATATATATGGTGTATGCTTAATAACCATTTCTTCAGAAAAATTTTATCCACACACATGAACACAAATGCATTTTGGGGCCTACAATAGAAAATGAGATCCCACATTAATATCACTCAAATGTTTGCAATTTAGCAGAATAGCTTTAAAAGAGAAAATCATTAATATTAAAGATGGCAAAATGCAGAGAGTATAAATTCAAAATGTTCAGCAGAAATATTTTGTTATAGGAATTCACTTAACTAGGAACAGAGCCAAAATTTCAGGCTTAGAAGGCTTCCCGCCACTGTGTGGTTGTATTTATATACATCTATATTTAAACACAGGTGGTAATTAGCAAGATTAAGACACCTTTAATAAGGAATCATCATAGGTGCAAAGGATGTGTAGCATAAGATGAGTTCATTATCAATAACTTTCCTGAATTAATCATCTCATAGGACATTTAATTTTAAAAGTACCTGGAAAACCTGGATTATTGACATAGGCCATCTGCAGTATCTTTTTCTAATTTCTCTGAATAACTGAAGAGTTTCTTAAAATGTCTGTATACAGCTGGGACCCAGGGATTGTAATATCAAATAAACCAATTGTCCATCTAATCTGGCACCTTTCCTTTGACAGGTGCCTATACCAGATAGAGGCATTAGAGGTGATATACACACTTAGAATCCGCCAATTATGCAAAATCATGCAACTGGGAAATTTTCTTCTTGACCTTACATGGTAATCTGGTTTTCCATAAAGTGTGCAAACTGATATCCATGTACTTTCAGATTGGCTACTTTACAAACCCTTATTCTTACAGGCAGCTAAAAGCAGGAAACTGATTCCAAATAAAGAAAAATGGCTTTTCTTTAATAAATTCATACAGCAAATCTACTGAAAGTTAGATATACACGTGTGTGTATACATATATACGTATATCAGTATCAGCATGACAAGTATTTATTACACTTTTCATCTAATAGGAAGACAACTGAACAGTAATAAGCATGTGGTCAATATAAAAGGAAATTCGAGGCTCTGATTCATAGAAACTGAATATTTGGGCGAACAGTAAAAAATATTGATCAGATATTTGGAATACGGATGACTGACTTTTTATTTTTCAACGAAATGTCAAATATTTTCTGAAAGGTTGGAGGAAATAGACAGGGTACAGAAGATCCAGCTATCAGGAAATCCTCATGTTCAACAGAAATGACTGACTTAATTTGTTTTAATGAGGTAGCTTGTATATCACAGGTATATTTTGATAACACAGATATGCTCAAGCAAAACATAAAGCAGCTGGTAAAATATACTAAATTCAACATCCAGCATCTGAATACTGATATCCCCCAAATTCTCTAAAATGTATAAATGTAAATAATTATTTTCATAAATGCTGAAGTTACTACCTCATTATATCATTAATAATTCTGCCTGGGATATGTGCATTTTGAAATTCTATTTATGTCCAACAAATAAAATACTTTCTGACCTTTATATAACATACACACAAATATACACATATTATTTTTTATCGATAAAAACCTCTTTTGAAAATTGCTTTTTCTGAGCCATAAGACATAAATTTATAAGTAGCTATAATTTACAGGAAAATATATTAGTTTCTTAGGATCTATAGATGACATTGCAAGACTTAATACGGACTGCAATTCAGCTCATGTTAGAGATTGTGATTTCAAAATTCAATTTCATAAGTTCTAATCAGCCACAAAATGTTACTGCAAAATATGTGAAACATTAAAAGGCAATTTCCTCATTGTTGACTACTTATCAACTGACAACTTATTTGATTAAAATTAAAACAATCAGTATGTTTCACCGTGATGGGTAAAAGGACTGTTTTAGAGATTCAAATAAGTGTACGGAATACATTTTCTCTCTAACAAAAAAAAGTGAAGACATTTGAACAAAATTGTTTTTCTATTTGAAAAAAATTACCTATGTTGCTGGCAAATTCGTGAAGCATTTATATTTACCGTTAGCATCAAGTAGGGTTCCTCAATGTCTACGAAATCATAATTTTAAAGGACGTATTTTAATGAAATAGCTATTATTTAACTATTTTCCAACTGTAAATGTTCAATTAGAAAAAACACTGTTGAATACATGAATACCAGTGAGAATGCACAAAACAAACCTCTACTTCCCTGACTATTTTAAAAGACCTGCTTGAGCAGGGACAAAGAGGGAGAGGGGTGCAAGAAAATCTTCAGGAAAATGACTGATTTTTGTTCTGGTTAATCATTTATTGCTAGCAAATTCAATTCCCTACCCTTTTACGGTTACTTTCAGGGACCAACAGGCTGGCATGAAATTAAATTAACAAGCAGGTTTCCATCCTGAATTAGTGACTCTCAGCTGTGTGTCCCGTCTAGTTTCCATGGCAGTAGGAGGATTGCTGGAAAACGAGGTACAGGAAATTGTAAGAAGCCAACATATCAAACCCTTTAAATTGTTTTTTTAAGCTGATGAATCCATATGGGCAAGGAACTGGGGAGTGTAAATTGCAAAAGTAAAATTTTCTGGCTTACTTATTGAAAAATACAGTGTGCTCGTGTTTTTGTAATTGTTGAGAAGTACAAACAAGTAATATCTTCTTATATGTTTCATTTTAAAAAGCTGTAGATGCAAGATGACATTTAGTTCATTATGTATTTTGTAATAACTCAAGTATGTTTAAGTTACTTTGTGTATTTTAAAGTTTTATTTTATTTTTCTTTTCTTAACATAAATAGTAAGAGTCCAGAGCCCCCTAAATGCCTAAAATACCCAGACACTAAGGAAAAAGTTCCTTCAACCAACCAGATGTTTGTTTGCATCACACCAAACAGCTGGATATTTGAGAGGACCTTGCACTCACAAGTCACATAGGCTTGTCATGTGTATCCAGAAATAAAGTACATTAATCGTGGTACAAATTTACCATAATCATACATAGGAAGGCTCTGAGCAAAGAGCTTCACAGAGATGATCTAATAAAATGAAAGAAATTTTAACACATTTTCACATATCACTTTTCCCATTAACTTCTCCATTCTTACAGTTAGAGTAGGGTAGTGGTGGTGGGTGCAGGTGGAGATCCCAGTATTTCAGAATCATTACATCACATTAAAAACACCATCCAAGAGTTAGTGGTTAGTTGGCATATACGCAGATTTCACCATATGCTATTGTTTACCTAAAGTAGAAGCTTGGACAGGAAGTACAATTCAGAATAATTTTAAGTTGTAAATTATCCAAGATCATACTTTCAGGTCTAGAAATGAGAGCTGAAGTTATATAAGATTTTAACAGATTTCATTTATTAGACTTTACATTGCTATTTTTAAAATATCAGGGATCCATTTCAAACTGTAAAAATATTTACTGTCTCTAATTAAAATTAGTCTGCTTGAAATATATACACAAATCTCAAAAGAGAAATTAATATTAATATTGTTTTATAATAAATTTCCTACTGTACTCCAACTTCCTCAACTCTATTTTTTAGGAGTTCCAAATGAAAGCAATACATTGGTCTTGCTAAATTGTATGACAGCACAGCCAGCAAAGTACAAAATCTCTATATACTACATGAATTGTCATGCATTATATAAATTGTCATAACAGAATAACAATACTGAGGAGGCACCTATGGTTGAGCCATCACTGTCGTTAATAATACCCAAGAGCTGTACGAAACCATGTACAGTATTCACCTGCTCAAACTGAGTATAGTCTTAGCTGGTTTGATATTTATTTTTCTCTGTTCTAATAAAAAAATCAAAGGAAAAGAAAAGAACAGAAATAATATATTAAATAAGAGCTGAAGGGGTAATTATATTAATAATGCAAAATTATTACATTAGTTTTTAAATATAATTTACCTTTTAGGGAAAGGAAAAATTACAGTAATTCCAGTTCATGACAGCCATCTAATGTAACATTCGGAATCTGTCAAAACTTAAAGCAACTATTATATATGTGAATGATTCTGAACATTTATTCCTCTTAATGATCATGATCAACAATTACATTTCCAGTAATGGATATATACTGTTAATCAGAATTGCTAAATTCTGCATCTTACAATACCTTTCATCATTTCATCTGCCTGTAGTTGGGTAGTAATCCAGCGAAAGCCTTCCTCCCAAATGGTAAATGAAGTTTTTTATAAAAGTCTGGACTGTTGCAAGTTTTGTGATTAAAATTGAGAGTAATTAAGAAATACCCATTATTTTATCGAGATTATCTCACATGTATTGTACCTGATGCAGGGAATTCACATCACTTTACTCAAGTGCATGTGCATATATGTGTTTTGGAGTGCATATGTGTGTTGCAGTGGGAGATATGACAAGCATGAAAAAATTTGTTTTCACATGGAACTAAACAGTGATTCAGATATTCATATTATTGTTGTTAGTTGAACATAAATTATTCATAAATAAAATAAATTCCTAAGTAATAATAAATGTTTTGAGAAACCTTAAACAATATGTTAATCACGATGTATACCAAGCAATGGGTAGCTACCCTGGAATCTAAAACTGACGGGCTTGTGGGAAAGCAAGCTTCAGGCCGTCATTACATCCCCAGCCTCTAACACAGAACATTTTAAAAAAGCTCATGCTAAAATATTTTTACCACTTCTAAGTTTTCAAGTCTATCATGGAAAATAAATTTTCACTCAGTCTTTTGTTTTTAGAAATAATGTATTAAATACTATTTTACAGTTTGATTATTTAAAGTAGTATTCTATGGAATAAACTTGACTGCTAGACTGTTCTATTTCAGCAAGATGCTGTGTAGTAGACGCATCAGAAAGGTGGGATGACTCGGAGGGAAACTGATCGTGTCAGTGTTATTTACACACATGACAGCTAAATTAAAACACTGAGACTTTTGGAGTATTGAAACTTTGAATTAAGTCATTCAATGAGTGGATGGCTTCATATAATATGATTTTACTCCATTTAGTATGTATATATTTGAATATTTTGTATCTCAATTATTGTTATAACACATTGATTCCACAAAGGATTCTTTCCTTTAGTCTCACTGTATATTTCATCAAGTGACATGGTAAATCCAGAGACTAGAAAGTGAATCCTATCTCATGTATTCAAAATATATTTATTCATCTTCTACTGTGGCCGGCATGACTGTAGGAGCTGAACTTTATAACTTTCATTATAAAACATTAAACATTTTTAGCAAAATTATTTTCTAGAAACACCTGTTTTCAAAAAAAAACAATTGGGTAAACAGCTGAAAACTTTCAAATAACGTTTAAAGCATAGACTTATTCTAGAAATTATGAAGTATATTGTGACCTCACTGTGATTAAAAGTTTCCAGTATTATTTTGGCATAACTGAAACCCTAGACCGTTAAAATAACTTGACAATAGCAAATTATTTGGCACATCACAAAAGAAGTCTTATGAACTTGGGCAAAAATGGCAAAACCGGGATTCTGCTTTTCCGGTTATTTACTTTAAGGGTCATACTATGTCTTATGAAAATTCCTCTTTTGCCACATTGCAGATAAGAACAAGGGACGGGGTGGGGTGGGGGTGGCAAGCAAACACTCAGTAATCATGGAGCAGAAGTTAACCTTGTGGATGTTTTCATTTAAAAAAAGAAAAAGGACCTTTCCTTATTTTGTATTCTTCTTCATAGCACAGGAGGATCCTCTGTTCCAGATAGGAAGACTTTGGACTAGGAAGGTGGACTGTGACCTATCAAAAGATATAATAGAGCAGACATTTGCAATGCCTTCCTCAAACAGGCAAAGAGTAGCAATTGATTCTCACAGTGCAGTGCACCTGCCTTGGTAATTACAGTCATAGAACAAGAACCTAAAATTCAAGAAAGCTGTCTGTGATCCTTACTTACCACAGCACGATCAATTAAATGCTAATTTAATAGTACCTATGAGAGTCCACGGGGGTATTTCGTTTTCTTTTGGTCTCTAAAACTCGAATGGCTTCTAATTTCCCTTCCATGGTACTGGGAACTTCTCTTTGTATTTCTTTGGGCCACCTCAAATACACCTTTAGATTATCATGCCTGTGATAAACGGTAAAGTTCAAGACATCTCCTGACCAACTGTTTCACATTGAAGATGCAGACTTTTTCTAGCCATATTAGCATATCGCCAGTAGCATGATGCAGATCTGCTAAATCCAAAGCTCCCGACGGAGAGTACAAGCTGCAAACCAGCCCCCGTCCCCGCCCCTACTCTCCCAGTGGCGAAATAGAAGTCGAGACGACATCTAGTAGTGGAGTGAGATCCACTGTTCCTGCGATTGTAAACAAGCGACTGCACTGGGTTCACTGAAATGTTGAAATACACTCCTGACTGCAAATACATCCACTCACCAAGTAGCGCTAACAATCTCCTTCGCCACCTTAGGCAAAGCATCCTAAAACTGAATTGGCAATACTCCCGTTGCAGAGCGGAAGAAAGTGCGGTTCCATTTCCCCAGGCGTGCCTAGCGGATGCTTGGCTCTCCGCAGATGTGTTGGCTGCTGCTGAATCCCAGGGATAAAGTCTCAGGGTGAAACGGGAAAATACACAAACCCGCACAGTTGAGCGCTTGGGTAAAGCCAACACCGACGTCCCCCCAGCACGGATTGCCCTGTACTGACTGCTCCTTCAGACAAAGATTGGGGTATAGGGACGATGCCTGGGGTGGGCCCCTCAAAGGCTTAGGGTAGGAGGGTCCCGGAGTTCCCTGAGTAAGGTAGAAGCAAACAGGTACTAACGTGCGCCTTAGCCTGCACGCATCTCCTCTCGGGAGAGGCAGCAGCTGGACGTCAGTGGCCAAACCCCAGGGGGTCGCTCCTGGCGGAAGGGTTACCAGAGGAAAGCTGTTCCCTTTTCTCTTTTTAATTGAGCCCCTCGCCCCCGCCCTAGCACCCAGGTCCACTTGTTAGAGTGCTTGGTCTGCGCGAGAGCCAGGCGAGGGGCCCCTTTTCGGAATTGGACGAGTTGGTTGGCAAAAGTGCCGCCTTGGGAAGCCCAGCAAACCTTCCAGGGGCAGGGTCCCCAGAGCCTGCTGAAAGCTTGACCTGTGAACAAGGCCAATCTCCCATCTCCCTGGAGTGGTCCAGAGGCAAAGGGCCGGTAGAGACCACAGGAAGAAGGTTGCGAAGGTCCTTCTACCTGGGGCAGGAGTCCCAGGGCGGGGGCAATAGGCTGCTTACAGCCGGGGGCACCTTCGGCTGCCACAGCCTCCAGGCGAAGTTCGCCCAGAGTCCTTAGGGTGGAAGGTGTGGTGGGGGAGCGGGGAACGGGGCGGGGGGTGGGGGTCGGCTGGAGCAACAGAGATGGAGGTAGGGACCGGAAGAAACGCACCTACCTAGCCCAGTCGCAAGTTTCTGTAGTGGCCTCAGGTGCGGTCCCCCGCCCTCGCGCCAGGTGCTCAGCTCAGCCGGGTGCTGCTGGTGTCAGGGACTTCGGACGTCTTGGCCGGCTCCCGCTGGAAGCGACTGTAAATCCACATCACCGCCCGAGCCGCTGCTCGGGCGCCCGCATCGCGCTCCTCCAGCTGGCGGCGGCGGTCCTCCCAGCCGGCTGCCGCCGGGGGCAGGAACAGAACCTGCCCACCGCCGCGCCAGGAGGGTCCTCGCGTCCTGGGCGAATGTGTGCAGGACAGAGTGTGTATTCGTGTGCGTGTGAAAGACAGTGTGTGCGTGCGCGTGAAAGCAGAAAGGCTGAGCTCGGCCCCGGGGCACTCGGGGGTGAACTCCGGGTGCGGGGCGTCTGCACGGCGGATGGCTGTGCTGATGTTGCCGTGGCCGCCGCCGCCGCGCTCTAAGGCTGGTCGCGGTTGTGCAAAAAAATGTTTCTCTGCTACTCGAGACCAAAAAACCTGCCCTGTCTACTGAGCATGCCCGGTTTGACAGCTCCACAGCCGAGTTTTTTTTTTTTTTTTCTTTTTCCCCAAGACTCCAGGTTTTAGCCGCAGCTGAGGGCGGGGGTTGGGGGGAGCAGGTAGCGGGCAGAGGAAGTCGAGATGAGAAAGATCAGAGTGGGAGAGGGTGGAGAGAGAGGGAACAGGGACCGACAGAATTTTGCTTCTTCACACTACAGTGGGCAGGTTCCCGCCCCAGGATTGGCACGAGCGGCTGGTGTCCTTACTGCCCTCCCCCTGCCAGGGAGGGTGCGGTGGCGGCTAGAGGAGCATTTGTCCACCCCAGGATCAACCCGGGACGCTGTTCCCAGGCATGACACACACAAACACGTGTGTGCACACGCACACACACAGCAGTGCGATCGCTGCTTCGGTGTGCACAGCCTGGGGAGGGCCTTGGAACGCCAAGTCCCTTGCCAGTAGAACTTTGGTGGGGGCAAACATGGAAAAGGAGCTACATTGTTTGGGTTCCCTTGCGTCCCCCACCCTGCCACCTGTCCCCCGCCCTGCCTCCCAGAGCAGCCCGTGAACGCGATGTGTCAGCTGCCCACCAGCTTCGTGCCTCCGCGGCTGAGGGAGCCGGCTGCCCGCCTCCTGCTGTCAGAGCGACCCCAGCTGCCAAGGCCGGCCTCGCGCAGCCTAGTGGTGGCACATCAGGTCAGTACTGACAGGTTCCACAGAGGACGGCGCGGTTAGAAAGGAAACACCAGGAATACTGTCCTGTCTGGCTACCCTGGTCCCTGGGCTCCCCGAAACTCTCCCCCTCACACAGCCGGGCACGAGGGCACGTACCGACCGAACCTAGTGTTCTGCCCCACGCTCCGGACCCCTCCCTTCCCGCTCTCCTCAGCTTCCTCGAAAAAGCGGAGAAGCGGAATCTGAGCGCCCCGAAACTCGCTTTGGGAGCTTTAGGAGTCCGATCGGGCATGCTCAGGACTGGAGAGGCACCTCGCGTGCAGGCACTCTCCAGCCGCTCACATCTGCAAGGCTGGGCCACATGTGCCCGAAGGGAAGGCGTTGGCATCTGCTGCTTAGAGCAGGCTCCCGTTCCGGGAAGGACGCCGGCGACGCCCAGAGCAGCCTTCTTCCCGGCTTCCCAGCCAGAGCAAGACCGTGGGAGATACCAAGTGCCGAGCCAGGGGAGCCGCACCAACTACAAAAAACATTAGTCTTGCGGACTCCCAAGCCCTCTGTCCCCCAGCGCCGGCCCCGTCACAGTAGGCAGGGAGCGCGCAGAGCAGTGGGACAGCTCGGCTTCTGTCCCCGCCACTGCGAACCTCTAGGTAGAGCGAAACTAGCGCCCAGAGTGGAACCTTGCCTGGGCGAAGGACGTTTACCGCTGGTTTTCTTGAGTGAAGAAAGCAAGGCGTGTGTGAATGTGTACGTGTGCAAGCACGTTTTTAATTTTCTTCCACAAGAGCACAGACAGACAGGAGAGTGAGAAGCTACCGCCGAGTTGGGAGCCCGCTAGGGGTTGCAATAAGGCACGTTTGGAGCGGTGACTGGCGCTAATTACCAGGAAGTTGCTCTCAGCGCACCACCAAAGCTTCCAGCTGTTCCCTGCTCTGGGTAACAGCGGCTGCCAGAGGGGGGCTTCTGGGCTGGGTGGGCTAGGGGGACTAGGTTCGGTTTCAGAAAGAGAGGCAGTGCAGGGTGACGCCAGGGGGAGATCTCGGAACCTTGTGTTCCCGTCTTTCCGGCTTTTGATACAGGTATTTGCAAAGAGGGAGCACTGTGAACCCATCACACTAAAGAGAGGAAAGAGGTCCAGCTGAAAACTGGAGAGGGAAGAATCGGGAATCCACAGCGCAGTTACTGCCACCGTCCCCTGTGCAACACCACTATCACCTCCGACTGGAATCTTCTGGACCCCCGCGGATCAAACCTCCTAACCCCTTCCCGCCCCACCGCCCGGCCAACAAAGAAACAAAAGACGACAAACAGACTCCGTTAGGACACGGGGACTGCTCCCTCTGCGATCTCCCCACAGAGCTGTTGAAAAGGCTGGAGGGAAAGGACCGCTCTAAAGCTTGCCTTGCCGCCAGTATGTAAACGAGCCCTTCCAAAACACCCTGTCCACTTTCAAAAGCAAAACAAGCTTTTCATATAAATGATTTTAATTTTAAACCAGAGATTGAGATTTCTTGTTAAGAACTGCCCACATCCTGAACGGTGGAGGAAAGGGGCTTCAGGATACCTGCTCAATCCCCACCCTGAAGTTTAGGAAGGATAAAAAAAAAGAAGAAAGAAAGAAAGAAAAAGAAATCTGGCCAGTCAGTTTTCCTATGACTTAAAACCTTTTGGGTTTAACGAAATTTTGTAACCAGCAGATTAAGGAAAGAGCTCCCCACTAACCAAAAGGGAACGCTGACAGAATAGGACATAGACCACTAACGACAGCCATAGAAATGGAATATGCGATTTAAAACCATGATCATCTCACTCTGTCTGGCTGTCGTGTTGTCACCCTTTTTGGAAAACACTGGAGGAAGGAACAGTTAATTCCTAGGGATTTCATGAAAGAGGTTCGACTTGCTTCTCTCCCGGCAATTCAGCAATCCGTTTAATCATTTAAAAAGAAAGCTCACCTCTAAGGTCTCTTCTTTAAATTTTCCCTTATATTCTTTCCTCTCATTTTCCTGCGAGTCTCATGTTTCCCTGTGTCCTTTACTCAACTAGCCTGCACCTGTAACCCTTTACTTCCTTCAAAACATTGTTTCCTTCCCTAATCCTAAAGTACAGAAGACTGTGTCATCTTTCTCCTAAGAACTGATTTGCTGCTTTTAGAGGTCCTTATCCTGATATTGTAGGTGAATTTTCTAAAACATTTATTCAACTTTAGAGATTCCCCAGGCACATTAAGCAACAAGAAATGACAGTTTCCAGGTAGTTTTACTCATAGGGCCAAAAGTTTCCATTTTAAATATGGATACCAGGAAGAGGGTACTCTAAATTGCTAGGTTTCGGAATGGCCGATGTAAAAGGGCAATGTAACCAATTGTAATGGAGCATGCAATGTCTACATGCCAATTTCCTACTTGTCTAGTTTATATTATTCAGATAATCTGCAAGGAATTTTAAGAGATAGGCCTTTTTGTGCTCTCTTTCTCTCTCTCACACACACACAGACACATACACACATACACACACAAATACACACACACCTTTACATGGTTCCTCCTGGAACTAATATAATTACATAAGTTCAATGTAGCAGGTGATTATAGAGCATCTATTATGAGACTGTGCCAGCACTGGGAATAGGTATAAGGGAACTGAAACTTTAGAGAAGCTAACAGATGTTCAAAGATTTGTGAACAATTCACTAATCAACAAGCAGATATTGACTGAGTGGCTATTAACATGTATCTAAAACAACTCAATCTTAGAGAACAATATTAAAATCTTATAGCTTTGGTTTTTAAAATATATTTGCTTAATCCACTGGTTGCATTCTGTGAGAAGAATAATGGAAAATACCACCTATTTTAATCTTGTTTCTAAGTACCCTCATAAGGAAGAGTGAGTCCAATATTAGAAGACCAAAGTCAATAACGATTACATAAAGAAAATCAATGTGTGCCATCGAAATGAAGGAGTTTTGTTTGGTTGCCTGTCTAATGAGAAGTTGTTTTGAGAGGCAGACTTTCAAGGTACTTGTGGCAAACCATTATTTCCTGTTGCAACTGATAACAATGCCATCTGCAAACCAGCTACCAGAGGTTATGAATACTGCTGGCACTTTGACTTTTGGCTATAATGATTGAAAGCGGGTAAGGTAGCATAATGACTTTCTACCCAGCTTCCATAAACAGGTCTGTAAAATTGCAGTCACCAACTTTCTGCTAGGCTGTGCCCATTTCCAGCTGGCTGTGCCCCTCTAGGGAAAGCAGCCACTTTGGAGGAAGCTCACTTGCTCCTGGATATGAACAGTTGATGGTCAGAATTCTACACCCATCTGTTCACAGTAGAGTCAGATGAGTTATTTTTCACACGTCCAAGTAAGGCTCAGAAGAACAACCGACAAGCCAATTAAAGGCTTCTCTTTACCTATTCCAATTTAGTATCCAAATGGATACTGTGGAGCCACATCTCTGTCTAGAATGCTAAGAAAAAGCAAAATGCTTCTTCTTTTCTTTCTTTCCTTTAAAACTTTAAGCTTAGTGAATCACTTTGTACTTCTGTAGCAAGCCCCGCTCAAGGAACTATACCTTCATATAGAATATCCTCCATTGGAGAAGTGCCATCAATGCCATTGCACCTTACACCCAAAATAATGCATATCACTCATATAGATTAATCATTACCTTCAGAAACCAAGGCTTCTCAATAGCTTGCTGTGGCAATTCACTGGTATTGCTACTCTAATGGAATCAAATGACTGCCAAATTTTAAAGTTATAGACAGTTAAAAGAATGGTAACTGGGGCTTTCATTTACATAAATTTACTTATATTTGATACTCAGACACATGAACAAATATGGCAATAACAATAACTGGTACCCGCATAAAGGTAGCATAGTTCCTTCCCTTGCGAATCTGAAAGCTGGCTGTATGGTAGTGTTTGTCTTTTTATTGGAAATACTTCTAAGAATATTACCTTCTGGCACTGTTTCACTATCACAGTGTTGAAAAGGAAAAAAAATGATTTCAGACTGTACCATGATTTCTGTTTGAGAGATGAAATTACACTCCAGAAAAAAAGAATTTGAAAAGAATATAGAACAATTAGGATTGTTCCCTTGGCATTTAAATGCACTTGAACTACTCTCTAACTTTGTGACCTAATCATCATAACCTTTTAAGTGAATTATTATCATGATTGACTTATAGGTAACTATTAATTTATATTGAAATAACTACAACATTTAGTGCTTCTAAAATTCATGCTGAATAATGGCAAAAATAGGAATTTATAGCCACAAAAAACAATTGCTATTAGGTGCAAACAATCATTTGGATGATTTGTTATAAACAAAGTTAAAAATGCATTTTACATGAAAATTGAAAACTAAGATCTTAATATTTTCCATAAAAACATAATTTTTCTTACATTATAAAATACACCCCCATATATTTTTTATTCTCTTATTCATATTTTCATTAAGCTAACTTTTACAAAATACCTGTTATGTGCCCATTCAGCCATATACTGGGAAGACAGTGGTAAAGGAACCACACTTAGCCCCACCTTTGTAGAGATCACAGTCTACTGGCAGAAGATAGATCTGCCGAATCCCATAATGAAATGAATAATTATGAACTGATGGGCATTCTGAAGGAACAGAACAAGATGTCTCTGAAAGCCAGAGCAATTAGGATGAAGAATGAAAACAAGGGAATATGTATTGGAAAGGTAGAAGCTGAATTATCCTTGTTTGCACATGACATGATCCTTTACATGCAAGACCCCAAAAGCTCCACCAGAAGACTCTCAGAACTAATGGACAAGGGCTGAGGGTATAGCTTAGGGGTTAAAGCACTTGCCAAGCAAGTGCAAGGCCCTGGATTTGATTCCCCAGCACCACATAAGCTGGGTGGGGTGGCACATGCCTGTGGTCCCAGCCCTCGGGAGACTGAGGCACAGAGATCGCCATGTGTTCAAGGCCATCCTGTGCTAAACTGAGTTCAGGATCAGCTTGGACTATGAGAAGAGACCAGCCTCAAAGAAAACCTAGTAAATTCATCCAAGTTGCAGAATACAAAATAAACACAATAAATAAATGGCATACCTGTATACTAACAACAAAATTACTGAGAAAGAGATGAGAAAAACAATCCCATTGTCTGTAGCCCCCAGTAAATATCTAGAAATAAATCTAATCCAGAAAATGAAGGACCTCTACTATGAAGACTATATTAAGCTGAAAAAAGAAATTTAAGAAGACATTAGAAAATTGAAAGATACCCCTTGTTCTTGGACAACCAAAACCAATACTGTCAAAACGTCCATACTACCAAAACCGATTTACAGATTTAATGCCAATCCTATCAAAATATCAACATCATTTTTCACAGAACTTGACAAAACGATCCTAAAATTCATACGGAACAGGAAAAAAACTGAAAAGAACCAAAGCAGTCCTGAGCAACAGGACAAAAGCAGGTAGCATCATTATTCCAAACATCAAGTTACATTATACAGCAAGAGTGATTTAAAAATATGGTAGTGGCATAAAAACAGACAGGTGGGTCAATGGAACAGAGCTGAGAATGCAGAGGCAACCTCAAGCATCCTCAGCTATCTGATCTTTGATAAATAGGGACAAAAAGATACACTGGAGAAAAGATAGCCACCGTAACAAGCAGTGCTGGGAAAACTGTTTATCCACATTTGAGAATGAGTCTAGACCAAAGCCTGTCATTCTGCCCTAAAATCTAATCAAAATGAATAAAAGACCTAGATATTAAAATGGAAGTATTGTACCTGCTAGAGGACAAAATAGGTGAAACACTTGAAGACATAGGCATAGGGAAGGATTTTTTTTTCAATAGAACACTTGCTGAATAAGAAAGAAAAACATCAAGAATTAACAACTGGGGTCTGGAGGCACAGCGCAGCGATTTGAGCTCTTGTTTAGAAAGCAAGAGGCCCTGGACTTGATCCCCCAGCACCACATAATAGCTGGGTGTGATGGGGCAAGTCTGTAATACCGGCATTCAGGAGGCTGAGGCAGAAGGATTGCTATGAGTTCTAGGCCAGTTTTTTGCTATACGGTGACTTTAGGACCAGCCTGGACTACAGAGTGAGACCTTGTCTCAAAATAATAATAATAATAACTGGTGTTATATCAAATGAAAAGTTTCTGCACAGCCAAAGAAACCATCAACAGAGATTAAGAGAGAACTGACAGAATGGGAAATATTTTTTGCCACCTACTTCTCAGAGAAAGGGGTACTATCTAGAATAGATATGGACTCCTCAAAATAAAAGGCCCAATTAAAAATGGGCAACTGAAATGAATAGAGAATCGCAGAAGCAGCACAAATGGCTGGCAAACGTGTGAAAAATGCTTACATCTTCAGCCATTAGAGAAATGCAAATCAAAACAAGATTGAGATTCCTTCCTACCTCAGTAAGAATGGCTATGGTTAAGAATTCAAAGAGCAGTAGATGCTGTCGTGAAAGTGGGGGAAATCAAACCCTTCGACATTGCTTGTGGGACCGGAATCTAAGAAAGCTCTTATGGAACTCGGCATGGAGTTTTCTCAAAGAACTGAAAATGATCCCCTTTGACCCAGCTATACCGCTTCTGGGAATCTTTCGAAAAGAACTACAAGTATCATATAACAGAGATGCCTGCATGCCCATGTTTACAGCAGCCCAACTCTCATAATAGCTAGGTCTCAGAAGCTGCGGATATGACATCAACAGATGGATGGATAAAGAAAATGTGGTATGTATACACAATGGAGTACTACTCTGCCATAAAGTAAGACAAATTTGAGTCATTTGTAGAAAACTGAATGTACCTTGAAACCATTATGTTTAAAGAAGTGAATCAGACCCAGAAGATTAAATATCACATGGTTACTTCAGTATGAGTAAGGGAAAGTACTAATAATAGAGAAAAACAATAGATATGGTAGGAAGTGGGGAGACGGGACTCTTGGAAAGGGAGAGAGAAACTGAATGTGAAGTGGACACGACGTGTACGTGCACCAATTCCTCAAGTTTAATGTAACTTCTGTGTATTGAGAATATATATTAATAAAAATAATTACACATGGGGAAAAGAAAGTATACTTGATATGGACTGGAGCTGAGGTGCTTAGGAGCTGTCCAGTGCCTGTGGATCTGAGGCCTGGAGAATGTGTAGTAGTTATGATTTCCCAGCAGAAAGAGCAGAATCTATGGAAATCAATATGAGAACTATCTGGACACATGAAAAGCAATGACAACTGTGGGAAGTGTGTAATAAGGATAGAATACGTGGGGGTGGGGGGGACGTGATGGAACACAGGGCCAGAGAGCAGAAAGAAGCTAAATCGCCCCATGTCTCTGGGACCTTCATAAGGTTTTGAATTTTGCCCTGAATACCACAGGAAATCAGAACAGGTGTGATATGATCTGATACACAGGTTTAAAGAATCTTTATCCATGCCAATCAACTAGTGACACTCATGACCTCTTAATAAATCATTTTCTAACCTTAGTTTTCCCTTCCTCTCCATACAATGTGTCTGCTATTCTCAAAGTGTGGTCCAGGGACTCTCATGGGTGGTGTTCCTTTAGAGTCCTTTACGATGTCTATGCAAACTTATTTTCATACTACTAAGGTAATATTTCCCCTTGACTTATATTTTCTTACAGGCATACATTGATTAACTTAATGAAGAATTAGATATCAGAATACAGGTGTGTTATACTAAGCCAGGCCTCAAAGACAATACTGCTCTTGTCAAAAATTTTAAGAGCATATAGAAATTTTTCTTGAAGACAATATTTACATTAATGTTGAATAGGCTTATTATTGTTGTTTTAATTGAATCAGTACATACATGTTTAACTTCTATTTTAATGTCAGATCTTAAGTATTAATAGATACTACCCGCCAAGATAATAGAACTTTGGGGTCTTCAATAATTTTGAAGACTTTAACAAGGGTCCAGACACCTACGCCAATCATTGATCTTCTTTTCTTAAAACTGCGGGTGGTTCCCCTCCTGTCTGTGTCTTTATTGTTCCCAAAGGCTCAGTCCTCAGACTCACAATAAGAAATTGATTTTATATTGCAATCCAGCGTGAATACTTAGAGCAACATGTGATGCATTCTGAAATTATCTACTCTATTCCAACTGAGTCAACTGCTTTCTTAATGCAATAATTCACACTTTGAAAAAAATGTGGATGGGATGATCTGGTTTCAATAATTACTTCTAAATTGACAACTTCATGACCAGACCCTTCATCCTAACAGTCATCCTCGGCTGCGTGTCTAACAGCTGACTGGACATTTCATACTTAACATTTTGCAATAACCTCAAATTTGTGTCTTTTAAAATGAAAGCTGGAAATGTCTAATACCATCTTTGCAGAGACAGACTGAAGCAAAGATATTTATAAGTAGATGGATAGGGAAAGGACCAGAAAAATAAATCACAATATTATTGGTGATTTATGGGATTTCTGGTTATTTAAATTTTATTTTTATATTGTTATATACCTTATTTTCATAATAAACATATAGTTTTGTAATCAGAAAGCTACTATTTAAAATAAAAAACAGAACCATTGTTCCTTATAAATCTTTTCACTATCTATTTTTTTTCTTTTGAGACAGGGTCTCGCTCTGTAGACCAGGCTGGTCCTGAGCTCAACAGGAAGCCTGGGTTGGCTTCAAAGTCCCGGCAATCCTCCTGCCTCAGCCTCCTGGGTGCTGGAATTACAGGTTTGTGCCACCACACCCGTGACTATCCTTGACTTTCATTTTTAAAATATGGTTTATTTCTTTTTTTAAAAGACAAGGTCTTGCTCTGTAGTCCGGGTTGGTCCTGACTTCCCTGTGCAGTCCAGGAAAGCCTTAAACTCTAGGCAATCCTCCTGCCTCAGCCTCCCTAGTGCTGGGATTACAGGCATACACCACCATGCTCAGCTTTATGTGTGGGGCTGAGGAACCGAATTCAGGGTCTTGTGCTTGCTAGGGAAGCACTTTTACCACTGTGCCATTCCTCCATCCCCAAATTATGATTTATTTTAATAGCAGTACCCTCAGATGCCGAGGCAGGAGGATCTTAAATTCAAGCTCAGTGTGGTAATTTAGCAAATTAGCAAGACCGTGTCTCAAAAGCAAAAATAAAAATGGGTTGGAGAGTGCAAAAGGCTCAATCCCTAGTACCACATTAAAATAATATACGATTTATCCCAAAAGCTTCTATAAACACATTTTTTCATTAATATTACAGAAATGCAGACTTGTTCATGATGACCTTATCACTAATGAAATTCCATTACAGAGTAGACATAGGAATAAATTCCAGTGCTACCTTTTCCAAGATGCACCCTTGAAATGACCTTTCTGAATTGCTCTCTCATGAACTGCTTTCTTTCAGGGCCCTCATCCCTTTCTCCTTTGTATCAGAGTTATCTATTATTTATTATCTATTTATAATATTATCGATTTATAATATTGCTCTTTTGTTTCCCTAAGCACAAGGACATGCCTTTTAAATGTTTTGGTTATACATGGTCATTTAACAACAATTGGGGCAAGTTTTCAACAAGTTCACTTGTGAGACAAAGGGTTGAAATAATGAAGCCGGGCATGGTGGCACATGCCTGTAATCCCAGCACTGGGGAGGCTGTGACAGGAGGATTGTCATGATTCCAAGGCCAGCCTGGGCTCCATAGTGAGTTCAGGACCAGCCTAAGCTAGAGAGTGAGGCCCTGTCTCAAAAAAACAGAACTAATAATTAAAAGAATTAAGCAATATGTATATAATTATATATTGCATATTCATCAAATGATTAAGTTTAAATAATTAGAATTTTCTTTAAAATATGGTACTTTGACTTAATATGATTATTCCATGTCATAAGGACATCTAATAATGAGTTTTAAAAGATAGTATTCCTATATTAGTTCACTTTCCGTTGCTATAATAAAGTTTGGGTGGTGGGGTAATTTATAAAGAAAGGAAGTTCATTTATTACACGGGTTTGTGGGCTGAAAATACAAATAGCATAGTGCAGGTATCTGCTCAGCTCTGCTGGAGGTATGCTGGCAGATGCCCTCACAGAGGGAGAGACAAGGACCAGAGAGCCACTCATGGGTCAGGCTTGCTGTCTTATGATGATTTATGATGATACTCTGGTAAGAATTAACTGGAGTCCCAGCAGAAAACATCAAGTCCTTCCAAGAACATCACCTACAACGACCTAGTTAACAGGCCTCACTCCTTAAATGCTTCACATCACATCTGAACACTATGGCACTGGGACTCAAGTGTCCCCTGGGTGGGGAAACCACATCCACACCACAGTACTTTCTACGTATCCAGTAAATTACACTTCTTTGACAGGGTGTCAGTCATCTATTGCAGCTTAGTACACTGCTGCAAATCTCTGTAGCTTAGAACAATTTGATAATTCTCACTATTTTGTGGCTTAGAGGAATTCTTTTTCTGGTATTATCTGGGCTGGCAAAAGTAGCTGCACTCAAGGGCTGACTTCTTCCCACACAACCCCATTCACATGGCTGGGGCTTCATCTACAATGGTAAGATAGTGGTAGAACAACAGAGCTTTTTGGTCCTCTCTCTCCATCTAGTCTCTCTCCAAGAAATCTCATATCCTCCATATCAGTTAATCACTGTTGCAGAATCAATGGCTTGAGGACTTAGTGACTTAAACCAAGAGCAATTTATTGTTTCTCATCACTCTGCATATGTGCTATACTGGGTTTTCTTGCCACACTTGCGCAGTTGCTTTCAGGCGGAGAACTGGCTGGATTGGAAGGGACAAAGTGACACCACTTGCATGTCCAGCAGTAGGTTGTGGGTGTTGCCGGGATGTCGCCACCTTAGTTCTCCTCCACCAGGGCCACTGCTTCCCTAGTAGGCTTCACTCAATTTCCTTACGTGAAGCTCCCATGGCGGCAAAGGCAGAAACTGTAAGGCCTCAAAATACCTAGGCTGCAGAACACCCACAGAGTCATTTTGCCATATTTTGTTGATCAAAGAAAACCACATGAAGGGCTCATATTGAAAGAGTAGAAAAATGGACTTCATATATTGATAAAAAAGAGCTGAAAAATATTGTGTCCATGTTTGCTTTTCTACAAAAGGCACAATTTAAGATAACACTGTAAGCCTATACTATGTTGCAGAACTCATTTTCACAATCTTACATACATTTCTTCATTTTACTCTCAAAAATAGGCCTTTGAAGTAAGTAGAAATTCCGCTATGATTTTGTAGATGAGTAAACTGAGACATAGAGAGTTTAAGTAACTTGCCAAGATCACACAGAAAAGCTCTTTCACTACTCTACTATGGCTCTTTTTAATTTTATACCTACAATAATTCGGTATGCTTTTCGTTCATCTTTATCCTATGCATTTACGATGTAGTACCATCATATTCAGGATTCTGAACCTTGGCTCATCTATTTAAAAATACAGCAGCTTGAGGCAAAGGAAGTATAAGTTCAGCTCAATTTAAGAATAGCTTCAGACTATTCCACTGTAGTTTATTTAACCGGTGGTCCATTATTGAATAACTGGGTTGATTTAAATTATTTACTCTTGCAAACATTGTCACAATAAAGTCTTAATTCATTATTTTCATTTTAAGTCTTTGTACACCTATATGAGAAAGAAGCCTTAGGTCCCTTGAGGGTATTTCACTGATCAAACACCTTGAGTTAGAAACTACCAAGAGCCCCTTTAAGAAGATTTTAACCAGAATGTATGAGAATGCCCATTTCTCATACACTGAACTTTTTACATTATGAAACATTTTAAATTTGATGGATAAAGTTATCTCAATGTTCTAATGCAGATTTGCTTGATTGAAGGTTTGTGTTATTTTATTCTATTATGGATTTTTTGGAAGTCTGATGTATCACTATTTTACTTTATATGGTTCATAAAATTTTATATGGTACTTTATATGTATTTTCTCTTTAATTTATCACTCGATGTTATCAAAATTATCTGTCTTCTCCTTAATGAAATTTAGGTTTTGTACTTTGCTTAAGAAAAACTTAACCTCTCATTATTTAAAAATGTACCTATACTTTCTCTGTAATTTCAATATTTGTTAAAATTCATAACTTCAAACTTTATTTTTGTCCATTGGTTCAATTAATCCAGCCTAACTTTTCCTTCACTTGATTGTCTGCATGTTCTTTTGTAAGCCCATACTTTCCTTACTGATCTGAAGCCTTTTTTGAACCCAATATATCTAATTTAAAAAAGAAAACATTATCAACACCTTTATATACCTTAATAAAAAAATCTCAGTTCTGTTTTACTGATTTGATTGACTTTCCCTTAAATAAGAACATGATATGTTACTGTTCTGTAGTGTTTGGATATCTATCAGGAAAACTACCCCTCTTTCTCACTTTCTTCCTTTTCTCTGAGATTTAAAGAAAATCTTTGTACTGTGTCCATTTAAAAAAAAATAATCCCACCTTCCTTTCAGGAACGCTGTGGAAAATTGATGATGAATTTAGATTATCACTGCAGTGTTACAATTTAGGAATACATTTGTAGTTCCCTGAGGAAAACTATCTGTAACGCTAAGCAACAGGCAGAGTCAGAGGAGAGAGACTACAAGAGTAACTCTCAAGAGAAATTAGGTGGGGGACCCTGTGAGCCCAAACCCCAACAGAGTTTGACCTTAGCTATCCACATATATACCAAGGAGCTCCAAACATCTTGTTCTCCACTTTCCACCAATAGAGGACCCTTTTCTTTACCAGTGCAAGAAAATAAGACTTGGAAAAGCTACCAGTTCGTTGTTTCCTTTTTTCCCTTTATTCTTCAAATCTTAGGGGAAAGAAAAAGGAACCTATAAAGCGGCATAAGAGACGCCATACTCTCTCTGGTCATAGTAGGGTCATCTTGAAAAATAAGGAAAAATTTACCATCTATATTATTATATAAATTGTTTCTGCTTTAGCTTTGTTTTCTGCTTTCTTTCGTTATAATTAATACCATACATTGTTGACATACTACTCTTTAGTATTTTCAACTTGTACTTTTATAGCTTAGAGTCTCCTTAAACTCAGGAATAGGGTTTTTTTTTTTTTAGGTTCAGTCTCTTAATTGTCCTACAAATAATACAAACATGATCTAACAACACTAGTTTTCAATATACCTGTTTCCAAAGTAATATATAAGTGTCACGTCCCATGTTGATTCATCACAGGAAGACTGCCAAAATTATGAATATAATATCTTTGGAAGAAAGGAGAAATTGTTTCCCTGATGTCTGCGTGAAATTTAAATGAAAATGAATGTGATTTGAGTGTTAGTATTCATGGCTGCTAGTTCTCTGTTAATTTACATTTATATTCTTAATGTCTAGGTTGAGCCTAGGGAAATTTAAAACTCAATTTCATTAATGCTTTAACTTCCATAGGAATCTCAATATGCACACAAGTTCTAAGATTGTGGAGTTATTGGATGAGACTATAGCAGCTAAGAATAATTGCTGAGTGGTTATGATAGTTAAATATGTACTGTCAATTTTGATTTTCAAAATTCCTCTGGGCCTAAGCCCAATGTCCAAAAGTTTTAAAAACATGACGCTAATATTGTAATGAATTTTAACGTCTTTAAAATGGAAACATTACATTTCTGAACTGTTGCCCATCTCTGATTAAATATGATTTAAAGGAGATCATGTTTCAAATTTACAACAATTACATTGACATACATGATGTTTGTGAGGACTTCACAACCTGAGGTTTTCAAGTTCAACTCACGAGAGTTCAGGATTTTTTCCTTTAGTTGATTTCACTGCAAATATGAAACACAATTCCCAGTTGGCACAGGTACATATAAATAGGAATACATAAACATTGAAGCAATAATGGGGTCCCCTGAGTGTCCCCTTTTTCTAAGCTATATATAGACAGACTTCAAATATGACTATGCAAAGATTGTGCTTAAGAAGCAAAGCTTTTAGAGGAAAAATTTGAACATCAACAGAAATCATGCTTTAGTTGAATTCTGTTCTTACTCTCCACTTTAATCTTTTTTATTACGTTACTCCCCAGGTCACCCTCAATAATGTCTTAGCATTATGTCCCCCCAGAAAGGTTCTACAGCTCTAATACCTCAATACTTTTGTCTCATGCAACCCTAGGTCATAAGAATTTTGGCTCAAGGAAGTATTACCTTACTATCTTCCTTTGTGCCCTATAGGTAAAATATTTCCTTAAGTTTCAGTAACTGCAATAATGCTAAGACAATAAAAGGAAAAAGGAGGGAAAAGAAAGAGGAGGGAGGAGAGGGACTAGTGCTCAGAGTTCATCTGCTTTTCTGCCTCTACACACATTAATGAGTATATTCAAATCTTTTTCTTGGTCACGAAATATCCTCTCCTTAGGGGAAAAGAGAAAGAAGACTGGAACGGAGGAGGCTTGTAAAGATTTGAAGAAGTTTTCTAAGTAACATACACAATTGAAATGAATTAGTTAGTTTAAGAACAAATTCAAAGTTCATAATAACATAATTTTGTATCTCTCGCTCATTCATGATTTTGGAGAGTTGACATTTGAGTAAGGAAGTGCATGATGTGTATTCAGCTGGGAATCTGGGAACTTGTTTATTATCGTTATAAATACCACTCTTAGCAAATGGTTACATACAGGTATACATTAAAGATTCATTTCTCCAACATGGCTAAGTGAGGCAAGTGCTATTTTCCAAGTACAAAGATTAAGGATATGTTGAGAGTCCTGTTCGCTGAAGCCAGTGTGTGGTGGAAAGTGTACAATTAAAGCCCCATAGTGTATGCTGCTTTGATATCTTGTGAAACTAAGAAGGCTTCTGACGACCTAACCATAAGATTTTCTTCCTGTCCTACTCTCAGGGGTGAATTTCCCTAGTCTAAGATCAAGAAAACTAGGTTCCTGCCCATAAAGTTATTCAGCCAATCAATCACATCCTCCTCCTAGAATTAGGGATTCATTACTCCCCTCCATCATCAGGCCTCCAATCACCTAACTAAATTCAAATCTTTGCTGCCTGCCAAGGACCCTCCTGGAAGTGTCCCTGGGGAGAATGCCACTCATTATGCCTTAGTGAAGAGAAGCAGAGGGGTGGTCTCTCTGCACATCTAATTCCATTCAGAGTGAGACCATCAGCTATATACATATTTTGGAATTATTTCTTCTAAGACTGACAACACAAGTTACTGTCTTAATGCTGATGAACATTTTTTTCAGAAGGAAACGAGGAGAAAAAGCAAGAGAAATCGTTCATGGGATTTTAGTTTTTGCAAACTATTCAGAAATGACTGAGGAAATAATAATGCTAAAAGCACTCAGCGAGAGTAATTTCCTTCAAATTTGGAGATACTGTCAGCACACTGTAAGACTTACGGAAGGAGAATTTTTACAAAATTGAGAAAAAATCCCTAATGAATAAATATTTTAAAAGTTATAAAGAATGAAATCCTTTAAAAGGAGAAGGAAAATTAGTCAGGAGAGAATCTTTAGAGGAAAGAAGTCCTGGCTAAACCTTGAAGAAGAGGTAGAATTCAACAGATCCAAAAACAGAGTTAATAGCAGAGAATAGGGTGAGATACGAGGAGATTTTGTTTGCAAAACATCAGACATAAAAGAATAGATCCTAGGAGAGAATACTTGGTAAAAGGCAGTAAGAAAAGTAAAATATTTCAATAATAACTTCTCCTGCTCTTCCCCAAGGCATAACGGGTAGCGTTCTCTTCCGGGCCTCCTTCAGAAAGTCTGCAGAAGAGAGCAAAGATTTAAGTTAAGTCAGAGAGATGGAAGGAGACCTTCCCAGAGAGAAGGCGATCGCTTACCATGAAGCAGGGACACAAGAGAAAGCACTGTAAAGGGGGCCAAGGGTCAAAAAATGGAGAGGGAATGCTATCATCATTGAAAGGGTGAGAGAAAGAGGCAACGAAGGGCCTGAGAGTGCGAGAGATTATTCATGATGAAAGCACTGGAAACAAGGTAAAAAGTAATGAATTCTCGTTTCTAAATAAAATATTGGTCCCAGGTTATTTCAACTGTCAGCGCATTTGCAGGAAAGATAGAAGGGCAAAACGTACAGGCTCTCCCTTACTTCTGAATGTTTCACTTTCAAGCTTCTTCCTGTATTGTCTAGAATAGATTCACACAATGAAGACAAAACTTCATGTTTATGACATCCATCCATATTTATGACTGTAACTGATGCCAGTACATGGAAAAAACTGATAGGGTAGGCACAAGGCCAATGTGATCAGTGGTCAAAAGACAACATGTTGGACTGACACACGAGGTGGCAAACCTTTGGACTGCATGAATGCACAATCAGATATGACAAATTCAAACGTGTCTGGATCAAACACAATTTTGGCAGACATCTTTTCACGTTATTTAAGAACAAGCATAGCAATATGTAAGAGGAAAATGTTTTTCTCATGAGATTCAATTCAGATAAAGAATAGATCATAACTTCAAAATTGAGGAAACTCTGTGGTGATTTTAGAAAGGTGATTTGTTTTCTATTTACGACTTAAAAGGCCCACATTGTAATATCTGGCCTATAATAAATTAGGACCAAATAAAGAATTTTGTGTTCGTTTTATGAGGATATACCTGCTCTAGTTAGGAAATATCAACCAAAGATCCATGTATTGAAGGTTTAGACACCAGCCCGAGATGCTACTGGGAATTGATGAATATTCACATGTCAGGAGTCGTACAGAGGGAAATTGCACTGTCCGGAAGCTCATCACTTCCAACTACTGGGTTCTATGGCGCTACAATGAGTTGTGAATTGACGTCCAGTGAGAAAGTGAGCTAGAGTGGCATGTTGCAATAATTCACATATACATCATTATTACTATTGTATTTTACTTTTTCTGGCATATGAAGTAATAAACATACCTTGACCTTCAAAATAGCAACACATAGTGCATAATTTGCTTCCCATTAAAACCTATAGCTCCTTTACATTTTAATATTACTGTCTTTGACTGGTCTTCTTTGTACCAAGTACAGATTTGCTATGAGTTATTCATCCTTTCTACCCAAGTCTTCTTGTGTATTTCAAATATTTATGAAATGAACTGGAGATATTGGTCAAGTCTATGGCTTTGTCACAAGGTAAATCTTAATAGCATCATCCACAAAGGCGTTAAAACTTGACATTTTAAAATTTTATTCTCCAGTGAACTACACTAAAATATATACTACCCAGGAAAACTCTAGTTAGTCTTCTGACTGTATTCTGCATTTGATTCATGGCATATCTGTATGTCATTAGTTGCATTTTATTGATAATTTGCAGTCATCAAAACTATCTACGGAGATAGAATCTCTACAAGTGTATATAATCAGAAAAATATGCAAACATGGAAAATATCTACATAGAGAAAGTATACTGTGGTCGTTACAAGGACAGCCTCTGTGTTCATATAGACCTGGTATAGGTCTAAATTTTAATTTTCTTACTACCTCTATGATCTTGGACAAACTACTTAACTATTCTGTACCTCGATGGTTTCACTTGAAAAATGAAATTAGAAAAGTACTTGTCTCAAATCTTTGTTGTGGGCAATAAGTAATATAATAAACACAAAGTCAAAGTTTTAGCCATTGTTAATACTTCTGAGACTATAAGTGAAAATGAAAATGTTATATATACTATACAATAACATGAAACATTGAATTCAACTTGAAAATAAACAGGCATGAGCATTATTGAATATATTTTAAATATGTTTTATTTATTTTCATTATTCAAAAATGATACATTCTCTTCTTCCAGACAAAGGGACAAATGGATACAGCAATAATGTATTTAGTATAAGTGTGCTCTATATTGTCTAGAGATACTAAAATATAAGAGAAAAATCATGTTATATAATTTAAATTGTAAGGAGTTTATTATTAGTTCAAAAACTAATGAACTGAGTTTGTAAAATAAAGTTTATGTGTTATAAAATCTATGATTGTAGAAATCCTAGTTGGAAAACAGTGCAAGATAATAATAGCATTTTCCTTTTTAAGGAAAAAAAAAATCCCTATGATTTGCTCTTAGCTATCCAAGCTGTGATTTCTCTGATTAACATAATCTTTCATAACACACAGAAATAAAAATTTGTATGATTTCTCACTCTTCTTGTATTGCCAAAGGAAATTTAGCTCTGCAAATCACAAATGAACTGTGTTAACAATTATAAAACATTTGACAGCAGAAAAACATTATTGTAGAGAAATCTAATTTGAATGAGGAATAAATTGGGTGACGCCCAATCAGGTCACATTGAAGCCATGTGATTTAGTTGAATATTATTAGTATTACTTATATCTTTGCCTTAACCTTTCAAAATTAGATGAAAAAACCCATATCCAATTTACTGTCTTTTTAAGTCTCAGAGTCCTTAATGGGATGACACAATGAAACCCTTTCATTACATTTGAAAAGATCTTGAGTATTATTTTTATACAATATGGTACTCAAGAAGTAGATTTTCTTTAAAATGTTTTGTCTTTCCCTCTTTAAATTCACATGATACATAGATGACGAGGCTAAGAAAATCGAACACTTATCTAAACTGGAGCAAAAATCTTGTGAATTTTGAAAGTCTAAAGGCAATTATGAAACCCATGCATATATCAGAATTCCTTCTTGAGCTTCTGTACTTATTAAACTCTATCAGCTCATGAGATTCAGACACTTTATATGTTTTTCTCTATTCAGGCCTGACTTTTCACTAAACATATAAATACGTAAGGCCCTGTCTTAGTTACTTTCTCGCTGGGACAGAAAACCTGACATCCACAATTTAAGGAAGGAAAGATTTATTTTAGCTCACAGTTTCAGAAGGTCTCACAAAGTCCATTCCCAGGTGGCTGGCAAAGGTGGTAGCACATGGCTGAGGTCTAGTTAGAAAAAAGCGCTTCATGTCATAGAAAACAGACAGCCAGTAAAGGAGTTGCCAGTTGATTGCTGGAGAGTAAGGCAAAGGCCAAAGCTTTTCCAGGAAAAGCTGTAACAAGGTTTCTCCTTTCTTCTTTTATTATGACTGCAGCTAGGTGGGTCTCCCCACGCCCACACCTCCGGTTGGTGTTGGTGTTCTTTCTTTTCCTAGCCTTCAAGTCAATCACACACACCTGAAAACTCTGCCCTGGGTGTTTTCTAATTTCAGCAAAGTGACACAATCCCTCCAGGTCAAGCCCCAAGCACGTGCCCCTTCTATCCAGGCCCTATGTCCCCACAGCACACACTTCCACATTTATCCCACTAATATCCAAATACATGAGTCTTTTGGGGGATTTTCCAGATTCAAATCATAGCAGGCTGTAATACTTTCAGGGGCTCAGAAAATATTTTCAATGTGATTTTTAAAAGCGGATGAAGATTAATATAATACATACACATTCATAACAAATAATATATGAATATTCATATTTATATCAATGCATTCATAAAACAATTTTAATTTCCTTTTATGGAAGAAAGGGACACAAAACAAAGAGTGCTCCTAGTCTACAGAATCCATAATGCAGTCTTTTATCTTCTTCAGGAGAACGTGGTAGATTGAATGAAGGACTCAAAGATATTTATGCCCTAAGCCTTAAAAGTTTAAAAAGAGACTTTGCATATTTGCTTTAGTTAGAAGTCCTAGGACGGGAAGATCATTGTGGATTACCTGGTTAGGCTCCAAATGTAATCTCACATGTTTTTATGACAGAGAGGCAGAGGAAATTTTGACACATGGAAGAGAAGAAAGCAACGTGATTGTGGAGGCAGAGATTGGTGTGAAATGCATGCAAGAATGCTGGAAGCTACTGCAAACTGAAAAAGACAAGGAAAGTTTTTGTCCCTAGAGCGTCTGGAAGAAGCAGTACCTGCCAACACCTTCATTTCAGCCTAGTGAATTTTTTAGAATTCTGCTCTCCAGAACTATAAGAGAATTAGTTTGTGCTGTTTTAATGCACCAAATTTCCAATACTTTATTACAGGGGAAAAATTAAGGCACAATAAAAAGTGTTTCCAGCTTCAATCTAAATTACCTATGTCTTCAATACAAATTTTCTTTTAGACTTAAAATAATAGTGCATCAAGATAATAAACAGTCAAATAATTATTCATTTATAATATTTACAGACGAAATGTCACATTATGCTGAAATGAATATGAATTATAGCTGACTGTATAGAGCTTATATTTTAATGCTAATTCGCAACCTATACAAATGTTATAAAAATTAAAAGAAATTTAGCACTACGCTTTATATCAACCTCTATCATAATAACCTACAATATGAAAAACTTTTAAAAATATATATCTTTAATCTGAGAAAGCAACAACAATCATGATCGTCAAACCTTTAACTCATTGCTTATTTTCCTATTAGAAAAAATAAATATATATATAGACATGTATTTCTATACATAGACATATGTCTTTTCCTCACAAGAGGAATGGAAAAGTACACATTTTCTGAGTAGCTGGACCTTGTGATTGAAATTAAGCTTTATGACATCGCTTACAGAAATAAGAAGGGCAAATGTCAATGTGCTTTGAAAAGTAAAGGCAGGGAATGGGTTGTTGAATGGGCAGAGTTAAGTGGTCTTCTGAAAAGGTCATCTACTAAAAGTGATATATCAGAGAAGCAGGCTTAATGTGTTGCTACAGATCTGTTACTGTAAGCTCTGTATTCAATGTGTTCAATAGCTTCTTTGCTTTAACATTTAATATCTTTGAATCTCAATGGCCTTCTGAGAGATCGATGAACTTAAGGGCTGAATGACTTAGAAAAAAACCTGTCCCTTTGCTTATCTTTAAATAGATGCATATTTCACAGCTTATCAAGACGTGGGGAAGTAATTCCCTTACTTTTTTCCTAAAATAATCTAATTAATTTGTCTTTTCCATGTACAGAGTAACCCAATAAACCACATTGGTATCTACATGCTCCATGTGACCCTTTCGCAAAATAATTAATTACAGAATATATTCCAATTCATAGGATTTCTTTGTAATTTTTAATAAATTTATATTTATTCATGAAACCAAAGCATGTCTTGGGTGTGATATAACTCATTTCACATCAACGTGACATGAGTAGTTTTTACATGCAGACAGAAATGGGCATTTCTGTATCTTCGATAGATAATCTTAGAATGAGAGAGATTATATCTATTTACCTGCTAACCAAAACATCAAATATATTAGTCTTTTGTTTAAACTATTGCATTCTCAGTGTCCAGCCCAGTGTCTGATTCTTAATATTTCTTGAGAACAAGATGAATAAGTGAGCACATGGATAAATAACTCAAGTAAATGACAAGTATACCACAGTGGAAACTATGGACTTTGTAGTGGAAAAAAGAAATATGACAGGTAGAAAATTGAAAATCACCCTCTATACTTTTAGAGAAAGTACCTTTAGTCATCTATTCAATATGGTGTAGAAGTATGGTGAAAAGCCCCATATGCCTGAAATAGTGCCTGATCATTCCCTTCAGTGCTTTCTAGCAATCACTCCATTAGAGATGATTCTTCTAGAATAAATGGTTTGTAATTTCCAGTTCTGCCTTTTGAAATAGAACCTCCCAAGAGGAAGGTATTATTTTTCCTATACTCTTAACTATTATCATAATAACAACAATTTTTTTTACAGAGTCAGCAGCATTTAGGATTAAATGACTTCGAAGTTAGGTAAATTTGGATTACAGTGCTACCCTATCTTTTGAGAGCTATGAGGTATCAACTAAATTAACCTCATTGAGCTACATTTTCCTTATCTGAAAATGAAGAGTAACATTTTCCAGAGTTGTGAAAACTAATGAGATAGTATATGTAGACGTCAAGCACAAAGCTTGCTGTTTAGTAAATTCTGAATAAAAGTAACCTTAACTATTATTACAAGGGTCTTCCAAAAGCTGTCAGCCATGAAAAGGAACACAAGAAGGAAGAAAAAGTCACACGCAGAGAGGGATTTTGGATCCCAAGGGGCAAAGAGAGTCTGAAATGGTGAATCTGAAAAAATTAAAAAGGAGCTGTTGCCTGGGACCAGTTTTGTCTCTGATGGTCATCACATAACAGTGTCAAGATTGCTTTCATTTCCCCACATAATGTACTATTTTGCTTTTGTTTCCTCATTGAATGTTCTGTTTTTGTTTCTTTGTTTTATTTGTATTCCTGTTTATAAAGACAGCATCATTATCCAATAAAGGTGGTACATGGAACAAGAAGCCTGTGGCCAAGATGTCAAAAGGCTTATAATTGTTAACAGAATGAGATGCATGATTAACTTAGTTTAGGCTTCTATGTTAAACTTAGTTTAAGCTTCTTGTTTCTGTCATGGGTGTTATATCCCTATCTTTCTACTGGTACCATATATTAATATTATTTATCTTATAGCCTCTTCTACTGAATTTTAAGTAACTGTAAGATAATTGCTATGCCCTATTTGGTTTTTATCAGTTATTCCTAACACAGAGCCTGGCAGATACTAAGTACTCAACAAACATTTTGAAAACAAACACAAAAATTAATGATAGTCAACCAAACTACTTAAGAACCACACAAACCAGTTTAAATTAGCTCCATCTTGATTTCTCCTGATTTTGGAAGGTGTGTTGGGGGCCGTTACTTCAAAGAATACTAAAAAAACCCTCTTGTAAAATATCCTTTCACTTACAATGTATTCCATGACATAAACCCTAAAGACAGCATCATATTAAGATGCTGGTCCCTGGGTAACCATGTTCGCCTGTCTGAATACATTTATTGCTTATGTTTTCAGGCAAAATACACTGCTTGATAGAGAGCTTCCTTACTGTGCTTGTTTATGAATCAAGCACTTTGTTCACTTAGTAAAATTTAATATTCTTAATGTGCACTTTGATTCTTTATGCTTTTATTTTCATTCTGAATTTCTGGGGAGTTTCCTTTTTTAGAGAATGTCAGCTTTCCAGTGGAAACCATTTCTATTCTGCCTAGGGTATTTCGTTTTATCTCTTTCTTGTTCAAGTGCTGCTTTTGTTCAAATAGTCTTTTTGACTTGGATATTTTCTAATCAAGCCTTTTGCTCTTTTTTTCATCCCTTGCAGGGGGTATGGCTTAATTTACTCCTTTCCTGTCTCCCTTCTAGTAATTTTGAATTAATCTTGGTCATACATGCTAAGCTAGTGTCTCACTGGTGCTTATCCAAACTTCTGTATTTGATTAGTCTGTTGAATGGAAGTCTTTGATACTGAAAAGAAGACAAAAAAATTACATAGCTCTTTATGTCTAAACTGGTCACAGTTTTACTATATATAATGAGGAGAAAGTTAGCAGACTAATATTGCAGATAATTACGAGGATGCCAAATAATGCATGCATATTACAGTAGGCCTGGTATTGAGCTTTACTACCTTTTCATGAAAATCGGATATTGGAAAAACATTTTTGCTTTGTACTAGTTAAATTAACTCTGTACTACTTGCTTCTATGAAGAGTAATACATATTATGTAATATTGGTAGGTTAGAGAAGGAAATAAAATTCTGAATGAATTTGTTTAATGGGCCTAATATCATAATGATAATTATGCCAGACTGTCAGCGTGACTGTGTTCAGAGCTGCCTAGAGGATTAGTAAAGCCTAACTCTGGGTGCGTCTTGACTGGGTCACAAAGGCTTGCCTTGGGATACTACATACAGTCCCTGTTCCTTTCCTCTAGCAATGCTCTTCTGCTCTGCTTCCTGGTCACCGTGAACTAGCGTCTTCTCTCAGCCACGCCCTTCTGCCATGTTTCTGCCTTGGAGCCAGCCAACGATGGCCTGAATTCTCTTCAATTGTGAACCAAGTTAAACCTCTGCTCCTTTAAGTTGTGGGTGTTGGGTAATTAAAACCAGCAATGAGAAAGCAGACTTACACAGATGTTTTTTTAACATATTGTATTGAATGGAAAATTAAGCACTAAATTTTATAAGAAACTACCAGATAAACCATAGTGTCGGTTTCAAGCCATGCGCTGGTTAAAAAAAAAAAATCATAGTGTCATTGGATATCAAAGCTCCTTACACATGTAAAAAAATTAAAGCTCAGATAAGTAAATTATTTAATTCATATTAATCAGTGGATGCACCGAGCAAGTGAGTATATTTCCAGGCCTTCAAATTTTGATTTCAAGGCACCTTCAGTCTTGTAGGGCAAACAAGGGCATTGTCACACGATTCAGTGGATAGATGAGACCTTTACTTGCCTCAATGCTCTGTTACTGTGCGGAAACTCGTAATAATTTTTGAATTTTACATTTTAACTGACATAAAATGTGTACTCATCAATTAGGTACAGTAATATAATTCAATAATTATACAATATATAATGATCAAAACAAAATAATTGTAATTTTCATTTCTTTAAACACTTTTTTGTTATGCTATTCTAGCTTTTTGAAATGTATAATTATTTAGATCATATAATTGGCCTGCTTTGTGATCAAAAGTTAGAACTACTTCCCTTCCCCTGTGTTTGATCTGCCCTCTTAGGGTCCTTCAACCCCTTCCACTTCCCAGTCTCTAGTGGCTTTTATTTCTACCTCTTTTTAGTTCCCACGAATCACTGAGAGCATACAGCATTTGTTGTCTTACTATACCTAGCTCATTGCACTTAACACAATGTTCTCAAGTTCCATCTCTGTTGAAGAAAGTGATAGTGTGTAATCGTTTCCATAGGTGGAGAATAGTTTGCATGCGAATGTTCTCCAAAAGGTTCATGTATTTGGAAGGTGATTGGATCTTGGAGGTTAACTGTTACCTGTGTATTAATTAACTGATTTCCTGACCTGTTAAGAAATAAGTCCTGGCTGAAAGAGGTGAAGCACTGGGCATGACCTAGAAGAGTACACCTCCCTCAGTAGCTCCATCCTTCTCTCTCCTTCTGGGTCCTCGTGGGATGAACAGTTTTTTTTTTTTTTTTTTGAGATAGGGTTTCACCCTGTAGCCTAGGATGGGCTGGTTCTGAACTCGCTCACTATGTAGCCTAGGCTGGCCTTGGTCTCAGGGAAACCCTCCTGTCTCAGCCTGCCAAGCGCTGAGATTACAAGTGTGTCCCACCACACTCAGCTTTATGTGGTGCTGGGGAATTGAACTCAGGGCTTTTTGCTTGCAAGACAAGTACTTTAACCACTATGCCATTCCTCCAGCCCCATGAACAGCTTGTCTACGGATAGAACTTCTGCTATGCCCTTCTGCAACTACCAGACATCCATGAAACTAAGACCTTCAGAAACTGTGATCTAGAAACACCTTCTCTTCCTTAAGTTGGTGGTGTTATGTCTCAACAATAAAAAAGTAACTAAGACATGTATATACACCATATCTTCTTTAATTGGTGATAACACACTTGACTCCAAATATGGACTATTGTTAGTGGCGTGCAATTATTAAGGCTAAAGGTATTTAAATTTGGTTTTTAAATTTCTTTTGGTATTTAAATTTCTTTTATTTTTCCTTTCCCCTTTCTTGTTTTCTCTTCTGTTCTTTTTTTCTTTTTGCAGCATTGAAGATTGAGCCCAGGAAAACTCAGTTACAGCTCCCCCCCACACACACACACACCTTTTTTTGAGACAGGATCTTGTTTTGTAGCCCAAGTTGCTCCTTAACTCACTGTGTAGCCAGGCTAGCCATGGACTCACAGCAATCCACCTGTCTCAGCCTCCTGAGTGCTAGAATCACAGGTGCGTTCCCATACAGTCAGCTTTATGTCATGCTGGGGAATCAAACTCAGGGCTTTGCACTCCCCCCCCCCCCATTTTAATTTTAACCTTGAGTCAGGATCTCACTAAGTTGCTACATTGCCCAGGCAAGGCTCAAACTTGTGATCATCCTGTGTCAGCCTCTCAGATCATTTGGGATTATAGGTCTGCGTCACCAACCTTGCCTTGCTGATTTCATGTCTTTAAACAGATGCCCAGAAGTGGGATTGCTGGATCATATTTCTAGTTTTCGAGGAACGTTTGTTCATCTGTTTCCCATAATGGAACCAACAGTGTACCAGGATTTCCTTTATGTATTTGCTAACAATTATTATCTTGTGTATATGTCTGTCTTAAATAATGCACATCCTAAAATATCTGTGATTTCAATTTGCATTTTCCTGATGACTAGTGATGTTGAACATTTTTCATAGTTGTTGGACATTTATATATTTTCTTGGCCCATTTTTGAAATCTCAATATAAATTTTGATAAAGGAGCTACAAAATTTTTGTTGTCAAGGAGCTTTGCAAATTAAGTGTCTATTCTGGAGTCTTGCTATTAAAATATAAAGAGTTTGTTGTTTAATAAAGCAAGAAATTATTTTTCATTTTGTTTGTCAAGATAACGTATTACACTATGTGTTTCTGTTTGTTTTTGAGACTCTCGAGTGGGCTGCACTTAAAACAATTGAAGTTGGGTATATCACTTTAACATCCATGACGTTGTGGAAATGAATGGAAAACTTCCTTAAAGAGGGAAATGGGAAAGAAAAGGAACATGTACTGCGAATATGCTCTGAGCCTGGTTTCTCAACCTCATTTATATTAGACCTGTAAGAGCGCTGAGCACAGTGACTCTGACATCACCCTTGTCATAGGGATTTTTTTCCTCTCACCAGAGCTTGTCAATGTCTACTGTGTATTGGCTCCTGGATTCCCACTCTTCTCTTCTCTAAGGTTATCTTCCAGAAATACGTTCTCTAAATTATTATGCCTCCCATTTATGTAGATTTTCATAAGACAGCTGCTTCTAGTTTTGACACAATAATAGACACAGTGAATCAGAAAATCCATGGGTAGCTCATAGGCTTATCAAATAATTTCCAATAGCTCCCTCTAGCAACTCTGATGTATGTATTCTGGCTAAGAACCAAGACACAGCTTAACACTTTCACTCTGTAAATCAACAAAAGTGTTAAAAGGAAGGAAATGGTTTGTATAAAGTCAATCAGCTTGTCAGAAAAAGAGTAAAAATTTAAGCGTTGATTTTTTTTTTTTTTTTTTGATTTCCAATTCACTGCCATTTCTTAATACTGTTCTACTTGCTTGGGCGTCCTGTTTGTCAGCCATTTGGAAATATAAGCATGCCGTATGAAAACACTCAGTCATCTCATACACTGGGGGAGTGTTTCTAAAATATACGTATCAGAATATTTCAAAATACAGATTCTGATTCTGTCAGCTTGCACTGGGGTCTGAAGAGTCTACATTTCTATCAGGATCCTAGTTTTTGCCATTTCTGCTGGCTCATGGGTTATATTTTGAGAAACAACTTTCTAAAATATTCTCCAAAGCTTGGCTTAAGCAGGTCAAACTTCTGACATAAAATGGTCATATACTCATTATTAAAATGTATTAATTACTAACTGTTATTGATAAATTTAATGATTGTATCCAATACAGATTCTTACATAAATCCTCCTTAAAAACCAATGAGGGACATATTATATTATGTCTTGCCTTAGAGATTAGGACACTGAAATTTAGAGAAATTTACCTAATTTTTCTAAGAATACATGCTAATGAGTAATAAAGCTAAAATGCAAATTATGCATTTTCAGACTTACGTTTCTTAACCACAAAGACTTTAATTTCCTTGGAAATGTTCAATATTTAGATAGTTAAATGAAAGAATAAAAATGGAAGAAATATGGAAAGTGGAATTAATATTTATTAAGAAACTAGTGAGTCAGTATTAGCTCATTTTCCACATTATCTTTTTTCTCTTAAAAATCAGCATAGGTGTGAGACATTGCATTTTCACCTTTTTTTTTTTTTTACTGAAGCAAAATATTTGACACATTCAACATGAGGGAAAAAACAGAGTTATTTTGGCTCATAGTTTCAGAGGTTTCAGGCTATGACAGCTGACTTCAAAGCACAAACATCATGGTAGAGAAAAATTGCTCACTGCTGGCAGCCAGGAACCAGAACACAGGGGAAAGGACAGTGAGAATCATACCTCAAAGGTGTGGACTTGGTGACCTATGTCTTATAGCTGGGCCTCACCTCTGCTCTTCCATTCATCTATGAACTTATCAATCAATGATGTTAATGTCCCATATTCTAATGACTTTCCAAAGCCCTACCTCTGAATATGTAACAATTTGGGGCAACATTTCAGATAGATATCATCTTAACTATTATCTCACTTCTAGGGGTGAGGTAATTAAATATCAAAGATGTGAAGTCAGTTATCTAAGAACACAGAGTAAATAACAGAATTTATACTTAAACATAAAATGATTTTTCTTTTTTGAATCAGTTGAATGAAAGTCAGGTTTGTGTATTTTATAAAGTAAATGAAGAGTTCTCAACAGATGCCCACAAGATCTACATTTGTCTCTGTTAGTCACATTTGCATCACTGCTAAAATACACCTGATGCCTAAAAGTTAAAGGAGGTGAGATTTATGTTGGTTTTAGAGGATTCAGTCCATGGCAGACTGGCTCTGAAGCAGAAGCAACAAAGTGAAAAGCCATGACAGAATAAAGCTTCCTAATTCAAGGTAGCCAGGAACCAAAGACAGAAGGAAGCGCCATCACTGATCAGCATAGCACCTCCATGATCCAATCAACCTTCAAAAATCTAACCTCTTTTCTGGAGGACATTTTATATATGAACCAAAATATTTTGTTCCTGGCCCCCACAAGGCTCATATTCATCTCATATAAAAGAGTGCATCTCTAATAGTTGTCAAATATTAACAATTCCATGATTGCTGAAAAGTCCAGGTCTAAAGACTCCTCTGAGACTCAATGCAAATATTACTGGGGAGTTCATTTCAAAGCTAAAAAGAAATGTAAATATTTTCCACATAAAATGGTGCCAGATTAACATCCCCATTCCAAAGGAGAAAAATAGGAAGAGAGAAATTGTACCAAGGCAGAGCAAACATTAAATCATATAGTTCTATGTCCATCGCCCATGGCCTATTATGGTGCTATGTGACTGTAAAGGGCTTGGACATCCTCACTGCTACAATATTACTGGTTGCAGCTCACATGACCTCTCTCATTCTCATTCTGTTCAGTGCCTATGGATCTGATCAGCAAATATTCCACATTCCTGGTATCTTCATTTTCTTGAGGAACCTACCATACCTCCAATTTCATTCTCAGAATTTCATACACTATCATCTCAGGGGCCCAGAGTCTTGCCGATTAGGCTAGACTGAAATCTAAGTGGAAATCTCCTTGTCTTATAAACTCTTATATTTTTCATGCTTAAAAAAATCAACACAAGAGGCTGGAGGCATAGCACAGCGGTTAGAGCATTTGTCTAGCAAGCACAAGGCCCTGAGATTAATTCCCCAGCACCACATAATCTGGGTATGGTGGTGCATGCTTATAATCCCAGCAATCGAGAGGCTCACCATGTCAGGTTACCCTGAGTTCAATGCCATCCTGGGCTAGATAGTGACCTCAGGTCCAGCCTAGACTACAGACAGAGACACTGTCTAAAAAAAGAAAGAAAGAAAGAAAGAAAGAAAGAAAGAAAGAAGAAAGAAAGAAAGAAATCAACACAGTATATAAATGCATCAATGGCTGCTGCCATCTAGAGCTGTATTCAAGATTCCTTAAGACCATAGTTGACAGCACTCTGAGTGTCGGATGACTGAACTCAGAGATACATTGCCCTAGTATCTCTGAGTGGTCAGGGCATCCTCAAGCACTCTTCTTACCGCAAAGTCTTTCAGAGTCTATCCACTTATACCCATGAGGACGTGATGGGTATGGTCTGATCAATGTATTAGATGTCCTCATTTTTTCTGTAGTCCTAATATAAAGTGCTTAGCTCCTCTTTAATGGCAAGAAACATTTCAACAACCACAGTCTTTTATTCCTTTACATGATCTTTTTTTCTGCCCAGGGTGTGAAACTATTATATTTCTGGCTCTGTTTTTGTTTCTGATTCTTATCACAGATCTAGCAAAAAGCATCCAGAAGTATACACGCTACAGTTTGAATATTGGACTGCCTTTCTCTATACTTTCTCTGTCAGATTAATTAGTTGATCATATTTATAGCCTCAAACAAAGTCTTAGGGACATGGGCAAAAATTTCCCTGTCAGATTATAACATGCATGGCCTCGAGTACATTTTTTTTTTCCCATGGAGTTTTACTCCAAACTAAAAAAAAAAAAAAAAAAACATGATACTGGGCATTACTGTCCCTGTTTCTGTCAGCATTCTGGGTTTCTGAGATCTGCCCACAATTACCCATCAAACTTTGTGCTTTAGCATTCTAAACTTCTCCTGCAAAGCAGTCCTAAAGACTTCTGAACTGCATGGTCAGGTAGTTGCAGCAATTATCCCACACCCTCACTTGGTACTAATTTTCAGTAATAGTTAAAACTTTCTCACCACTGGAACACAACTTAACACCTCCATCTTAAATAAAGAGAGATTTACTTGGCTTACAGTTTCAGATGATTTAGTCAATGGGTTACTCATTCTATGGCATGGCAGAAGGATATGGCAGAGATAGGTTGCCCTCCCATGGCATCCAGGAAATAGAAAAAGAAAGGAAGAGCCAGGGACAAGAATGTACCCTTTTAGGTCATGTCCCAGTGACACTCCTTTTCAGATCACACCTGCCTTCCTAAAGTACATTTATCTATGAACTCCCATGATACAATCATCTTTTAAAAGTCCCACCTCTGAGCACACACGATTTTTGGGAGATATTTTAGTTCGTGACAGTATGTTCAATTTCCTTTCCATTATTTTGCGAAACAATGTTAAAGTATTGCATCATTCCAAGAAGCGTAGGCTATTGTAGTAGATGTTATAACCACATATTAATATCAGTTTTCTTCTCCTTATAAGATTGTACTTTCCAGCTCTCCAACATTGTAATACAGTAGATATTACTTCTAGGCTCATGCTCATTTCTTCAGCTCTTATGTGTCTTTCTTGAGAATGTGAAAACTTATTTTAAGATCATTAAATCAAATTGTTGCAGGATCCTAGTCCAATTACTGTAGAAATCACCAAAGTATAGAGGAAAACTGCTCTTGTTTTTGTAAGAGTGTGGAATAGAATGAACTTTTATTGTTTTAGATTACTAAAAAGGCTGTTTGGTACTGCAAAATCAACCCAGCCTACTTGGACTAATTTAAATGCAAAGTGTGCTACGTGAGTGTCATCAGTATACTTATTGTTGCCAAATTAAGACATCTAGAAATTATCCTTTTTGAATAAAAGAAAATGTCTCCAGCTATTATAATCATATTATAATCATGGATAATTACTTTTCTTTACAATGAACCTAGCTTATGTTAGAACACTTCAGAAGAGAAAACATGGTAATGCCAAAGTCCCCACTGATTTCCTTTCATTGTTGGACATGATACAATAAAAAACTGTGGCTCTTCCAAAGACACAAAGGTCAGCTCCAATGGATGCTGAAGAAATACACATATATTTTAAAAATTACCTTATCTTTGATGGAACTATTCATAAAAATCTTTATTTATCCTTGATTTTGTAGACTGCATTGAATATAATAAATTCAGCTAACTAGTCTAGTTCCTCATTAAGAGCAACCACACTTTGTAATTTCTATCACATAGCAAGGTTCATAAGTGCTATTAAAGTACACTGTAGTTATTAACTGTTATAAGGATTCATATATATATATATATGTATATATATATATATATATATATATATGTTTATGCACACATACACATAAAAACAGCTGCAAAATAGCTATATATTTACAACTTCAATGTTTGATCTACTACTGTGGAACTTGTGTAGAGAAATTTATTATCAAATAATGTTATTAAGTATGAAGTGGTATAACATACACATATAGGTAGACATATATGTGCGTATACTTCCATGTATGCATGTGTTATTTATCTCTCTTCAACTTTTTTATCTTTTACCAAAAGTATATTATTAAATGTGGGGTAGAGTATCACTATCAGGTAAGATTACAATGGTATGAGTTTTTATTTAGCTTAAGGTCAGTTCATATGAAAGAAAGCATGATTTACAATAAAAGGCATGTATGTTGTTTACGTCCACTCAAGTCTACATTGGAAAATGCAAAAAAACTCATTAAATACTTAAGGTGTACTTTGGTCTCACTTTCATTACTAGTGTGATACAACAAAAATTTATCACACTTCCTGCGTGTTGAAGATTTTTTTTATTAAAGCTTGAAGTTAATAGTGTAGATCGAATAAAACAGCTAAGTTTAAAAGGACAAGTAAACAGCCAAGATTTGAATTTTCCTTAAAAATAAAGCTTTCTTGAGCATATTCCAGTGTGATTTCTTGACACATTGCAGTCCAAAAGAAGGCGCATACAATTCAGGGATTTGGTGAAGCCAAGTGGCCTAAAAGGGTGGAAATGGTTTGTGACTTTGAAAAACTAAGGAAAATACAGGCAGTGTTACTGTTAAGTCTGCCCACTCCATAATTCATGGGGATTTTGTCTATTATTATGAAATAGAACATGAAGAAATAGGAAGCTAAAATGTTTGCCTCCAGCAAGAAATGAAACTGGATAGCACCACTCACACTTCTTGGTGGAGATATTATCTAATATTTATGATATATATATATATATATATATATATATATATATATGTTAGTGGAAAAGAATAATTCCTGTTCTTCAAAGCCCTTTTTGAAATTCAGAAGCTATTGTTATCTCTGAAATTGAGAATTATATCCCAAAAAATAAATGGGGAAAACAAACAAAAAAGCATCAGGACATTTTCACACAATTTAATATTCATAGCTCTTTGCTACACTTTTGATTTTCCACCTTCATGAAGAATAGAGATTTTTCTATCAGTATCAAAGGCAGAAAACACTCCTTCAAGACGTTTTGTCTACTGGCATGAACTTAAGTCGATGAATCGGGGAGCAAAGGAAAGACAACCTTCTACATATAGTCAAGGACAAATTAAAATGCAGACTGGCTTTTAAAATGTCATTTACATATTTATTTATTTATCTATATCATTATGAGCAAACCAGCTTTTCATGATTTATTCTTTTGAAAATGTAACTGGAATATAATAAGCTGCACATTATTTGTGGGGCAAATGTAATAGATATATGATTACATGAATCTAATTAGCATATCTATCACCTCCCTTACTTGTTATTTTTGTTCAGTACTTCTCAAAAATTAATTTGTGCTGACTAACTGAAATTTCATACCATTGCCCCCACACCCCTGTTTTCTTTCCTTCCCCTGACTTTGACAACCACCGTTTTACTCTCTACTTTTATGAATTACTCTTTTTAAATTCCACTTATAATTGAATTCATGCAGTATCTTTTTTTGTGGCCTAGCTTATTTCACCTTGCATAGTTTCTTCCAGTCACATCCGTACAGTTGCTAATGACAGAGTTTCATTTTTATGGCTGAGTAGTATTCCATTTTGTATATATATCAAATTTTCTTTTTTCATCTGTTGATAAACACTTTGGTTGCTTCCTTGGACTAACTACCATAAGTGACACAAAAATAAAAATATGAGTCCAGATATATCTTCGACTTACTGATTTCAATCCCTTTGTTTATATGTTCAAGCATGAAATTTGGATCATATGGTTGTTATAGTCTTAATATTCTGAGAACTGTCCATACTGTGTTCCATAATACCTTCACTTACTATATTCCCATGAACAGCATACAGATGTTACCTTTCCTCCACTTCTGAGCCAGCTCTTGTTATCTTTAGCCATTCTTACTGGAGTGACCTGATAGATAGCTCACTGTGTTTTTAATTTCCATTTTCCTGACAATTAGTGATGTTGAGCATTTTTTCATATGCTTGTAAAGCCATTTGGCTATTTTCTTTGGGAAAAAAAGGGTATATTCAGTTATCTGTCAAAGATGAGATTCTTCATTATGCCATTGTATGTTGGCTCGGGAAATGTAACCCCTTCTCCTCTACCTTGGCTAAACCTATGACGTGTCAGACTTTTGTAACTTCTTGAAAACTTGCCTCTTAAATTACCTTTCTTACAAAGTAATTTTGGGAAGGAATGGAAACAGTAGTTGAATTTTTGAGTACATGGGCATTTGCTGGCTTTCTAAAGACCTAGAGTGCTTAATTGAAATCTATATAGTCAATTTGTCTGTTTGTTTTTTATGTATAATTAGCATACTTTCAGAGTATTTCACGTGTATTTCATGATTTTTGATGAAGGCAATAAATGAAATTTTTGGATTAAAGGTCCTGTAGTTACCATTATGATTGCTGCGGAAATAATTTACAATTTTTTTAAATTTTTTTTCTTTGGCCAACATTGCTGCTCTGGAGCAAAGGATTGAAAAAGTTAACATTCCTGTAAACTGCTAAACCTAGAGAAATTCCCTCTACTGACTGGAGCCAAGATGGCTATAACTTGGTCAATTTTTCTGCATGAAGGCATTTGTACACATCTAACACTATTACTGAATTATTTTAAAGTCTTTCTTTTCCTACTCAGATGACTTGAAATTGAAATTGAAACACTAGTTTATAAGCATTCCTTTACAAAATGGACAGTATCAATAATGAAAGTTCTGACAAAAAGTGGTTTTATCCACCAGGGACAAAAGACATGTTGGGACACAGTTTCAATTGAGAGAATCTTTAAGAATTCTAAAATAATTTGAAACAAATTTACCCTCAACTAGGAAAACTGTACGATGTCATATTCAATTTCTTATATTGCATAATTTTGTGAATTAAAGTTTTCAACATCTGTGCCACTGAAAAATTAATTTTGTAATCTCAAGTTGCATCATGTTGCCATGTGAAGTTTATGTCTTTTAAAATAAATACATCTCTATGAAATTTAGCTTTAAGCAAAATTAAAGTTTGCTTTTAGCTTTATTTTCATAATTTGAGTGTGATTTTTATCAGTCAGGAAGACATAGCTCTTATTACAGTTTGGATGTGGAATGTTGCCCAAAAGCTTCATATGTTTGCATATAGTGTGATAACTGTGAATCTGTGTGCTATTGGGAGGTAGGGCCTGGCTAAGAGGGGCAGATTCTTGGGGTTTGACCTGAAAGGATTGTGTCAGCTTAAGACTGGGGGGTGCCCAGGGCAGAGCTTTCTGTTGTGTATTAGGGACTTAAGGGCCAAGAAGTGAGGAAGGGTCACCCACCCTGGGTGGGAGGGTTCCAAGTGGCAGTTTGAACTAAGTAAAGAAGCATTGTTACAGTTGCTTCCTGGGAAACTCAGTTGCCTTTCTGTCTACAATACGAAGAACAGTCCTCCAGATTCTGCGATGTGCTTCCACCGTTGCCAGCCACCCATGAATGGACGTGTGAGACTTTCTGAAACTGTGAGCTAAATGAGTGTTTCCTCCCATTAGTTTTGCATGTTGGGTATTCTGTCTCTAAGTAATTAAGATAGTTTAAAATGATGTTTTATATTATATTTATGTGACCAAAACAATAAAATATTAGCATTTTATGAAAAACAAACTTTATATCAGATTCAGACCCAAAATGTCTAGTATATAGCAATTTATCACCCGATGTATAGCTGATGTTAAAGAAAATATAGCTGGTGGGAATGGGCATAATAATATGTTAAAACTCTAATTCACAAAGTACTCTGCAACTGCCAATCCCAAAGAAGTTGGGAACCTCAGTATTAAGTATTTTTTTGTTTTTCAAAACAATTATTAATTAACTCAATTGTTCACCTTCTAGAAATTTACTCCGAGGAAATAAGTATTAAAACTTACCAGTGTTGTTTACAATTACAAAAAATTAAAAGCAAAAATTAAAGTTAACATAAATTCTCAACATTGGGGCAATGTTTAAAAATGTATGAAATGCATTACAAAATCTATGAAGTGGATATACATTAAGTTGATATCCAATGAGAAAAGTTAAAAAGAGAAAATCCATATGAAAATATTTGGTACAGTGTCCGATGTCATTTATATCATTTCAAAAATAGTTTATAATTAAGGAAATAATGGAATTTGTATCCATCTTATGGTAGATACTGAGACACTAAGCAATTATGCATGATGGTTCTCTGGATTTTGTGACAGACAAACACAGAATTTGGTTTTTCAGGGGCTGGACATTACTAACGAACACACAAAACTCTGGGGTTTTGTTTATTTCCAAATCGAGTTTAGGATGTTTTGGAATTCAAATACTTCAAATAACCTGCAGTCAGATGACACGAAGTATGGAAACAAAAGTGTGGCAAGCATCTATTTTTAAAGTGCTGCAATTCTTCCTGGAGCATTTCCACTGAAAGCACAAAGGATATAGAAATCTGAGTTAAGCACATTCGGGAGCACTGAAGAATCTCAGAAAACATACTCTCTCATCAACTAGATGTGCTCAGATAGGTCGGTAGAATTTTGCCTATGGCTACATCAGCTGCTTTGCCCCAGAGACATCAATTTCAATTCTCTCTTTGGGATTTACTGGTCTTGAGAGGATTCTCTTTTCAGTAGAAATATATTCTTTTTTTTACCCAACTCATTGCACTAGCCCTCAAAAAAACCTAAGCCATTAACCTGTAATTTTCATAAAATTTGATAGCAAAAACTGCTAAAAATCTGACATGAAAGAAAGTATGTCATAAAACTGTGAAAACGTTTGTTATAGAAATGATTAGTATGTGGAGATGTGTCATTTGATATATACAGCTGAATTTAAAGAAAATATCATTGATGGGAATTGGCACAATAATATTGCATTATTAAAACATAGTGAATGGCATGGGAAATTATTTATGAGGCTTTTGTTGGTGATTGACTTCAATTCAGTTTCAAGGGAAAAAGAGCTTTATTTCATCATTCCAAAATCCTTGACTCGTAGTTTTTCTGGCAGTGGTACTTTACCTAGTATTAAAATCAAATAAAACCTTGTAAGGTGTGCGGCACAAAAATAATAACATAAAAAGGCCCAAACATGAATCGCAGGGTACAGAGAGACCAAGGTCATATAGGAAAGAGGACACTCCTGAAAAGGGGGTGGACACAGACACTAATTCCCCAAGCCCCATTGTTCCATTGTGTTACAGAATTTGGAATTCATGGATCTACAAAAAATGTAAAATTTTATGTTACGTGAAATTTTTATACCAAAAAACAAAACAAACAAACAAACAAAAAATAAAGAATTGAGGCAAGGTAGGGAAGGTTTTATAGACTGGAGTTTAGTGTCCTAGCTGAGAGTGATTGGGAAAGGGAGGGACAGGCTCCTCACCCCACCAAATACAGGGCCAGGATAAGTATGCAGGAGGTACGGAGTGGTTAAGAGTCACCAATTTCTCCAGAACTTCAACAAGAACCCTGCCATCAAACAAAAAATCATTCTATCCATTCTCAGAAGACTCTCTTCTGAGGAAAATGCTGGAGAAAAACATCTCTTTGCATAACGCAAGTACACCATCTGAAGCATGTCCAACCTGAGGCCCTCAAGTATATCTGTGATTGTTTTATATGAATGTTATAACAAAAACTTTTAAGGAAGTTTTACTAGTTATATACATTAACCATACACTATATTTTATTTGTAGCCAAAGACAACTCCTCTTCACTCAACAACAACAACAACAAAAAGGCCAAAAACTTGCATGCCCCAGGCTGAATGCACCTGGTCAAATCTATGGAAGAAATATTTAAAACATGGAGGCAAAGGAATGAAGAATCAGGAATAAAGAGACAACAGAATGAAAATCAAGTAAAAGACCACTTCAGAGGCATGGTGGCCCAAATTAGATTATAGAGAAAAAGAGGGATGGGAGCTGAATCTTCAGAATAGAGATGTTAACATAGAGTAATCTTACGGAGTGAGTTGTGTTTTCTCTGAATTCATAAGGATGGAGCCCTAATCTAATAGGGCTGGTTTTCCTTATAAGAAGAGAAACTAGGATCTCTCTCTCTCTCTCTCTGCCTCTCTCTCTCTCTCTCTGTCTCTCTCTCTCTCTCTCTCTCTCTCTCTCTCTCTCTCTCTCTCTCTCTCTCTCTCTCTCTCTCTCTGACACAGCCTAAAGGCAGCCATCTGCAAGGCAGGAAAAAAACCTCTTGACTCTTGCCAGAATCCAGCCTTAGCACCTTAATTTTGACTTGCACCCTCCAGAAATGTGAGAAAAGAAATTTTGTTTGCTGAACCAATCCAGTCTTTGGTCAATGTCCCAGAAAACTAAATAAAAGGACATAACTCATTTACCTGAGAAGTTGGAGAGGAGCCAAAACCAAAATTGATTCTGGTAGTGAGCTCATCTGAAATGCTGAGTTGGGGCTCATATCTCTGACTCTTCTGGTTTATTAGGGTAGAGGTGCCTCACGGTCATGTTAGGTGGGTTCCAACAACCAGCTCCTCAGTAATAGCATTCCTATGATTTGGAGCACTGAGGACTTTTTTTTTTCTTTGAGACAGGATCTCTCTCTGTAATACAGGCTTGTCCTAAACTCACTACTAGCTCAAGCTGTCCTCAAATTCTCCTGCCTCATCCTCCTGGCTGCTGGGATTACAGGTGTATGCTATTGTGCTTCAAGGAAGAATTTTAAAACAAGTTTTTATTTATTGGATTTAAAGTGATTTCATTGTAGACCTTAAGGTGACAATAGGTGAAACAGATGAAGATTAAAGAAAGGTAGATATGTTTTTGTAGTAGAGAGCATTGGCATATTAAGGAGCCAAAAACGCTGAAGAGAAAATGTGTGTTACATGGACAAAAAGCAACTGTGGAGATCCTGCATAATGAATCTCACAAGAAAGGGATATTATAATGACAGAAATCATTTTCTGAAGAATGGTTTTAAAATAGTCCCACTAAGTGAAATTGGCACTCTAAGTAGAAGGACAATTAACAAAGGGAAAACATTTCTGCTTCCCTCCATAGATAGAAAGGCACAAAGACCTCTGTTCAAACAGCAATTACAGCAATTTTTCCCAGAACCTGAATTTTATGACTTACCAGAACCCATTTTGACCCTTAGAGAAAATATTAACACTCTGTGGTATCAGGAATAGAGGATTCAGACAGAAATGAATGCGTGTCTGTGAACTAGAGTGGTGGGAAGGAAGAATAAAAACGGTAAGGTTCTGACAATCTCAAAGGCATGAGCAAGATTTAAACACAATCTGCGCTGCCCTTTGTACATGAACAGGGCATCTCTGCCTCATTATCAAGCATTGTTTCTTCCCTAGAATAGGGGGGATACTTTGTTCGGAGTCTGCATGCATCCGTGTATATATATATATATATATATATATTTGCACAGTGGGTAAAAGGTGCAATCCATGACAAGGGAAAAGAGACTTTTTCTCTAATTACCAAACAGCTTATAAATGGAACAAATTAGCTACTCTGCACTCACACTTACATATAGTAGAATTAACCCAGGCTAAGTAACAGTCCATAATGAAAACTTTCAGTGATACACATTTATAATTAAACATTTTCGGAATATTTCCTTCTCCAGTCCGAATCTCTTTAAAGAACACAGAAATTGCATATTGAATAATTACTATACTTCACTAAAATTTCTTTCATCTGCATCATTTCATATAAATCATCTGAATTTCTTAGGCTCTGAAAGCTAATGCTTTTTTCTTGGTGTTATGCACAACTCAAGGAAGTATGTATACTCTATTTTTTGTACTCCTAAAATAGAAGGCTACCTCTCACTAATCAAAAAGAATCAATGATATTTGGTTGTTTATCGCCTGTACTAGGCACAGGGCCAGCAGCACACAGAACTCAAACAGGAAGAGATGAACTGCAACATACATAGCATATGTTTGTACCACTACGAAATACTGTACTCTCTACGAAAGGCGTAAGAAAAAAAGGCATTAATTTCACCTCTAGATTTTTGCATTGAAATTAGCCAGATTTATAATAATCAACCAAAATCAGAAGAATAACTGTCAAAATAAAGTCTATTAAGACTAGTCTAGGATTTAAGGCCAGACGAGTTTCAAAGCATTTGAAACTAAGAAGCAGTGTTCAAGACAGGACATTTCTGATAGATAAGACAGTGCTCCTTTTCAGAGTAAATCTCTAAAGGAAAGATTTTATTTTGCAATCTGTATGTGTTTTTCTATTCTTTTTGTGAGCTTATATTGTATTCACACTCCTCCCATGTCTTGTATTTGTTAAATGGGGAATGTTAAGCAATCTTTTAAGGGATCGAAACTTTTTTTCATTCGTTGATGAATCTCAAGTGTTACAACAGACCGTGAAGTACATGTATTTTTGTCCCAACTGAATTTTAAGCATTTTAAAGACAGACGCCTGTATGAAAGCAGTTTGTAAAGCATGTAATATGTGACACTATGCAACATTTTGCAAATATACAAATTATCATTTTTCTATTCCTTCAAAGCACGAGTCATGGATATAGAGGGATGTTCATAATCAATGAGACTTAAGGATTTAGGGGAACACATCCTTTCAGAAATCTGAAGAAAGATACACACCTTTTTCTCAGAGGAATAAACATTTCCATAATGGTTGAAGAAAGTTTATAGATGCAACTTAGAAACTACATCTGTAAATCCACCCATAGGGTACACAGACCCCATTTGGAGCTACCTAAGAAAACAAAAAGACAGTTGAGTTTGCCAGAGAGAAACTGAGGAAACCTGACCTAAAGATAGGGCAATGGAAGAGTGCTTCAGTATCTAGTAGGAAGCAGGAGAGAATCTCCTCAAAAGACTTAGGGGTGTGGGCCAAGGCCAGGCTGGAGAGACTAGGTATGCTGTCCCCTTTTCTTGAGAAAGGCACTGTGCCTGGGTACCCGTAGATTTTTCTAGCGTCCTGTTCTTCCAAGGTTTATCTGGCCTGCTTTGTGATAATCGTGTTACCTTTTGTAGACTCTGTTTCATTGCTCTTTAGCCCTGATATATGCTTGGAAATTGACTGAATATGCATGTAAAACTTGTCAGAGTATCAAAGTACAAGTAGGACTCGAGAAAGCTATTTAAAAAGACACTGCTGTATTGCTATCGCTCAGTTTCACTCGTAGCCATATGTCAATTCTTCTCTGGCCTGATCTGCACCTTCTGTGTGCGCTTACCCCTATGGATCTTTGGTAACTACTTTTTCTTTTGCAATCGCCTGGTGAAGTCTGGTGCTTTCTCCATCTGCATCACTGATGCAATATTTCTGATTCTGCAATGTTAAACAATGGAACGTATTGTTTTAGTTGGAAAGAATGGAAACTTCCTAAGTAAGAAAATGTAGCTCCGTATTTTAAAAGATGAAAATTTACCCCTAGCCTTCATTTATCAAGTTCAAGCATTTGAATGTCTCAATAGTTTACAGTATTGAAATAGACAGTATGTCACCGGAATTTATGCATTCAATAAAAATGACGAAGTTTTACCTATCAAACACAATGATCAAAATGAAGACATGACATCCAGTAATATGCATTAATAGCAATTTCTATATGTTTTTCAGATCCCGTGTCACTCATTTCTCTTCTATGATGTTTTAAGCTTTGTTTTTACAGGGATTTATGTAATCAGAAAAGAGATAAACCGCCAGATAAGATTAAGCATCTTTCTGAATTTTGATTTAAGCCAATCTGTTATTGCCATTATTTTAACAGGAGGATCTCAGACAGAATCATGTGACTAACTGAAGCTACAGTAAGATTAAGTCTGAATTAAAAAGAACTTGTTAAATAAATTGTAAGTTGTTAACATCTGTTTGGTGCTGGCCTTGCGTATTTTTTCCTTCCACCATGAGTCTTTTCTACCTAGTTTGTGTGTTGAATTTTGTACCTTTAAAAGTATGTAGGGAAAAGAAATTTTGTTTTATGGAGGAAACGAAACATTCCATGAGAGGACTATATAACTTCACTAAAGGAAAAGAATTCATTATCCAGTTTACTCTACTAGCTCAAAACAGATAAATCTGTGATTGCCTATGGATCAGAGTGGTTTTAAAGATCCATAACTTAAATCACTGCTACATTGATTTAGAAAACAGTAAATCAAGCTAAATTCCTTTAAATATAGCACTAATGATATAATTTAGTATAGAGATGTGGACATAGTAATTTTGTTCAAGAGGTTATCATTGTATAATGCATTATAAACATTTTCAGGAGAAATTCCTAACTGGTATGGGTCTCGAGTGAATCTGAATTTCTTGTCAGCATATACTTCATTGTCATATGTATAAAAACTATGATAAAATGCATTATAGCAGTGATAAGATTTCCCTTTCTGCGTTGGGCACTAGACAGTTTACAGCCCATTTGTCATATACGCTTTATGGGATACAGTTTGTATTAAACTCATTCTTAGGTTTCCTACTTCATCTTGTTTTAATCTTTTCCTCTTTTTGTGTATTTGTTTAATAATTTTTGTCTGTTTTACTGTTTGCATTCTTCTATGTTGCCTTAACCTTTTGAGAACAAAGCCAGATAACAGAAGTGAACATGGAATACTATGCATCAATGAAGTCCAACAGTGTGGAGGCTTTTGCAGGCAAGTGGAAGAAACTTGAGAACATCATGCTTAGTGAAGTGAGTCAGAAGCAGAAGGTGAAACATGGAATGGTCTCTCATATCAGAGAGACCACAACTCCTATGGAACTTAAAACGAAAAACAAAGTGAACCGGGGGTTAGGGTGGGGAGGGATGGAGGGACGGGTAGGGGGAGGGACAAAAGGAGAGTGGGAAAGCCCTTGTCACCTTGACAAGATATATATGTGCATAAAAGTCTCAACTCCATTGTAAGCCTTAAATTTTGCATGTATACATATCAATAAAATGGGGGAAAAAAGAAAATAGTCCAACAGGATTAGTTTTCTACTTTTAATAAATGTCCTAACAAGTCCTGTACTGGCTTATACAATAAAAATATCTTTAACTATTCTGTGGGCCAGCAGTGCAACACATATCTTACTGGAGTGCATGCAAGAGAATCAGGGGCTGCATTCTGTTTGGTGCTTCTAGGGGAGAATTTATTTTCTTGTATTTTCCAGCTTCTAGAGGCTGCTTACATTCTTGCACCTTTTTTTCCATCTTCGAATTCAGCAACGCCATATCTAGTTTAGCATACTTCTGCAGTCACAGCTCCCTCTCACTACATTTTGGCATGGTTCTACACACTTAAGGACCCTCGTGATTATCACCTAGATGATCCGTGATAATCTCCCATCTCTTATTTTTAATATCATCCATTAAATTCTTCATGCCACGGTCAAGTAACTTATTCATAGGTTGTAGAGAATGGGTTTAAAAAGTCTTTGAGGAGTCAGATCACGTCTATCACATTAACCCTGACAAGCTAGAAGGGAAAGATTTTGATCTAAGTTAACGTTCATTCAAAGTAACAGTTAAATACTGACATCTCACATTGTGTTTCCTGTGGATCAAGAACGTAGCATTTAAGCAAGAGGAAGAAAGTGCAAACTTATAAATCTCTTGTACCAAAATAAGCAGGGTAAAGGAAAAGGATGAATGAAAAGGACAAACAAAACTCTTCCTTTAGAATTTTAAAATGCCATATGTTAGAAAATCTCAACTTGAGAAATAAATTGATCATCTAAAGAACTGCAATATCTGGAAACTTCCAGAAGACTGACAGAATAGAGTTACCAAGAAAAACATTTCATAAAGAATCATGGAGTAGCCTATATCAGGAGAAGTAGGGCTCACTGTTGGTAAAGAGAAAACCCTAGTAATTAAGTGTTGCTCAGGTATAATGGTCAAGTTCATACTAAGATTGATGTGTTCCTTCTATTATTCCATCTTCTAGTTCTCCCGGTCTTCTGCTATTGTTTTAGTAAAGGCTACATTATATAAAGCTTTTAAAATCTGTGTCACCAAACCTCTGCAGGATTTAGTTAACACAAGTAGGGTGATGGACATGTTTTCCATTTGTGATGACTGTTAAATAACAAAATGTGTGCAACAAGCAAACCTACAGAAGATATGAAGAATAAAGCAGGCTGGACCCAGCAGAAGAGGCCTATAATCCCCGCACTCTGGGAGGCTCAGGCAGGAGAATTACAAGTTCAAGCAAAGCCCAGGTAGTTTAGTGACTTATTGAGACCCTGTCTCAAAAAAAAAAAAAAAATTAAATAGGGCTGGTGGGATGTAGCTCTGTGCAAGGCTCAATCCCCCACTACAAAGGGGGAAGAAAGGCAGCTGAGCAGGACAGGGTTATGAATTACAACAACCAAAGGAAGAAAATGGGAAAACATATCCAGTAAAATTATGCTCTAGATGGCTACAAGCCAGAATACGTCAGAAAGTACATCGTATGGCAATCAAAAATGCTCATGCTCACACTCATGTTAGATATTCCTCAGGGACTTAGTGAATTGAAGAAAGTTGAAGGGACTAGGAGTTCCAGTTCCACTGTCAGCAAAAGGCTAGAAAAATACTGTGATTATTGTTAGTTTGTCCTAATCATAGCGCAAGGCCAGGACATGCATCAGTTTTAACAGGCTTATTTTCTTTACACAGTGGCAAGACAAAATGTAGTTTCTCATTCTGAATATGATATTAACTTGCTGTGTTACTTTAGACATGCCAATTCACCATGGTTAGGCCTGCTTATTGGTTTGTAAGATGAGGGACTTTGGCTAGTCTCCGAGATCTCTCAGCTCTAAACTATTATTCATAAGATGAAAGGTTAGTACATTCTGTAACACAGACTAATTGTTAACAGAGTATCGCCAAATACAAATTCTCTAAAATTGGTTAGAATGACTTACAACAACGTGTGCATATGTATATAGTATCACAAGAAGTATCAGACAGGGGAAGTCATTTAGACATCTCAAACTCAAAATGTCAAAGAGAATTACAAGATAAAATAAAAGAATACTTCTATATAAGTTACCGAAAGCACCATCACTCTGGGTACATATACAAGTCATGTGCAGGAATAATCTAAACATAAATTCAGGATTATGAAAGCTTTAGATTACATTTCTGGGAAATAGTGGGACTTTAGAGGTATCTAATATTGATTTCTTTTTGAAGGATGAGCTAAAATAAAATATAATAAATTTTAACACGTTTAATATTAAAACTATTAAAATAACTTTGCAATACTGAGCATTCAAGATATTTTATATCTATAAAAGAAAACAATTTAGTTATGTACATAAGCAAGGGTTGGTGAACTACAGCATATGGGCTGAGTATCTGTTTTCCAGGGCCCTTCCAGCTGAGAATGTTATTCACATTTTAAAAGCACTGTAGAAATAAAGAAAAAAAAAATGCAGAAATGAAAAAGTAGAAGTGACAAATAAGTTATGAGGCCCAAAAAGCCTGATGTGTTCATTATCTGGCCCTTTACAGAAAAAGCTTGCCAATGTTTATTGCCTCAAGCATCAGTTGTAGGTTACTGGATTATGAGAAATTTTTATTTTCCTCTAATTTTGGTTTTGTTATCTTTTCTTTCTTTCCATGGTGACTTTTTTTTTAATCCAGACAGCATCTGGCTCTATAGCCAGGCTGGTCCTGAACTCACAATGCAGCCCAGACTGACCTTGGCCTCACCACAATCCTCCTGCTTCAGCCTTTGGAGTGCCAAGATTACAGGTGTGCACCACCACAGTGTGTTTTTGTTTGTTTGATTGGTTTTTTGACAGGGTCTTGCTCTGCAGCGCAGACTAGTCTTGAATTACATCTTCTTCCCTAAGCTTCCCGAGTTCTGGGAATTCAGGTATGTGCCACCATGCCCAGCTTTATGTGGCGCTGGAGAATCAAATGCACGGCCTTCCAAGGCAAGCTCTTTAACCACTGTGTCACTCCTTCAGTCACTACACTCGCTTTATGTGTTGTTGGGGAATCAAACTCAGGGTCTTGCTCCTTGACACGCAAGCACGTTAACCATTGTGGTGTTTCTCCAGCCCGCTCCAACAGTGCTTTGATGATAGGGGTACACACAAACAATAATTAGAGACTGGGTAGGGGACGTAGCTCAGTGAAGCACTTGCTTACCATGCACAAGACCTTAGATTTGGTTTCCAAGCCCTGTAGAGAAATTGGCCCCATATACTGATGCAAGCTTATAATCCTAGCATTCTAGAGACACTGAGGCAGGAGAATCACTATGAGTTCAAGGCCATCCTAGGGAACATAGTGAGTTCAGGCCCAGCTTGGATTACCGAGCAAGATCTTGAGAGAGGAGAGAGAGAGAGAGAGAGAGAGAGAGAGAGAGAGAGAGAGAGAGAGAGAGAGAGAGAGAGAGAGAGAGA